>CM076570.1:1478893825-1479266655 GCA_034641835.2 Pinus albicaulis
TAGATGCACTTTTAATAGAAACATTTAAAACACAAAAGGAATACCTTAAGATCAAGTAAGGACTTTGAACCTATCCTGCTTTCAGCATATTCTAAGGGAAAATTTTCAAAGCAACTGTTGGAGAAGAAACTAGAGGACAGGGCTCACCATAGACTTCCCTAGCTCTACTTTACTTAGCAAACTTATCAAGACAATACATAAGATAACAAAGAATAGTCTAAGATTAGGTAAGGACTTTGAACCTATCCTGCTTTCAACATACACTTAGGGAAACATTCAGACAACCTTTGGAGATAAAACTAGAGGATAGGGCTCACCATAGACTCCCTAGTTCAACTTTACTTGGCTGAAACTGAAAATAACATTCAAGAACAATGCTTAAAGTTTAGACAGTAGGATGAGGGAATGCCAGTATTCCTAACTTCTTGGACTATATTAAATCATTCTTGAACAACACAATTAGAAGAAAACATGTAGATAAAGCTTATCAGTAAGAGCAGGGTACCTTTGACAATAAATCCTAACTCTATAATTGTTGTTCTTTATCAGAGAAGATGGACAGAATGGAAACAGAGATAAAATAACAATTTACAATAAGAAAAACATCACCTTTGACATAGACCAGGATCCCATAAATCAGCTTGTATTTGATGCTTCAAACAAGTTACAATCTTCAAGTCCAGTGGTTCTCTACAACTTCAAACTTCTCATATCAACTTAGGTATCTTCAATTAGAAACAGAGCTTACAGCAACTTCAGTAAACTATTTACAGGCAACAGTTATGCAGTGACCAACATTATCTCATCTTCTAAAAAAGTATTTATAGAAGAAATGAGGAGGTGCGAAAGGGTAAAAGATCTTCTAGGTTCAATTAATATAGTTTAATGCTTCTCGGCCTTTGAGGAGATCAATGGAGAAAATCTCTAATATTTCCTCTATATCAATTGGTTTACATTAAGTATTAAGCTTGCTGGGAAGATTTTGTTAACTTTAAGGGTCTTTTTTATCTTTGTAATAACTCTGTTGACAGTTTACAATAGTTTCTTTGATTTGAAATAATTGTTCAGCTTTTATGCTAATATCTTCTGTTCTGGAAATAACTAGACCTCTTTTAAATTCTTTGAGGCTGCAGGTGGCTTTTGGTAGCTATAGAGGATTCAATTAGCCTTTGATGTGGCAGTGGAGGCTTTCTCAGACTGATAGATATTATTATTTTCTTTAAACACTGTTAATTTGATTTGGTTATGTGTATTAGGATTAATTAGGCCTAATTTATGTCTTATGTTCTTCAAACTATGTTTAATTGAGTGGATTAGGCTTTAGATAGTCAATTTAGGCCATAATCCCTCAAAAATTGTGTAAACCATCTTTAATTCTTTATCTCTACTGTGACTGGACCTTTTAACACTGATACTCTCTGTTTCATTTAGCTTTGTTGTGTCTTGTTGATGTGCAGGTGTGGAGAGGGTTTTAAAATGGCATCAGTGCTCATGAGGCATGAATGAAACATGATATGGAACCCCAACAGAGTGATCCCTTTCACAAATAAAGGCCTAGGAGATCGTCATCCCCAACCTTCAAATTTCCTTTAAAATAATTGAAAAACCATTAAAACCTGCAAAAACAAGAAAAGATTAAGAAAATCCTGCGTATTTGGGCTTATACTGCTTTGGAGGATGAGGTTAGATTGCAGCCGTTGGATGAAATAATCCGACGGTGAGGATTGCTTTGCGGGGGTGAGATGGGAGGCGGTTGGATAAATGGTGCAAAAGATTAAGTCTGGGCCATTGATGTTTATTGATCAACGGTTGATATCGATCAAGGAAATATAATGTAGATGGGGTCAAATTTATAATGAAATGGGGAAATTATGAAGAAAAATGGGCAAAAACCTTAATCGACAGCGAAAAAGGCTTAAATGAAATTTGGGGTTTCGGAAATAACCTGGGCCGTCGAATGAGATCGGCCACAGAGATCAACGGCTGAGAATGACTTATGAAGTCCCTTGGAGGATGGGTGGAGGGTGATGAACTAAGGGTGAAATTGAATGTGAGCCGTTAGATATTAGAGATCAACGACGGAGATCTATTTCAGGAAAATGAAATGGGAAAGGGAAAGGTGGTTTCGGTTGAAGAAACCACCGGTTTCGCGCAACAAAAAGGGAGAAAGGAGGTTTTACCTTTTTGAATGCAATATGCATTACTGGCCGACACATGGCCTTTTAAAATAGTCTATATCACGTAATTTTGGATCATTAACCTTCGGGCTAAAAATCACGCGAAACTGAGCGTCGGCTATTAGATTTGGGGTCTTAGATCGAACGGTCGTGGAGAGAGCGCGATGGAGAATAGATGCTTGGGTGATAAGAGGTGGGGCAGGGTCAAGGCGGTTTCAATCTTGACCGTCAGATCAGGGATGGACGACGAAGATTTGATCTGGAGAATGGTAGGACCCAAAGGAGTTGGGCCTATCGGGTTTTTTCTAGACCGTTGGATGAAAGAAATTAACAGCCCAAATTAACTCTCAAGGTTAATGGAATAAAATATGAGGCGAGGGTTGGGCGGAGAATGGGTCATTGTGGGCCATTGATCTGCAGAGATCAATGGTGAAGGTTGGCCAAAAAAAATTTATACATTGGGGTTTGTATGAATTTAACAAAGGTTGCGAGGATTGATTTGGACCGTCGGATCTTACTGTATGGACGGCCCAGATGCATTCGGAAGATCGAGATCGACAGGGGAAAAGGGGATCAAAGGGCCAATGGAATTGAACAAGGACCGTCGATCTTAGGACCAGATCAATGGCAGAGATTGGTTTGTAAACACGAAACGTGGAAAAATGGGCTTTGGGGAAGAACAATGAGGGCCGTTGGATCTGAGCCTAGTGGGGGAGATCAACTATTGAGAAGCCATCGGAAGGTGGCCAATTGGGGGAGATCAATAAAATATTCAAACACATCCAATGAAATTCCAATGCGAGATCTCGATGATCGTTTGATTGGTTTAAATCAACGATCGGGATTCACTTCAACCAATGAACCGTCGGGACTCTTTGAAACATAAGAAAATTGGATTTTTATAAAATAAAAAGGGAAATTTGTTTCAGGGAGGGGTTTATATGGTGTTTAGCGCCCGATTGCGGGTCTTTTGGGTTATATGAAAAGATGAAGATATTGGGAGTTATAAAAAGGGTCCAATCGCATCGAGACTTTTCCTTTAAATAAAGAAACGTGCCCATTGCAAACCTCTTATTGCGATTAGCACTTGGGACTTAACTCTTGGTCCTGAGCATGGGTTATATGGTGGGGAAGTGGTTTGGGGGCTAGGGCCAAAATGGCTTAAGGCCTTAGTTAAAAATATTGTTTTTTATGATTTTTCAAGGACTTTCAAAGGGTTTGAAAGCTTCCGATAAAGAAAAAAAGGGATTTTTAACCTTATCAAAGGGGTTTTCATGAAGGGAAGAAGGGAAATGAGGGAAAAATAGAGGAATTTCATGGGGAAAAAGGTGATGAAATGGAGGTTAACTATGAGTGAAAGGAGGGGTAAAATGAGGGGAAAAATGGATTTTTTGCAGCAGTCTTTTCTTTAGGAAAACAACAGATTTTCAGATTTGAAAAGGAAACAGTAGTGAAGATTAACTCAAGGATAGGTCATCTTCATAAGACTTCAAGAACTAAAGATTTTGGAATAAAATTGTTTCTTGAAGGCTTCACAACTCGATTTAGCGACCATTTGATATGAAAAAATTTATAGGTGGCTAACAGTGGCTCCACATGGAGATGGCACATTTTTTAAGGTGTCAAGAACTTCAGACTTGTATTCTCTAGGGGGCTGATCAATGCCTCGTCTATTGGGCTGCAAATTTCTTCACTTGGATGATTTTCTTCTATTCTGATCATGTTAGCAGCCATGAAAAACAATGGAACTCTATCAAACAAGCTATTTACTTACCCAATCCTACTGATCTCAAATTTTTTCTTCTTCAGAGTGCATTTGGTTTGGCAAACTCTTTTTACAAACATTTTATTCTTTTGAAAGCATAAAACTAATCTAAGTCTACTTCTTATTTCTCCATGAACTCAGATTAAACAGTTGAGTTCATAAGCTTCTCTACCTAACTAGTATCTGTTAGGATTAGACTGTCTAACATATTTTTATTCTCTAAATTCTAAAACAAGAAATCTAAAAAGCAGCCAAGTCAGGATTTAACAGTCTAACTTGTTGCTGATGTATGGCATAAAAACAAGCTGGACATAGATTATTATTTTGCAGAAAATTAAATCAAAATGGTGAAGGCTTAAGATTTGAAATTTTTAAGCACATTCTTCTCTTTTAATCAGCTCTATTTTTGAGTTTGTTTGAGTTGTTCTCTGTTTGTTCTCTGGTTCAAATTTTGAGCATATCAGAACCAGTTTACTTCTGTCTTTGACTCATGATTTGAATAGATTAGAGTCAATCTTCTTTTGGAATCTTAGGTTCAGATTTTGAGTTTGTTTGAACCTTTACTTTTCTATCATAATCTTCCTAACTGGTAAGCCAAGATTAAGCTGTTTGGAAAATCTAATTTTACTAACCTATCAGCAGTAAATTAAAAAAAAAAAAACTAATTAGTCATGATTAGGCTATATGACTAACTAGGAGTGTGTTTCTTTAGGAGTGGCATTTGAGCTTGCATAATTTTAGATTTTGTTTCTCTTTTTTGGTATGGGGCTATACCTTTCTTGTTTTTACAATCTACCCTCTCTTCTCTTTCTATTGTTTTTGTATTTTTGATTTTTCTAACTTTGAATGCAATGATGGATGAAATATTTATAATGAGAAAAATATAAAAAGGCTTCCAAACATGATAGGATCAAGAGAAATAATGTTTGAGCATCCTGCCATTGACAGGACCCCCAAACAGTTTAGCTCCATTCAATTCCTACAAGAAAAAGGCATTGTTACCAGCAGAAGAATGAATGAGATAAGGGCCAAGCCATAAGTTATCAAATTTCCCATTCTTTCCCTTGTCTTCTCTCCTTGAGTCCCACTTTAACACTTTGTCACCAATATTAAAATTATTGGCCTTTGTCCTTCTATCAAAAAACTTCTTGATGCTCTCTTGATTTTGTAATTCTCTATTGTAAACCTCCTCCCTGTTTTGATGAAGATGTATAGTCTGATTTATTCTTCTTATCATGTCATTTTCTTCAGACTGTACTTCTTGAATCAACTTCATAACTAGTACACCAAGGCTGGTTGGAAAAATTGCATCTATTCCATACACAAGTTGATAGGGTGACATTCCAATAGATTTCTTAAGTGTCAATTTGTCAGCCCATAGTGCATGTACTAGCTTTGTGTGTCAAGACTTCTTGTTGTCCTCCAACAACTTCTTGATTATGTTTACCAAACTCTTATTTGAGGATTCTTCCAACCCATTACCTTGAGGGTAATAAGTAGTAGAATGGCCCAATGTAATCTGATATTTGTGACATAATTACACCATCTTCTTAGATCCAAATTCTGTTGCATTATCAGTGATGATCTTCCTAGGATAGCCAAATATAGAGAGGATGTGAGTCTCAATGAATTTTATGATGACAGAGTCATTGGCTTTCCTAGAAGGGATGGCTTCTATCCATTTGGTAAAGTAGTCTGTTGCAATGAGAATCCATCTATGTTGGGAAGATGAGGGTGGATGGATTTCTCCTATGAAATCAAGTCTCCACTATTGAAAAGGAGCTTCAATAATGATTGCATGCAGAGGTAAGGGCAACAACTTTATTTTTCCTTCAAAAAGTTGGCATTTATGACAGGCAAGTATCATCTTGTGTACATCTAGAAAGAGGGTGGGCCAATAGTAACCAGCTCTAAGGATTTTGTTGGCTGTAGTCTTCTATTAGAGGTGGGCTCCACATTCTCCTTCATGGAACTCGTGCTTAACCTTATCTGCATCGTTCTCAGGCAAACATTTAAGCAATATTCCACTTGCATTTTTCCAATAAAGACATTTATCTATAATGCGGTAGTTTACATCTTTTAACTTTAAAAACCTTGCCTTTGTTTTTGATAAACCAGGAGGTGTATTCAGATTGAGAAAAACATATAGAATATCAGCATACCAAGAGGAATTCATAAAACGGTCTTCAACAATGGGAGTTGAGAATTCCTCTTGTTTATCTAAAGAATTTATCATATTTATATCAAGAACTTAAAAATTTGATTCAGCCATTATTCTAGCTATACCTTGAACTTTAATGAGTTTAGTGGGCTTGATCTCTAAATCATATTCAAGTATCACAGCTATCCACTTACCTCTCTTACCATCTAGGTCCTGTGTTAGAATGTCTTTCACAACTGAATTTGGGACAAAGGCAATGATGTGGGAGTGAAAAATGTAAACTCTGAAGTCTTTTAAGGCTTTGACTAAGGCAAAGGTTTGTTTTTCCATAATGTTGTACTTTAGAGGAGCATCTCTCAGTGCCTTGCTAAAGAATGCAACGGGCTGCTCTTGTCCCTGTGGATTTTTCTGCAATAGGACAACAACTATTGTATGTTCTGATGCAAATGAAAAAATGTAAAAATCTTTTGAAAAATCAGGACTTATTAGAACTGATATTATGGTCAATGCTTGTTTTACCAGTTCAAAAGACTTCCTTGCTTCTAAGGTCCATTTAACTCCTTGTTCCTTCTTCAGCATGTTTGTAATGTTTCTAAGGAGCTAAGCCAAGTTGGGTATGAACCTTCTCAAGAAATTTATCTTTCCAATGAAAGATTGAAGTTCCTTGATGTTTCTAGGATGAGTAATTTGAAATATACCCTCAATCCTCTTTGGGTCTATCTTTATCCCCTCTTATGATATGATGTGCCCAAGAATTTTACCTTCTTGGAGACCAAACAATGTTTTCTTTCGATTTAATGATATCCCAAAATTTCTTCATTTCTCGAATACTTTTCTCAAGTGTTCTAAGTGCTCTTCATCTGTCTTGGAAAAAATAGTGACATCATCAAGGTAAGTAATGATGAAGTAGCCTAATTCCTCCGAGAATGCAATGTCCATGGCTCTCTGAGAAGTAGCACCAGCATTCATTAAACCAAAGGGCATTTTCACATACATGAAAGTGCCCCAAGGTGTAGTAAAAGTTGTCTTTAATTGATCATCAGGATGTACTAGAATCTGATTGTATCCTGAGTAGCCATCTAGCAAAGAAATTCTTTTAGAACCAACTACCCTTTGTAAAATATGATCCATCTTGGGTAAAGGGTAGTTGTCCTTCAATAAGGCTTTGTATAAGTCTCTAAAGTCTATACAAAACCTTATTTCTCTTGTTTTCTTCCTAACTGACACTAGATTAGACACCCACTCTGAATATCTAAAAGGGACAATAATACCAGCTTCATACGTTTTCTTGATTTCCTTCTCAACCAAAGGTAACTGAACATGGTTTATTATACGCAATTTTTGTTTAAATGGATTTTGGTTTTCCTTGAGAGGTATCTTGTGCTGAATTATTTCAGTGTCATAGGATTTTAGATCCTCATAACTCAATGCAAAAACATCAAAAAATTCTTTAAGCAGCTCTATGTATTTTAGTTTGATGTGAGCTGGTAAAGTCTTAGACAGTTTGATCATCTTTGGTTTTAGTTCACTGACTATATTACACTCTTCAAATTCAGTTTCCACAGGCTCCAGATTTGGCTTCTTGGCCACATCGTTGAAACCAAACAACTCTTCTAAAGGGATCACTCCCTTTGGAAAACTTTGATTGTTAGACTGTAGAGTTTCTAAGTCTTTTTTTTCTAACTCTGCAACAGTTTATGTTATTTTTTCAAGTTTGTTAGATAGCAAGTTTACATCAGCCATCTCTAGAGACTCTTATTCTTTATCAAGTAGATTTTCTTCACTAGGGTAGTCTGTTTCATAGTCTGAATCTGAACTTGGTAGCTCAAATTCATTTCTAGACTACATGAATTCTTCTATTTGTTTGTCTCCATCAAACACTTGCCAATATTTCTCGTTATCAAGGACAGTTGGTTTGAATTTAATTTGAGTTGTGCGTTGTTTGGTTTCATAAGGAGTTAGGCACATTCTAACAGCAAAAGCCAAACTATTAGCTTGGATATTTTCGTTTCTTGGGACAAAGATAAGTTTAAATTCCTTGAATGTTTTCAATAAATCCATGACGTCGTTTTGATAGGCTCTAAGTCTTGGATGTTTCATAGTATATTACCCATTCACTTGCCTAAATATTAATTCAGAATCACCATGAACCTTTATTCTTTTGGCCCCTAATTTCTTCAATAAATGGAGGCCTAAAAGTAGGGCTTCGTACTCGGCTATGTTATTTGTGCATTGAAAGTTTATTTTGCAGGAATGTCCTTCAGTATGATTGTTCATTGTATTGTGAAGCCACACTCCCACACCTGCATCACTCTTAGTACAAGATCCATCAAAGTGCATACTCCAAAGAGGACTAGCTTCAGATTCACTATTTTGGTTACTATCCTCTTCAACTAGTGTGCTTTTGAATTTTTCTTGAAGATCGTCACCATATTGAATTTTTTTTAATTCCTCAGGTTTTTCAATGTGTTGGGGACTGCTTTCTTGACTCTCAAGGTTTAAAAGAAAAGGATGAATGATTTGTAGCTCTAGACACGTGTTTTGTTTGCTGTAGTTTTCTGGTTTAGAAAACTGTTTCGACAATTTTGTCTCGTCTTCCTCCTCCTCTCTATCTGATATTAATTCAGTTAAGGTTACTTGTTCAGTGAATGTTTCATCGTTGAAAAGGATACATGAGTCAAGGCCTGTATTTACAGAATAAAGGGGAGATTTTTGCGGTCTCTCTTGGCTGGTAACCATGTATTGCATATGAGACTCCCTGTAAAGTCTCCTAGTTTGATTAAAGATGAGGATAGTTTCATATGTCATATCCATCTGCATAGTTCCTTGTAACTTAGCTCCCCAACATCTTGATAACAGCATACCATATTTTGGGCATACATCAGCCACAACAATATCCATTACTAAACATTTGGCTGGGATTTGTGCTAAGTTTACACAGAGGTCTTTGATTAAACCTAAACATTTCACTCTGCTTGAGTCAAAGGAGTAAATATATTTGTATGGCGTAGTGATTTCAAGGCCTAGGCTCTCCATCACAGCATTGGGCATTAAATTGTGGGAGGCCCCTGAGTAATGCATGGTATTGTGCAAAATTTTTTCATGATCATTTAAACTAACATAAAAAGGAGGAACTGGTCCCTCTTGATATCTACCATTAATCTTAGGACCGAATATGAGCTCTGGTCGTTCATCATTAAGATTGATAGTGTCATTTTTCTCTTCTATGTTTAAAGCCTTCAAAATTTGTGACCTATATACATCGTGGGCAGCTAATTCAGTGAGAGGAAAAAAGATTTTGATTCTGGCAATTTCCTGCTCCAAACTAAAAGGCATCTGATTTTTTGAAGTGCTTGTTTCAGCCTTATTAACAACCACTCTATCAACAAAATCAGTTTTCTGATTTTCTCTATTTACATTTGTCAAAATTATTTTAACAGGAGCACTACCTGAGTTGCTAGCACTACTAAGGTCTGCACTCTGTTTTTCAATACTTTGAGTGCCTTTTTCTTTTTTTTTATCATAATTTCCAGCCACTGTTTTGTCTTTCTATTTTTCAATTTTGGGTTTATTTACAGTGTTGTTTTGTGCAGATTTTTTAGAGGTTTTAGTTTTGGGAGTTTCTTGATTGCTTTTACTCCTAAGGTCATATTCCTTTGGGGTTTCTATGATGACATTTTTCATTTCTTGATAGTAATATTCATCCTCTAGTATTTTATCATCATAGGGTGTGTATAGACCTTTTTTTCTATTGTAATGAACTTCAAAGTCATCATTATCTACTCCCAGCATGTTTATGTCATCTTCCTCTGGTTGTTCTATTGTATCTTCAACCTCACTTACATAATTTTGATGAAAAGGAGAAGTGATCTATTGATCATCCTCCCTTGGTCTGTTTTGAGGCTGGCTTCTCCTAAAATTTTGATTTTGGTTTCGATTACTGTTTTGAGGAGTTGTTTGGTTTTGACTAGCTTGTGCTCTCTCAAGTATGCTCATCTTTTTCATCATCTCCTCCATCATTCTCTCCATCTTTTAGATAAATGTGGAAGGTGTGGATTTCTCTCTAAAGGTCACTTTCTTCTCATTCCTCATTCTTGCCCTTTTCTCCATTAAATTAACTTCCACAGCAAGAGCTCCTTTTTGCATATCTTCAAGAGTCAAAGGATCTCTCTCTCTTAGCTGATAGGCCATCTCAGGATCAAATCCTTCAGGAAACTTGTTTAAATTTGAGCCTTGTGGAGGTTTTAAATCTATGGGAAGGGCATTATAAACACTGTTAAACCTAGTGCAATAGGCTTGAACACTTTTCCCAACGTTTCTTTGGAGATTCTTGTAATCAGAAAGTATTTGGAGAGGATTTTTCCTCACTTCCTATTTTTTTAAGAATAACTGATGGAAGGCTTGGATATCATTAATACTGTGAGGGGTTAAGCCTTTAAACCATTTTCATACTTCTCCCCCTAAAATCTGAGAAAATAATCTAAGTTTGACAGTTTCATCATCAATCTCATTTATGTCAAAGTAGTCATTCATCTTATCCACATGTTGTGAAGTAGTAGTAGCATTACTGACATCATACAATGGTATCTTGGACTGATAGTCTTGTGGAAGATTGACTAATGGTAAAGGAAGGACCAACATGGCATACCATGTTGCCATGATAGGAGGTTGTGGAAAAGGTGGGGGGTTTACAAGTGGTGGGTTGACAAGAGGGAAAGTGGGTTGGAATGAAGTGGTTTGAACAGTGGATGTATGAAGAACAGATGTGGATGGACCAACAATAGATTGTTGAGGAGATATTGAATGAGAGACACCTAAATTGTGAAGGAAATGTAAATCATGTGGTGTAGTTTCTCTGCTACCAGGATATTCACTTCTGTCCGGGGATGAAAGTGAAGACTCCGAATCTAACTGATCTAAATCATCAAGTGACCTAGTTATAAATGGATTTCTTAAGTCAGCTTGTGATTGTTGTAGATCTGCAAGGTTTTCAGGAATAGAATTATCTCTAAGGGGTGATATGAAAATAGTTGAATATTTAACCTCAGGAGACTTCCTAAGGATTCTTTCAGGGTTATCAACTATCTCAGGAGGGTTTGGGTCAGGATAAGCTCTAGTATGGATCCTTCTAGAAGCCACTATGCTCTGTTTTTCAGACCCAACTAAACAAGAAAAGTTTAACCAAATATGACAATCTTTAAGAGGCTAACTAATCTTTTAAATAAGAAAAATTTAATCCTAATGTCCTCTTACTGAGTTTATATGATGTTATGATGATAATGGGTCTTCCCAGTGGAGTCTTAAGGTCTGTTTAGGATTGTGGAGTCACCAAGTGGAAATTTCCACTATGGTCCACCACCATGTTTATTTGAATACCAATCTGAAATATTTTTGGGTTTTCTGAGTTATTTCAAACCTATGATTTCTAAGAGTGTCCTAAATCTGTTTCAACACTTACCTATGGTGATGAGATGAAGAAATTCTACTCTTATGGCTAAGCTAGCTGATCCTTCAAGGTTTGATAAGATCTTATGAGAATCCTAAGGTTTCCTTAGTTTGTCACCAATTCAAATAAGTTTTATCATGATCACCATTTACTTGGTAGTGCTTGAAGAGGGCTACTTGTACTCAAGGGGTCCTTATGAGGTCTTAAGGGTACCTAAGATGAAATTTGAATCAATTCCCCAGCAGAGTGGCTAGAATGTTAGGTCTCTGTAATTTGCAAGATTGGAAAATACAAACTACAAAGCCTACATATGAACCACTTTGGGATTCTAGGATCTAGCCCTCCTGAATCCAGAGAGGGATCTCTCTATAAGTGCAAAGATTGATTTATCTTTAAGGTTTTTATGTGTGATATTAGGCTAGTTATTAAGAGCAAGGTTTTTTGTTTGTTTTGGTTGGGCAAAGATATGTGAAGGTGAAGGAAGTCTAAATGAAGGGTGAAGGTGAATGAATGTGAAAATTGATTCAGCTAAGAAGATACGCAAGAAACAACTTCAATCCATTGGGCTATGGAGTCATAGTAGGATTTAATTGAAACAACAATGTTCAAGAGTGGTCCATGGGGCAAGTCATCTATGTCTAAGGATCTCTTTAAATTTGATTTTATGGAATGAAATGAAACAATAAGAAGGGGAATTAAACAAATGAAGAACAAAGAGCAGCCTAAGATCAAGTCAGTACTTTGAAACTATCCTTCTTTTTGCATACACTTAAGAAAGACATAAAGTAATATAAGATCACGTAAGTACTTTGAAACTAGCTTGCTTTTGATGCACTTTTAATAGAAAACATTTAAAACAAAAAAAGAATAGCTTAAGATCAAGTAAGGACTTTGAACATATCCTACTTTCAACATATTCTAAGGGAAACTTTTCAAAGAAATTGTTGGAGAAGAAACTAGAGGACAGGGCTCACCATAAAATTCCCTAGCTCTGCTTTACTTAGCAACTTATCAAGACAACACACGAGATAACAAAGAATAGTCTAAGATCAGGTAAGGACTTTGAACCTATCCTTCTTTCAACGTACTCTTAGGGAAACTTTCAGACAACCTTTGGAGATAAAACTAGAGGACATGGCTCACCATAGACTTCCCTAGTTTAACTTTACTTAGTAGTAACTGAAAATAACATTCAAGAACAATGTTTAGTTTAGACAGTAGGATGAGGGAATGCCAGCATTCCTAATTGCTTGGACTGTATTAAATCATTCTTAAACACACAATTTTGGAAGAAAACATGTAGATAAAGCTTATCAATAAGAGCAGGGTACCTTTGACAGTAAATCCTAACTCTATAATTGCTGTTCTTTATCAGAGAAGATGAAAAGAATGGAAACAGAAATAAAATAACAATTTACAATAAGAAAAACATCATCGTTGACATAGACCAGGATCCCATAAATCAACTTGTATTTGATGCTTCAAACCAGTTACAATATTCAAGTCCAGTGGGTCTCTACAGCTTCAAACTTCTCATCTCAACTTAGGTATCCTCAATTACAAACAGAGCTTACAGCAGCTTCAGTAAACTATTTACAGGCAACAGATATGCAGTGACCAACATTATCTCATCTTCTTCAAAAGTATTTATAGAAGAAATGAGGAGGTGGGATGGGATAAAATATCTTCTAGGTTCAATTAATACAGTTTAATGCTTCTCGGCCTTTGAGGGGCTCAATGGAGAAACTCTCTGATATTTCCTCTGTATTAATTGGTTTACATTAAGTATTAAGCTTGCTGGGAAGATTTTGTTGACTTTAAGGTTCTTTGTTATCTTTGCAATAACTCTGCTGACAGTTCACAATAATTTCCTTTGGTTGAATTAACTTTTCAGCTGTACTGAGGCAAATATCTTCTGTGCTGGTAATGACTATGCCTCTTTCAAGTGCTTTGAGGCTGCAGGTGGCTTTTGGTAGCTGAGAGGATTCAATTAGCCTCTGATGTGGCAGTGGAGGCTTTCTCGGACTGATAGATATTATTGTTTTTCTTTAAACACTGTTAATTTGATTTGATTATGTGTGTTAGGCTTAATTAGGCTTAAATTTTGTCTTCTGTTCTTCAAACTGCATTTAATTGAGTGGATTAGGCTTTTGATAATCGATTTAGGCTGTAATCCCTTAAAACTGTGTAAACAGTCTTAAATTCTTCCTCTCTGTTGTGGCTGGATCTTTTAACACTGATACTCTTTGTTTGATTTAGCTTTGCTGTATCTTGTTGATGTGCAGGTGTGTATAGGGTTTTTAAAATGGCATCAGTGCTCATGAGGCACAGATGAAACATGATATGGAACCCTGGCAGAGTGATCCCTTTTACAAATAAAGGCCTGGGGGATCGTCATCCCCGGCCTTCGACTTTCCTTTAAAATAATTGAAAAACCATTAAAACCTACACAAAAAAGAAAAATTTAAGAAAATCCTGCGTATTTGGGTTTAGAATACTTTGGAGGCTGAGGTTAGATCGCAGCCGTTAGATGAAAGCATCTGATGGCGAGGATTTCTTTGCGGGGGTCAGATGGGAGGCGGTTGGATAAACGGTGTAAAAGATTAAGTCTGGGCCGTTGATGAATATTGATCAACGGTTGATATCGATCGGGGAAATATAATGTAGAGGGGGTCAACTTTATAATGAAATGGGGAAATTACGAAGAAAAATGGGCAAAAACCTTAATCGGCAGCGAAAAAGGCATAAATGAAATTTGGGGTTTCTTGGCGGATTCTGGGCTGTCGGATTAGATCGGCCATAGAGATCAATAGCGAGGATTTGCTTATGAAGTCCCTTGGAGGATGGAAGAAGGCGATGAAATGAGAGTGAGATTTAAAAATGACGGAATGCAGTGTAAATGGGAATGGTGGTTTCGGCTGAGAAAATTGCCGGTTTCGCGCGACGAAATGGAAGAAAGGCGGTTTTACCTTTTTGAACGCGATATGCGTTAGAGCCTGACACGTGCCTTTTTAAAACCGCCCTCATCGTGTAATTTTGGATCATTAACCTTCGGGCTAAAAATCACGCGAAACTATGTGTCGGCCGTCAGATCTGGGGTCTTAGATTGGACGGTCGTGGAGAGAGCGCGATGGAGAATAGATGCTCGGGTGATAAAAGGTGGGGCAGGGTCAAGGCGGTTTCAATCTTGACTGTCAGATCAGGGATGGACGGCGGAGATTTGATCTGGGAAGGGTAGGACCCAAAGGAGTTGGGCCTATTGGGTTGAATCTGGACCGTTGGATCTTCAATATGGACGGCTCAGATTCAATCTCGAGGCTAACGAAATAACAAATGAGGCAGGGGTCGGGCGGAGAATGGGTTAATGAGGGCCGTTGATCTCAGAGATTCGCCGAAAAACATTACATAGCAAGTTTGTATGAAATTAACAAAGGTTGCAAGGATTGATCTAGATCATCGGATCTTAGTTCATGGACGGCCCAGATGCAATCGGAAGATCGCGATCGGTGGAGGAGAGAGGAAAGGTGCACAGAAAATCTCCGATGCGATTGAACGAGGGCCATTGATCTGAGGATCAGATCGACAGTGGAGATTGGTTTAAGAATGCCAAAGGTGGATATGAGGGCTATTGAACAGAGTAATGTGGGCTGTCGGATTTGGGGCTAGCGGGGGAGATCAATGGTTGGGAAGCCATCGGGAGGTGACCAATTGGAGGGGGCAACAACTATTAAAATATGCCCGATGAAAAATCTCTGATGCGAGATCCCGAAGACCGTTTGATCGTTTTAGATCAACGGTTGTTTTTCGTTAAAACAACGAACCGTTGGACTTTAATGAAAACATAAGAAAGTTGGATTTTTATAAAATATAAAGGGAAAAAAGGTTTTTTGCCAAGTCTTTTTGTGTTTTAGCGCCCGATTGCGGGGCTCTGGGTTATGCGAAAAGATGAAGGGATCGAGGGATATAAAGAAGAGGGGCCAATCAGAATCGAGAATTTCTAACAACGAGAGGCAACATAACACAAGGAATGCCCGATTGCGATAAGATCTCGGCGCCTTAACGCTTGGTTCCGGCGCCAGGTCGCATGGTGGGGAAGTGGTTGAGGGCTTAACCGAAGGGGGCTAAAGCCTTAGCACAAAAAAAACTCATTTTTATGATTTTTTTCAAGGATTTCAAAGGGTTTGAAAGCTTCTGATAAGGTAGAAAAGGAGTTTTAACCTTATCAAAGGGGTTTTTATGAAGGGAAGAAGGGAGATGAGGGAAAATAGTGGAATTTCATGGGGAAAAAGGGGATAAAATGGAGGTTAATTATGGGTGATACGAGGGGTAATAAGAGGGGGAAAAATGGAGTTTTTGCAGTAGTATTTTCTTCAGGAAAACAACAGATTTTCAGAATCGAGAAGGAAACAACAGTGAAGATTAATTCAAGGATAAGTCATCTTCACAAGACTTCAAGAACTAACAATTTTTGGCAATAAAACTTGTTTCTTGAAGGCTTCGAAAATGATTTAGCCACCATTTGATATGACAAATTTTATAGGTGGCTAACACAACATTTCAAAAAGAAACCTTAATACCAACACAATGGTGCACCTTTCATCTCGCTTATAGAATAGGAAAGGGAAAGAAAGTGAAATGAATATGGACACAAGAAGAAGCCTATCTAGTTGGATTTTTTCAAATCGTAGCCCTAATTTGATCACCTATTGCACCATAGTTGCATGATAAGTGTGCCAAATAAGTGTGTCTCCATCAAAATATGAACTAAAGCATGCAAGCATGCATCCCTTCCTTGAGATACGTGTCCTCTACCTATGATGGGAATTTATCATGCATAGGTATTCTAATTTACTAGAGATTTACACCCTTATAGTAAGAATAGATCAAGCATGCTAAAAATAAAAAAAGCAAAGCTCTCATAATAAAAAAACTCTATCCAAAACTGAAATTGTTAAACCTGGAACAACATCTAAACTAGAATTAATTGAAGGTGGCACATGCGTTCCCTTGGCATGCATGCACCCTCTTCCAAACAATAGTATATTTCACTATCTCCTCTATCATGCTTCTACTCTCTACTAAGAAATAGTCCGTGTAATTGTCTCCTGCACTTTCATTAAACCTAATCATCACCGATGTAAGGAAAGGGTACTTAAGGTGTGATATATGTTGTCTTCTCTACTTCCCCATGATTGGGAGGATTAGTAGCTGAGAAATAGGTAAAAATTCTTAGGACATGAATTATACATAGATCATATAGGTATTAGTAATGTGAAGCATGTCTCTTGTAGAGCAAGGTTGTTGGGGAGCGGAAGCATGGAGTGACATTTTCAAAAGCTCCCGAGTCGGCAACAATTTTGTGAGCGATTTTTATATAATATATATTTTTATGTTTTTTATGCATGTATGTCAACAAAAGAATTTAGAATGATGAATTAGTGATAAAAAACATAAATAATGGATTAAAACATATAACATCATTCAACTAGTAGCTATAATAACCATATAACATCATTCAACTAGTAGTTATAATATTCATCAACCATAGGTCGAAAATTTACAAGTTCTCATTTATATAGCATGTGAGTGTGCACATAACAAAAATAGCATCGAGTGAAATCCATTTGTGAATCGAAAATACACCAAAAAATATGATTTCTATGGCCTCTAGTATCCAAAAAAATAATGCTACAATATATATCTATGTATCATCAAAATCATTGCATATCTTGGGATCTTTGTGATTAATATCACCCTCCAAGCATTAACATAAGATAGAAAAAACATAGCATATCAAGTTAAGATTTTTTTTGAGTGATGGGTACATTTTTAGTAAGGTCATGATAGAGTTGTTCGACAACCAATGTCACTAACATCAAGGTAAATAGAGGGCTTGGTACTCTTGGTTAAATATGAGTTCCATATCTTAATACATGAAAAAATCCAATGGAAACATTGTAATTCCCCCAATCCTGAAAAAAAGATAAGTCTACTGGATTTTGAGTAAGATCTAAAATTCTACTTTCTCCATATGAAATCCAATGAGGTTGGAACCACTCTCAAACATCGTGAGTCATTTCATGGTAATGTTAAAACTTTAAGTAAAAGAATGAAAATGAA
This sequence comes from Pinus albicaulis, assembly GCA_034641835.2. Classification (NCBI taxonomy): domain Eukaryota; kingdom Viridiplantae; phylum Streptophyta; class Pinopsida; order Pinales; family Pinaceae; genus Pinus; species Pinus albicaulis. Next base: position 1,478,911,495 of record CM076570.1, read on the forward strand.
AGATAAAGGAGAATGTCACTTTACTTTAAGATATTCTTAAACATTACCATGGATTTCATATCAATACTAGGGCCATAGGCTTTAATATTAGGCTATTATGGACCTAGTATTACCATAGTGTTTTCTTTCTCCCTCCCATTCTCGATACTCCTAAACCTCTATTTCTCCATCGCACTATTTTTTGTCTTCGCATGGCCAATATATTATATACATAATACCTTATAATACACATATTTCTATCCAACATATAAAAACCCTTTACCCCTCTATTATATGCTCAATATATTATTTCATTTTTTCCTCATTTTTTATGCCCCAATATGAACGCACATGGTATGGTATTTCTTTATCAGTAAACCCCCAATGGATGTGACCTGGCCTGGAATTTCAAAACATACTCATCCATTACATTTGACGGTTTTCATACCTCCCCACCTGTATTCACAGTTTCAACAAAGATCATTGACAGTTTTGTAATTTTTTTAACTGTATTTGATGGTATAATCACCCGATGATGGGAAAATTTCCCATCAAATTCCATCCCTTTCCGTCTCTAATGAGATTACACCTCATTATGGGTGGAACTGTGGAACAAGTCTAGCATTCTATTTATGATAACTTTTTCAATTTATTCTCCTCAATATAAGGAGACAGAGTCATTTCATTTTCAGAGCATCTGGGTTCTTCAATTTTAGTGGTCTCATCACCTCCTTCAAGGGTAGTGGAGAAAAAGGAATATTAGGTTACTTTTGGTGTCGCAGTCCTTCACAAAATTGTTTATTTGAGAAGGTGTGTATGACTAGGGTTTCCTTAGCTCCATTAGTGTTTATTTCAGGTTTGATTATTTTTCTATGATTTTTTGTTGTTGTTATGAACAAGAAGAATTAACTCTTGAAGTATATTGGCCTTTCCTTCCATTTTGGCTTGTAGACTGTATGTAGATAATTGTAAACATGCATTCCTTTTTTACTAGGGTTGCAATATTATCTTATGCTTGGCACTTAGAGGGTCTGCCCCTCTCAAGTTGGTGAAAAAAATGTATTGGATGCATCATTTTTATTTTCACTTTTTATTATATTTGGCATCCTAGTATTTAATTTATATACAAGGGACTTTGGGCACTTAACCACTCATCCTCAATTAACATGGAGGAGATGACAGGGGTAGAGCATGAGGAGATTCCTTCCAACCATTCTAATAAGGATTCCTCCACTATAGTTGAGTCCATCGATTTGCAGGAGGACATCCATGAAGAATATGAGCAATCAAGTGTAGATACGGGTAAACATCCACTAGTGCATCCATGTTCGACAAGCAAAGATGATGAAAAACTTATTATCTCCATGGGTGGAGAACTCCAGGGAGAAGACATTTAGGGAGACTTCTGGCATAATGAGCATGAACATGAGGAGGAGTATGAAAAACATAATGTGCAGGATGAGCCATTTCCAGAGAGCCAGTCAGAGGCTCAAGCTAGAGCTATTGAAGATTGCAACAAGAAACAGTGAAGGAGGCATCCTGAAACATCATTTCTGATCCTAGTTGGAAAATAATCACCTAAACTAGGTGGGGCCCACACAGGTGATTTTTGGCCCAAAGTCTATTTTTAGACTATGTCGATCATATTCTATGAGTTGCAGGATGCTATTTGTGGATGGTTGGTCAAGTTGGAAAAATAGATGGATTTCTATTTTTAGACATATTGGGCGGAATCTACTTTTAGATTGCCAGTCTAAAAATAGATATGTCGAATATTATTAGCTCTTAATAATAGTTGGACTCTAAACATTATCTTATTCTCTTGACATCAGCTAAGTGTACGATGGCATGAGATGAGCACAGAATTACGTTGTTCCCGAGGGGTTAAGTGAGCTATTTCTATGATAATTTAGCGAACCCTGCGTACGCAGTTTGGTGGAGTTATGTTCAAGTCTTAATCAAAGGACACAACAGTTATTGTTACTAGTCTGATCCGATTGATACACTAGTCGAGGAGACAAGGTGTGAATTAATTAGTTAATTAATTCACAAAATATTAACTCATTAATCAACTGAAGAATACATCTGTTAACTACAGTGCATGGACAGTTCAGTAGAGACCAGTGGAGAGGTAGGTGAAAGAGCAAGTGTGACTATCAGTTGTGACTAAAGTGTTGCATTGTTTGCACCACAAATTTAGTGGAGATGCCTATAAGGATTGTGTGAGCAAGGCTGGAGAAATTCGAGTTCATCCAGAGCCATTCTTCAGCAGGGATTGCGTAGTAGATGCAGGCTAGCAGGTGGCAAAGATTGGTGCATGGATTTGCAAGATCGGGCCTGATTAGTGTGTAGCGATTGGATTGTACTGAGAGCTTGTGATAAGCTTTGTATGAGGATTGTTACATGATATCTATGACATATATTATATACGTATAGTTTGGGTGCCTGTGCGTTTCCTTTAAAACTATGTTAATGTGTGTGAATTTTTATGGTTTCATGTGTGCATTGTAATTGATTTAATTTCCGCATGTGATGATCAATGGTGGAATAGATTCTGTATTGTGCATGAAGTCAAATAGTGTGTGATCAGGAGAATATTGGACATATGCATGTGTAGTGCATATAATTTCTACATGGTATCAGAGCGGTTGATCATTGGAGCAGATTGCAATTATTGAAGCAGTTGAGTTTTGTGTTGGTAGAATTCGAATTTGTTTCAGTGTTTTCTTGGTGTCGAAGTTGAGCATTCATTGAAATGTATTTCAACGGATTGCGATTGGAGTATGCCCTTGAGGGTAGCTCAAATTATATTGAATGGAAGGATAGGATGGAGGCGGTGCTGGAGGATAATGGGTTGAAGGAGTTCATAGATGTTGATATTCCTAAACCGGGTTCTAGCGATGCAGCCACACTTGACGCATGGAAAAAGAAGGTAGCAAGGTGTCAAAGGATTCTGTTGGAAGGTGTGAAGGACCACATAGTGTCCAACCTTCACGATAAAGCCACTCCATTCTTAATGTGGAAGGCTTTGATAGAATTTTTCCAAAGCAGAAGTGACCAGAGGAAGTTGGCACTTAAAGACAAGCTCAGGAAAATAAAAATGGAGAAGAATGAAACTATTCTGGTATACTTGACAAAGTTTGTCCACTGCAGGGATGAGCTTGGGAGTGTAGGAGTTAGTTTGGATGAAGAAGACTTGGTGAGCTTGGCTCTCCTTGGGCTTACAAAGAGTTGGCATAGCTACGAGGACTCTGTCAATGGTCAGGAGAAACTGCTAGGATGGGAACGACTTTGGTCGGATCTTGTGCAGGAGGAGATAAGGCAGAGTACCAGGGATGGCTCTTCATCAAAGAATGATGATGAAGAGGATTGCGCTTTGGCTGCCAAAGAAAGGAAAGGGAAGGGAAAGAAAAATCCTTCTCAATCCGGTGCGGATGGCAAAGAGCGTGACATGTCCAAACTGAAGTGTTTTCACTATCAAGAACACGGACATTACGCCACAAATTGTCCACAGAAGAAGAAGAAAAAGCATGTTGCTAGAGCTACAGATGGTGAGGCTCTTGCCTCGCAATTTGAGCTGGACTTCTCATTGATTGCATGCATGGTGTCTAGTGCATTGGGATCGGGGTGGTATTTTGATAGTGGCACTTCCTTTCACATGACGAGAGATGTGAATCTTTTCAGTGACTTGGTGGAGAAAGATCTCCAGTTGCATGTTGAGTTGGGTGACAATGGACGATACAATGCAACTGACATTGGTACCATTACCTTTCAGAGGGAGTCAGGTAAACTCATTATTTTACAAGATGTTGTGCATGTTCTAGGTTTAAAGAAGAATTTAATCTCAGTCACAATGTTAGAGGATAAAGGCTACGGTGCTGTCTTTAGTGAAGGAAAAGTTTTCCTTCAGCACAAAGAAACAGGACAAGTCAAGAAGGTTTGAATTCGAGCTAAGAATCTCTACATACTTGAAGTAGATGGGATTTCTACGGAGCTTGCTACTGTTGGGAAGTGTGAGAAAGACATGCAATTGAAGCTTGAGAGGGAGCAAGATTTGCATGCAGGTAAGAGTGAACCTCGAGATGTGGAGCAACCACAAGATGAGGATCATGGAGTGGGAGCAACCACTCATGTAGAGAAATTTCATGCCAAATGGGCAGAGGGAGTGCATGCAGCTATACAACCAGGTAAGAGGTGGGGCGACATGCATGGATAATCCAAAAAGAAATTTCTGGGCAGGATTCATGGAGATGGTGTGGATCTCATGAATTGAACCTGGAAATGAGGTGCCCACAGAGCGGTAGTAGCATGATCAGTTGGATTGATGCAGTGAGATCAAAGTGGCAGTGTCAGATACTAGAGCGTGGTTCAGAGTTGACAGTAAGTGCAGAGTGCATGGGTGCAGAGTTAAACATCACAGTGGTTCCTGAAGACATGTGTAGTAGCTAAGCAGAAGTCGAAGACTTTGATGATAGATGCATCAGATTGATTGAGTTTTTTGGAGCCTATTCAGTTTCGGAAGATTTGCAGAGCAGATGCATGGAGTTGCATGGCACTTGAAAAGGTTGCAGGGCGAATGCATGGAGTTGCATGTCGCATGCAAAGACAATCCTTTCTTGTTGAGAGGGAGTGTTGAAGATTGCAACAAGAAACAGTGAAGGAGGCATCCTGAAACATCATTCCTGATCCTAGTTGGAAAATAATCACCTAAACCAGGTGGGGCCCACACAGGTGATTTTTGGCCCAAAGTCTATTTTTATACTATGTCTATTTTTTGACATGTCGATCATATTCTATGAGTTGCAGAATGCTATTTGTGGATGGTTGGTCAAGTTGGAAAAATAGATTGATTTCTATTTTTAGACATATTGGGCGGAATCTATTTTTAGATTTCCAGTCTAAAAATAGATACGCCGAATATTATTAGCTCTTAATAATATTTGGACTCTAAACATTATTGTTGAGAATGCAGCAAGATGATGGAGCTTAGTGAAATGAAGTCGCCTTCACTAAGTGGGCCCGCAGGCAAATTCTGGCGCAAAGTCTATTTTTAGACTATGTCTATTTTTAGACATACGGAGCATAATTTGGGAATTCTACTTGGAGATTCTTGATGGATGCGACATGTCGGTAAAAATAGATGAGACCCTATTTTTTAGGACCCAGGCTATTTTTAGACTGATCTCCTAAAAATATGGAAGTCAAATATTATTTACCCTTAATAATATTTTGACTATAAACAACAGTTTACTCTCTTGGCGCACTTCAGTTTGAGTCATGGAGGTGGCTCATGCAACCGACACAAGGAATCACGTGGTTCCTAGGGTTTGATGGCATCTTGCATGGTTGGCTTCAGTTAGACTTCAGTGGCAGGAGTTTTGGAGGAGTTAACGGGACAAGTAGTGGAGTGGTGTTCCGTTTGTTTTAGTTGAACTAGTTGGGATTAGTTAACTAACTAATCAACTAGATATGAGTGGAGTAAATTAAATAATATTTAATTTACTAAAGGTCATTAACTCATTAGTTTAACCAAGAACACTTCTACTACCACAAAGGCATGACCGCTCAAAGAAGACCAAAGGAAGAGGTAGACAGGGTGAGTAAAGTTTACCGGGGCCAGATTTGTTTTGCATGAGTTTTTGGTCATACCTGAGTGAATTGTCCATGACAATTGTACAACACAAGGAGATTCGAACCTTGGATCTCTATATAGACAGGCCATGATTGCGCAACAGAGGCAAGGCAATTAGTGGTGAGTTTTGAACCAGTAACCTGTTCAAAACCAAGCTAGTTTGTGTGTAACTTCATGAGAAAGTACCGAGTACTTGTGAGGAGTATTGTACTGATTTTGTTACATGATTTCTCCATTATAATATACAAAATAGCTGTGGGGTTTTCAGCTATAAGCTTTCCCCATACATACTGTGTTAATGTGTATGATGAATTGATGTGAGATTGTTTCCGCATTCGCATGACACCAAATGGGAGAAGGAGATTATAGCTGTGTACAGACCCGAAATTGATGTGTAATCGGGTTAATCTCCATTGAACAAGTGATTTATTCAGCTAATTTCTACATGGTATCGGAGAGAGATTAATTGCCTGTTTGTTTTTATCGGTAAATCATAACTTCCTTATTGCAGTTCCAGACAAGTGCTTGTGTAGCCTCCGGAATATTCATCCTTCTTTGTAAGGTGAAAGATCTGGTGAATGCCCTTTGCAGTCAATCTCTGATTTGGAAATAATTTGTTTTCAAGTATAGATCGGAAGCGATAGAGTTTGAGTTTGGAATTCGAATTTTGCAGAAGGTTGTTTTTCTTGGTGCCGGTGTTGAAAGATGTCTTCTTTCAATGGTTTGCGACTCGAATATGCTCTTGAAGGCAGTTCGAACTATGTTGCATGGAAAGATCTAATGGAAGCAAAGAAGAAGACAATGAATCAAGGAGTTCGTGGACGATGTCCCGGCCCACCGATGCGCCTTGGTCGATGCATGGCAAAATAAGATCGCGAAAATGTCGAAGGATCCTGGCTGGAGGGCGTCAAGGATCATATTGTATCCGTCATGCACAGGCTACTCCATATTTAATGTGAAAGTTTTGACTTGATCTATTCCGCAGTAAGAGTGACCAAAGGAACGGCGCCAGAAGACAGTTCAGAACCTCAAGATGGGAGAAGGGCACAAAGACGCTAAATACCCTCACGAAGTTCACTCTCAATGCAAGATGAATCGGGAAGTGTGGGGGCATCAGCCATGAAGAGGACAGTCGCACTCCGGTTTCCTCTGGGTCTTCCGAAGGCTCGGCACTCATATCAAGATAGTGTCAATGGTCGGGAGAAGCTGCCGGGATGGGAGCGCCTTTGGGCGGATCTCATGCAGGAGGAGATAAGGAGGACTACTCGAGATGGATCTTCATCAAAGGGAGCTGATGAAGAAAACTGCGCTTTGATGTCCAAAGCTAAGAAAGGGAAGGGTAAGAAAACCTCACATTCTGGAGCTAAGGGCAAGAAGCAGGATATGGCGAAAGTGAAGTGTTTTCACTGCCATGATCACGGACATTATGCTACCAATTGTCCAAAGAAGAAGAAGAACAAGCAAGCGAGAAGATCTGCAGATGGAGAAGCTTTGGCTTCACAGTTCGAGCTTGACTTTTCACTGATTGCATGCTTGGTTTCAAGTGTGATGGGATCGGTGTGGTTCTTGGACAGCGGTGCGTCATTTCATATGACGGGAGATCGGGAGTTGTTCTCAGATCTGGAGGACAAGGATTTGGGTATGCACACCGAGATGGGCGATGACGGTAGATACAGTGCGACTGGTATCGGTACCGTATCCTTTCAGAGGGAGTCTGGTAAACCCTTTGTCTTAAAGGATGTCATGCATGTACCTGGATTGAAGAAGAACCCGATTTCAGTAGCGATGTTGGAGGATAAGGGTTATGATGTGGTCTTCAGCGAAGGAAAAGCTTTCCTGCGCAGTAAGACTACTGGAGAGACCCGGAAGATAGGGGTTCGAACTCAGAACCTTTATCAGTTGCAGGTAGATGACTGCGCAGCTATGGCATGCAAGGCTGGAGATGTGGTGAGTCGGGATGATGAGGGCGAACTATGGCACAGGAGATTGGGCCATCTTCACCATGGAGCTTTGAAGATTCTGCAGCAGATTTCTACTGGACTTCCTAAGGGCACTCTTGCGCAGTCAGATCAGTGCAAGGGGTGTACTTTAGGAAAGTATGTGAAAGCCACCTTTCACGAGAAGGATAGTCACGCCACGACGATCCTTGAGAGAGTTCACACAGACGTGTGTGGTCCTTTCTCAGTTGCTTCGACAGCAAATCACAAGTGTTATGTGATCTTTGTTGATGATTTCTCTCGAAAGTGCTGGATCTTCTTCATGCAGAAGAAGAGCGATACATTCGCGAAGTTCTGTGAGTTTAAAGCACTGGTCGAGAAGGAGTCGGAGAAGAAGGTGATTGCTCTAAGGAGTGATAACGGTGGTGAATTCATCTCGGCTGAATTCAAGGAGTTCTGCAGCGCAGAAGGGATTCGGAGAGAGCTCATCGCACCCTATAACCCACAGCAGAACGGGGTGGCTGAGCGGAAGAACAGAACGATCGTGGGTGCTGCACGGGCGATGTTGCATGATCAGGGCCTACCCCTTCACTTGTGGGCTGAGGCATGCAATACAGCAGTGTATGTGCAGAACCGTTGTCCTCACAAGGTTCCTGGCATGAGTACACCGGAGGAGGCTTATTCTGGCAAGAGGCCTGATATTTCCCATTTGCGGATTTTTGGTTCTCCTGTCTACATGCATGTGACGAAGGATGCAAGAAGGAAGTTGGATCCAACCGCTGAGGTTGGAATATTTTTGGGGTACACTGATACACCTCACAACTATCGGGTGTATTTGTCAGACAGTCGCAAGACTGTTGTGCGACGGGATATAAAATTTCAGGAGGAGAAAGCCATGCAGTGTTCGCTTGAGAGGGAGCTACATTTGCATGCAGATGAGGAGCTGTTAGTTCCTAAGGAGGAGCTTCCGGATGTGGATCAGCCACAAGAGGAGGTTCAGGAGGTGGAAGAAACCACACAGGCAGCGCCAACCATCAGAGGGCGCATGCGCACTACAGAAGCTGAGCGACTGGCTCGGGATGCAGAGAAGGTTGTAGGACCACCTACAGCACAGCGCAGACAGAGACAGTCACCGGATCGGTACACTGGATACATGGCTCTTATGAGTCAATGTGTTGTGACAAAGCCATCCTCTTTTGAGGAAGCTGTGGAGGAACCCGCATGGGTTGATGCCATGATCGAAGAATATGATTCGATCATCAGGAACAGTGCATGGGAGATTGTCCCAAGACCGGTTGGGAAATCAGTTGTAGGTTCGCGATGGATCTACAAGGTAAAGCAGGCGGCTGACGGGAGTGTGGAGAAGTACAAGGCGAGATTTGTCGCCCGTGGCTTCTCACAGATCGAGGGGATTGACTATGAGGAGACTTTTGCACCTGTCGCAAGGTACTCTTCCATACGGACGATCCTCGCTCTCTCAGCGCAGATGGGGTGGCACATTCATCAGATGGATGTGAAGACTGCGTTCCTCAATGGAGTTATTGAGGAAGAGGTGTACATAGAGCAGCCTGAAGGTTCTGAGATCTTCAGCAGTGAGTCGCATGTGTGCCGACTCAAGAGAGCACTGTATGGGCTGAAGCAAGCACCTCGTGCTTGGTACACTCGGATAGACAGCTACTTCACCGGGCTTGGATTCTCCAAGAGTGAGGCGGATCCAAACCTGTACCAGATTGTGGTGGAGGGGAAGCTGTTGATCATCGTACCGTATGTAGATGATCTGATTTTGACTGGCGACGAGCAGTTGATACTTTCATGCAAGGATGATCTTGCACGAGAGTTTGAGATGAAGGACCTGGGCATCCTTCATTATTTCCGGGGATTGGAGATTTGGCAGCGCAGTGGAGGACTGTTTGTTTCTCAGGGCAAGTATGCCCGGGAGATTCTGGAGAGGTTCAACATGCAAGGCTGCAAGCCTGTTGATACCCCTCTTCCTGGAGGTTGGTGGAAGGGAGATGCTACTTCGGAGGAGGTAGTGGATGCCACTGTCTATCGACAGTTGGTGGGGTCGTTGATGTATCTGGTCAATACTCGACCCGATACATGCTATGCAGTTAACCAGCTTTCGCAAGCTATGGTTAAGCCTACCAAGCTCTTTTGGAAGGCGGGCAAGCATGAACAAGGCCACCAGAGAGCCCCTGGCACACTCAGATATGGTCTTGGATACACAGGAGGATGGAGTGAAGTTGTCACCGAGCGTGCATTGGGCAGAGCCTAACCACCCAAGAGCACTGGAGGAGTTTTCTGTTACTGGGCCGACAACAGCTTCGGGCACAACAGGAAGCAGTAGAACCGTGGCACCCGCCCAGCGAGGCCGAGGGGCACACGGCGGTGCCTAGCTTGGGACGCATGAGTTGGCTGATGAGTAAGATCCCTCTGTGTTTGTTCAAAGTCAGCCTCTGAGCCCACAAGGATTCACTTCCGTGGATAACCGCAGCCGCATCAAGTTTCCTCGCTAACCGGGCTTTTTCATGATATATCCAAACGTGTCGACACTGTGCACCATCACACCGGAGATTGTGTTCAATGAGGATCACAGACGTTTAAGATGTTCACCGAGGACTGTGGATGCCGAATATCCCGACGTGCTGCCGCTCACCAGGAGCAAGTTCGAATTCCACAGAGGCAAGATAGGGATTGCAGATAATCCATATCTTGCTGAGAGGGAGTGTTGAGAATGCAGCAAGATGATGGAGCTTAGTGAAATGAAGTCGCCTTCACTAAGTGGGCCCGCAGGCAAATTCTGGCGCAAAGTCTATTTTTAGACTATGTCTATTTTTAGACATACGGAGCATAATTTGGGAATTCTACTTGGAGACTCTTGAAGTATGCGACATGTCGGTAAAAATAGATGTGACCCTATTTTTTAGGACCCAGACTATTTTTAGACTGATCTCCTAAAAATATGGAAGTCAAATATTATTTTCCCTTAATAATATTTTGACTATAAACAACAGTTTACTCTCTTGGCGCACTTCAGTTTGAGTCATGGAGGTGACTCATGCAACTGACACAAGGAATCACGTGTTTCCTAGGGTTTGATGGCATCTTGCATGGTTGGCTTCAGTTAGACTTCAGTGGCAGGAGTTTTGGAGGAGTTAACGGGACAGATAGTGGAGTTGTGTTCTGTTTGTTTTAGTTGAACTAGTTGGGATTAGTTAACTAACGAATCAACTAGATATGAGTGGAGTAAATTAAATAATATTTAATTTACTAAATATTAACTCATTAGTCAACTCAAGAACACTTCAGTTCACTACAGTGCATGATCAGTTCAGTGGAGACCAGTGGAAGAGGTAGATGAAAGGGTGAGTAAAGCTATTAGTTGGAGGATCAGTTTTGCATGGGATTTGCATTACACTGGGAGGAATTGTCCATGACAATTGCGCAGTCAAGCCAAGGGGATTCAAACCTTGGATCTCTACATATACAGGCCATGATTGCGCAATAGAGGCAAGGAAATTGGCGGGGAGTTTTGAACCAGTGACTTGTTCAAAACTAAGCTAGATTGTGTGTGACTTTATGAGAAAGTACTGAGTACTTGTGAGGAGTATTGTACTTGTTTGGTTACATGATTTCTCCATTATAATATACACATATAGCTGCGGGGTTTTCAGCTATAGGCTTTCCCCATACATACTGAGTTAATGTGTGATTGATTTGATGTGAGATTGCTTCTATTATTTCCGCATGTGACAATTAATTGTAGATGAGATTATGTGTTATGCATGCAATTCGAAATTGATGTGTAATCGGGTTAATCTCCATTGAATAAGTGATTTATTCAGCTAATTTCTACATTATCTTATTCTCTTGGAGCACTTTAGTTAAGTGCATAGATGTGGCACAGGAGCTGACAAAAGGAATTACGCTATTCCTGAGGGTTAAGTGGAGCTATTGCATGGAGGACTTCAGTTAGAACTCAAGTGACAGAAGCTTGGTGGAGTTGTGTTCAGTTTAACTCAGTTAGACACAGTTGAGCTAGTTGTATCTAGTCTAACTGATTGATACACTAGTGAGAGTGGTGTGAATTAATTAATAATTAATTCAATAAATATTAACTCATTAATAAACTTAGAATACATCAGTTAACTACAGTGCATGGAAGTTTCAGTGGAGACTAGTGGAGAGGTTGGTGAAAGAGCAAGTGTGACTATCAGTTGTGACTATAGTGTTGCATTGTTTGCACCACAAATTTAGTGGAGATGCTTTTAAGGATTGCATGCGTGAGAAAGGCCGGAGCAATTCGAGTTCATCTGCAGCCATTGTTCACAGGATTGAGCAAGAGAGGCAAAGTTAGAGGTCAAGCATCTGCATGGATTTGCAGATTGGCTCGATTAGTGTAGCGATTGATTGTACCGTGAGCTTGTGATAAGCTTTGTATGAGTTATACACATGATCTTCATGACATATATTATATACGTATAGTTTGGGTTTTTAGTCTCGGAAGCCTTCGTTAAAACAACTCTGTTAATGTGTGTGAATTTTTATGGTTTCATGTGCATTGCAATGGATTTGAATGATGTGATGATCAATGGTGGAATAGATTCGTATTTCATGAAGTAAAATAGTGTGTGATCGAGAGAATATTGGACATACGTTAGTGCATATAATTTCTACATGGTATCGCAGCGGTTGATCATTGAGTGTATTGCAAATATTGAAGCGGTTATTTTCAGTTGTGGAATTCGAATTTGTTGCAGTGTTTTCTTGGTGTTGAAGTTGAGCATTCATTGAAATGTCTTTCAACAGATTGCGATTGGAGTATTACCTTGATGGAAGATCGAATTATATTGCATGGAAGGATAGGATGGAGGCAGTGTTGGAGGATAATGGGTTGATGGAGTTCGTAGATGCTGATATTCCTAAACCGGGTTCTAGCGATGCAACCGCACTTTATGCATGGAAAAAGAAGGTAGCAAGGTGTCGAAGGATTCTTTTGGAAGGTGTGAAGGACCACATTGTGTCCAGCCTTCATGGTAAAGCCACTCCATTCTTGATGTGGAAGGCTTTGACAAAAATTTTCCAAAGCAGAAGTGACCAGAGGAAGTTGGCACTTAAAGACAAGCTCAGGAAAATAAAAATGGAGAAGAATGAAACTATTACGGTATAATTGACAAAGTTTGTCCACTGTAGGGATGAGATTGGGAGTGTAGGAGTTAGTGTGGATGAAGAAGACTTGGTGAGCTTCGCTCTCCTTGGGATTCTGAAGAGTTGGAATAGCTACGAGGACTCTGTCAATGGTTGGGAGAAACTGCCAGGATGGGAGCGACTTTGGTCGGATATTGTGCAGGAGGAGATAAGGCGGAGTACCAGGGATGGCTCTTCATCAAAGAATGATGATGAAGAGGATTGTGATTTGGCTACCAAAGCAAGGAAAGGGAAGGGGAAGAAAAATCCTTCTTAATCTAGTGCGGATGGAAAAGAGCGTGACATGTCCAAAGTGAAGTGTTTTCACTGTCACGAACATGGGCATTTCGCCACGCATTTTCACCAGAAGAAGAAGAACAAGTAGGATATTGGAGCTGCAACTAGTGACGCTCTTGCCTCACAATTTGAGTTGGACTTCTCATTGATCACATGCATGGTGTCTAGTGCATTGGGATTGGGGTGGTATTTTGATAGTGGCACTTCCTTTCACATGACGAGAGATGTGAATATTTTTAGTGACTTGGTGGAGAAAGATCTCTAGTTGCATGTTGAGTTGGGTGATAATGGATGATACAATGTGACTGGAATTGGTACCAATACCTTTCAGAGGGAGTTAGGTAAACTCATTCTTTTACAAGATGTAGTTCATGTTCCAGTTTGAAAGAAGAATTTAATCTCAGTCGCAATGTTAGAGGATAAAGGGTACGATGTTGTCTTTAGTGAAGGAAATTTTTTCCTTCAGTACAAAGAAATAGGAAAATTCAAGAAGGTTGGGATTCGAGCTAAGAATCTCTACAGACTTGAAGTAGATGGGATTTCTACAGAGCTTCCTACTGCTGGGAAGTGCAAGAAAGACATGCAATTGAAGCTTGAGAGGGAGCAGGATTTGCGTGCAGGTAATAGTGAACCTCGGGATGTGGAGTAGCCACAAGATGAGGATCATGGAGTGGGAGCAACCACTCATGCAGAGAAATTTCACAGATGTATGCAGAGGGAGTGCATGCGCCTATACCACCAGGTAAGAGGTGGGGCGACATGCATGGATAATCCAAAAAGAAATTTCTCGCGTGGATTCATGGAGATGGTGTGGATATCATGAATTGAACCTGGCTATGAGGTGCCCATACAGCAGCAGTAGCATGATTAGTTGGATTGATGCAGTGAGACCAAAGTGGCAGTGTCAGATACTGGAGCACGGTTTAGAGTTGACAACAAGTGCAGAGTGCATGGGTGCATAGTTCAACAACGCAGTGGTTCTCGAAGACATATGCAGTAGCTAAGCAGAAGTCAAAGACTTTGATGATAGATGCTTCAGATTGATTGAGTTGTTTGGAGCCTATTCAGTTTCAGAAGAGTTGCAGAGTAGATGCATGGAGTTGCATGGTGCTTGCAAAGGCTGTGGCGAATGCAGTGTGTTGCATGTCGCATGCAAAGATAGTCCTTTCTTGTTGAGAGGGAGTGTTGAATATTGCAACAAGAAACAGTGAAGGAGGCATCTTGAAACATCATTCCTGATCCTAGTTGGAAAGTGATCACCTAAACTAGGTGGGGCCCACACAGGTGATTTTTGTCGCAAATTTTATTTTTAGACTATGTCTATTTTTAGACATGTCGTTCATATTCTATGAGTTGCGGAATGTTATTTGTGGATGGTTGATAAATTTGGAAAAATAGATGGATTTATATTTTTAGACATAGTGGGCGGAGTCTATTTTTAGATTGCCAGTCTAAAAATAGATATGTCGAATATTATTAGCTCTTAATAATATTTGGACTCTAAACATTATCTTATTCTCTTGGAGCACTTCAGTTAACTGCACAGATGTGGCACAGCAGCTGACAGAAGGAATTACGTTGTTCGAGGGTTAAGTGGAGCTATTGCATGGAGTGACTTCAAATAGAAACTCATGCCATTGCAGTTCGTGAGTTGTGTTCGCTTAACCCGCTAGGACACGCTGAGCTAGTTGTATCTAGTCTAACTGATTGATACACTAGTGAGAGTGGTGTGAATTAATTATTAATTAATTCACTAAATATTAACTCATTAATCAACTGAATAATACATCAGTTAACTACAGTGCATGGACAGTTTCAGTGGAGACCAGTGGAGAGATAGGTGAAAGAGCAAGTGTGACTATCAGTTGTGACTATAGTGTTGCATTGTTTGCACCACAAATTTAGTGGAGATGCCTTTAAGGATTACATGAGCAAGGCTGGAGAAATTTGAGTTCATCCAGATTCATTCTTCAGCAGGGATTGCGCAGTAGAGGCAAGCTAGAGGCTGGGAAAGATCGGTGCATGGATTTGCAAGATCGGGCCTGATTAGTGTGTAGCGATTAGATTGTACTGAGAGCTTGTGATAAGCTTTGTATGAGGATTGTTACATTATCTCTATGACATATATTATATACAGATAGTTGGGGTTTTTAGCTTCAGGTTTTCCCGTTAAAACAACTGTGTTAATGTGTGTGAATTTTTATGGTTTCATGTGTGCATTGTAATTGATTTAATTTCTGCATGTGATGATCAATGGTGGAATAGATTTTGTATTGTGCATGAAGTCAAATAGTGTGTGATCAGGAGAATCTTGGACATATGCATGCATAGTGCATATAATTTCTACAAGAGCTATGATTGTTGGGCATCTGGTGCAGGAAAATACAAAGACATTCAACAGGGCACCAAAATTGTTAGGAGAGGAATTCCAAGAAAAGATTAAGCACTTCAAGACAAATTTTATGATGTTGAATCAAGGAATCTAGACAATTTGAGGCACCATCTTATAAGAGAACAAGAAAATTGAGGAGCTCATAGGCGTATGTGTTGTCAATGGCCAGGTTGTCTAGTGTTAAGGAAAGAATCAAGTCCCTCACAAGGAAGAAAGAAGAATATACTTGGGAGTCACACAACAACCCTCTTTAGGGATACATCGATAGGGCTTGTGGCTCTATCAACCCATCTATGTGAATTGGAGGAAAAGTGGAAAAAAGTTTCCAAATGGATCTTATGGGACCCTTCCAGATGGGTTTTAGAGGTGGTCTGGGACCGAGCATCTGTTTGAAATCTTAGGAGCATCCCAATTAGCATCAAAATAGTGCAACATCAACATGGTGGGATTGTTTCTTGTGTGAGTATTTACACACAGAGTTGGTACTTGATTGATGAGACAATTATTTAGAGGGTATTCTTAGCCAGGGACATAATATAGTTAGAGCCATGGCGCATGGGCTATGAATTTTGGTTATGGTGGCATTGGGATCTAGGAGGATCTGTTGATGGAAAGTTGAGTCAGAGATTGGATTGGGATCTAGGTGACGGTTCACATATCAATGAATCTATTGGTGAGTAGTTAATTCAGAAGTTGATCTGGGATCTAGGAACCAAGAGATATATCCTTGATTAAGTGATACAATGGCATATTTTGATGTTTGAGTGGTTCATATGGCACCTCGGTATTGGTATTCAACTGATTTGAACACCCATATTGGTAGGTAGACGTGAATTTCCTTAGGGCATGAAATCTTGGGGAAGGAGGATTTGTAATATTCTTATTTATTTATTTATTTCCCTTATGGTGTGGATAGTATGGACTTCTAACATTGGTGGAATCCAGGTTATAGGAGTGAAATAACCCTTTCCTGTGTGAAGGAAAAAAAGTATGGCTTTTTTTTATGGCATTTTCCCAAGGTATTACAGCTAACATAAATTCTAGAAACTTGGAGAAGGGACAAAAGAGGGAATTTTTATTAAATAATTAGGGAAGATGTGGAGGTATTCGCTGATGGTATTTTCCCAAGGTATTATGGTAAATGATATTTGATGGTAAATTCTAGAAACTTGGAGAAGGTCAAATGGAGAGCTATAAAGGAAGAAGGAATGAAGAAGGGAATACATTCGATCTTGATATTTTCTCTCTACATTTGGATTAGAGGCCGAGACAAGTTTCCATAAGTGAGGGTCTCATGCAAGATCATCATTCTAGGTTCAGTAGGATCCAATTTCACCCTAGCTGGCAACCCAACTTTGGTGATACAAGATATCACCCTAGCTGGTTTGATTATATTCCATATATTTTGTTTCATGGAGGTGATTTAGCTGGAGAAAAGGGGTTCTAAGATTATATCTACGTCTATTATACGAGACTTTTTCATTTGACCCAATACCTTGGTGGGTCCATCTAGGATCCCCAATTGTGCCTATTGGTTATCTTTTCCATTTCTGTTTGAAGTTGGATTATGTTATCAAAGATTATTTTTGGACCATTATCACAACTATAGTTATGTGCTATCATTACAATTAATAAATAAAGTTGTGTTCTATTATTTATTGTGGTGTCTCCATTTGTGTATATTTTTATTGATTTATTTGGGAAAATAATTATTGGTTATATTTTGTTGATTCATTAGACATATTTTATTTTCCATGAGGATTTAAGTTTTATTTATAGAATATTCTAGTATTTCCTCTCTATTAAAGAAATTTCGAGGTAAAAAATGAGCATCAAAACAAAAAGGTACAACCAAATCAACTTTATACTAAACAAATAGGATTCAAGATGATGATATAAACCATGGGGATGATTTACCATTTTTGGGTTAAAAAAATAAAAAATAAAAAATAAAATAAAATAAAATAAAAATAAAATATTTTTTCAACTTATATCCCTATATTTTTACTCAACTTTTGAGTGCGAGTACTTGTTGGATACAAAATTTAATTCCTCATCCAAAGAGTACCCATCTTTCATACTTTCGATGAACCTACTACATAAAAAATGAGAAATACATGAAAAACCTACCGCAATCATGTTTTTAAATGTATTTCTCATTTTTTTTGTAACGGGGTTCATAGAAAGTATGAAACATGGTACTCAATGGGTGATAAATTAAATATTGCATCCAACGAGTGCTCCCACTCAAAATTTGAGTAAAACCATATCGAGATAAGTTGAGAATACGAGTTGAAAAGTAGTTTTTTTATTTTTTCCCTTTAAAATTTAATGATGTGATTATTTCATATTTTATTATTTCCACTATTATTTTATAATATTTTTTAGAACGCTCATTTTAGACCTCAAAATTTCTCTAATGTTTGTAATGTTTGTGTAAGGGTTTAAATTTTAATTGTCGTAAATTTCCTAGCGAGATTATTCTAGATATCATGTTTTTTTATTTGCTACAATTTTTATTTATATCTTACAAGATATAATTTTTTGTCATGATAGACAATGATCAGTATTTATATACAATTGATTGTATTTATGATATGACCTTATTTTTATTTTTTGAGACTTGAAATGGGCCAAAATCTCGCCTTTTATTTTTTGAGGTTTGTTGTTTTCTATAACAATTTTGACATGCATAGGGTGCATATGTAAAAATGTAATTTTCATCAAACTTAATGGAATTTATGATTTTTACATGGGGAAAAATATTTATATTTTTTCAAATTAGTTATTGAAATTGTAATAAATGGAGCTATTTAACTCTGGTCTATTTTAGAGGTTGAAATAATTTTTAATTTAACTGTGAATTTTTGTTATTTAAAATTAAATATTTTTTGGTTAAATTGGGAATTTTTGTTGTTTAAAATGTATTATTAAATGTATAAATAAATTCACCATTTTTTAACTTTTAAACCATAGAGTTAGTGGGGCCTCGAATAGATAGTGATGGGGTGTACTCACACTCTGTGATGTGAAGGTCATTAGTCGACAAAAATCCAACTATGTTAAAGATTTGTTGAAACTTGGTTACTGTAGGACAGGTGGTTCCCTAAGGCTTTGATCTTTTGCCTAGGGAAAAGTGTCCAAAAGAATTTAACTTTTTCTCCTAAAGTGACTTTATAAGTTATAAAGTCAAATCTAATTTAAAAGTGACTTTAAGTGATAAAGTTACTAAGTCTAAATTTAAAGTGACTTTAATAAAGTCAATGTGAAATTAGAAAGTGAAAAGTGACTTTGGAAATAAATGACTAAGAGGGTCTTTATTAAAGTGGGGTGAATTAAAAAATAGAAAGTAAGATTTAAATGCACCTTTAATCTCAGCCCTAGATCTAAAGTCACTTAGGGTTAGGTTAAAGGAGGAAAAGAGGGAAAATATCATTCAGTCTTTCATGAGTAGATTGAGAGAGAAGGAGAGGAAGAGATCAAAGGATATTTCTGAGTAGAGGAGGAGGAAGAACAACACCTTGGCACGCATACCGAGGTAGCTAGATTTCAGCAAATCCATACATCAAGCAACAACACGAAGTGCAAGGCAAGTGGCACGAATTTCGAGGAGGGAAAACAACATTTAATGCAGCACAAATTTCAAGGTCTGTACAACAGTTAAGGAGGAATGGAAACCGAGGTCCATACAGTAGCAAAACAATTCTTTTTTCTAGAATCCGTATAATAGTACTTCAGAATGCAAATCAAGGTTTGTACAACACGTTTTTTGAGGTAGCAAGTGGCACAATTTTTGAGGAGGCCGTACAATTGTTTTGACACTATTTTCGGTGCTGTTCGTACAACATTTAATGCTTTTTTTTTTTCTCGTAAATTTCTATTTGTGTTTGGCACGAAAATTGAGGTAGAGTTTGTGCACAATTTTCGAGATAAGTAAAAATATTGGTTGCCAGAATTTTCTGTGTTTTTCTATTTGTCTGTAAAAGTTGTTTATCAAAAATAAAGGAGAGCTTTTGAACTGGTTTTTCCCAAGAGTTGTAGGGGGTTTTTCTAGGGTCATGTTGACCAAAAATCAGCATGTCAAATTTTTGTGTGTGGCTAAAAATATTTCTGTGTTTTTATTTCTGCAATTTCCAGCATTTGAAATTTCCAGAATTTGTGTTTTCAGAAAATAAATAATTTTCTAGATTGTTGAATGTATGGTTATGGGAATGGGCTTTTAACTTTATGGGAGAAATAAGGAGAACCTGAAAACCAGAGTGGGCTATAAAATTTCTACATGGTATCAGAGCCAAGTTTTCTAAAAAGTGCAGTTTGGGACAACAAAAAGAAAAATTACAACAAGCTGATTTTACACACATAAAACTGAACCTTTACCACAAAAGTGTCATTTTTAGTTTATTAGGACAAAAAGCATGTATTTGGGCTTGAGGGTGGAGGATAGGTTGGATGGGAATAACAACTACAGTATATAGAAGAAAAGAATGCAGAGCATCTTTGAGGTGGCAGAAGTCTGCGGTATAAAGGTGAATACCCAATAGCACCTTGTGAATGTGCCTACTGATGTTGTTCAGTTGGCAGACTTTAACAAGAAGAATAACAAGGGTAAGAGACTGATTCTGGATGGTGTTAAAGACAATTGCATTCCTCATGTGAGAGGAAAGAGACTTGCTCATGAGATGTGGACAGCCTTGACCAATCTCTACCAGAGTACCAATGAGAACAGAAAAATGGTCCTAAGGGAGAAGCTGAAGTCCATTAAGATGGCAAAGACTGATAGTGCTACTGCATACCTCACAAAAATCACTAATGTGAGAGATGAGTTGGCAGCAGTTGGAGAGGTCATTCCACCCACTGAGTTGGTGCAGATTGCAGTTCATGGCTGAGCTTTGTTGATGGGATTGTTGCATGTGAGACCCTTCCCTCTTGGGAGAGGTTGTGGGATGATTGCATACAGGATGAAATCAGAAAGAACCATCTTGGGGCAGCCAAACCAGTTGAGGAGGATGAGGATGTAGCATTGTTATCAAGGGGCAAGAAGGGCAAGGGAAAGAAGCAAGCTTCCACAAGTGGTGGTGGGTGCAAAGGCAAAGGTAAAGGGAAGCAACAACTGAACAAAGAAAAAGACTATTCCAAGGTGAAGTGTTGGAATTGTCAGAAGATGGGACACTATGCAGTTGTGTGTCTGGAGAAGAAGAAGAAGGGGAAGAACAAGACCATGGCAGCATCAGCATAAATAGAGGACTTTTCAGAGAGCTTTGACCAGAATTTTGGGTTCATTGCTTGTGAGTCCACTAGTGTAGGATCACCTGCCACGAAGGTTGAGAGGGAGTGTTCATTTCCCTCCACTAGCGGAGCATCTTCAGGTATTTGGTATGTTAACAATGGGGCTTCACGTCATATGACAGGAGTCCGTGAGTATTTCTCAGAGCTTTCAGAGAGTGGCACTGATATAGAGGTAGTACTCAGAGACGATAACATTATTAGAGCAGTCGGTGTCGAGATATTGAAATTTGATAGGGAACCCAAACCTCCCTTGAAGGTGTCAAATGTTCTATATGTGCTAGTGATGAAGAAGAACCTTATATCCATCTCATCATTAAAGGACAGAGGGTATGAGGTATTGTTCAGGAGAGGACATGTGCTTATATATCCCAGGGGCGCTCCAACTGATTCAACTAGAGTGATTTGTGTACAACATGCAAAGGTGTACAATTTTGCGTTTCAGCCCCTTTTGGCATTGAGCGGTGGTACTGGCAGCAGAGCTAGTAGTTCAGAGCTGTGCGAGATTTGGCACCGCAGGATGGGGCACATGTATCATGGAGCCTTGAGGACATTGCAGGAGATCACTACAGGTATGCCAAATTTCAGTTCTGATCACTTATATACATGCAGAGGATGTGATATGGGCAAGTTTGCTAAATCCCCTTTTCCCAGCAGTGACAACAGATCGACTGGGATATTTGATTTGATTCATATCAATGTGAGTGGTCGGATGTCTCATGTTTCCTTGAGTGGATATGAGTACTATGTTTTATTCATTGATGATCACTCCACGAGGACCTGAATTTATTTCTTGAATACCAAGAGTGAGGTCTTCAAGTAGTTTCAGGAGTTCAGAGCTCTTGTGGAGACTCAGACAGGTCGGAAGATCAAGTCCGATAGGTCGGACAATGGAGGGAAGTACACCCTTGGCGAGTTTGTTGATTATTGTGTAGAGGTAGGTATCCGGAGGGAGTTCATAGTTCCTTACAACCCCCAGCAGAACGGGGTTGCAGAGAGGAAGAACAGATCCATCGTTGGGGCTACCAAAGCCATGCTACATGATCAGGGGTTACCATTGTTTTTGTGGGCAGAGGCCTGAAACACTGCTGTTTATTTGTAGAAAAGAAGTCCACATCGTGCCGTGGGGCATGTGACTCCGGAGGAGGTTTTTTCTGGGAAGAAGGCTGATGTTGGTCATTTTCGTATCTTTGGGTGTATTGCATACTCCTACGTACCCAAGGAGAAGAGGACCAAGTTAGAGCCCACCATAGAGAAGGGTATCTTTGTGGGCTACAGTGAGACCTTGAAATCCTTTTAGATTTATATTCCTGCTCAGAGGAGAGTTGTTGTCAGGTGGGATGTGAAGTTCGAGGAGGACAGGGCTTTCAGGAGGTCACGTGAGTTAGAGTATCTGGATTAGCCAGACCCTTAGGAGCAGATGAGTCAGTCATAGGGATCCAGTGGGTAGGGATCAGTAGGTACATCGATTATGGTGTCAGGTCCATCAATGAGTAGTGGCTTGTAGAGTTAGAGGGTTGGTGCTTCGGGCAACATGCAGAGTAGTCCGTAGAGCAGTTTACTAGGTAGTCGGCTGATGGAAAATTCACACGGTACTTCAACATCTACAGGTTCAGGTTTGGGCAGGAGGGAAACAGACAGACAGTCAGGAGTTCAAGCTTTTGATGAGGATGAGGAGTTTCATTCTCCGGAGGGAGAAGTGTGCTAAGGGAAGAGGAAGTCCAAGTGGCTTTAGGATACCTTGAGAGATGCCACATCTGTTGTTGGGCCAAAGAGACCAATCAGAGAAAGTAGACCACCTAGAGGTTATGTAGCTATATGAAAATGGTTGCCAACATCGTTGAATCTGAGCCTTCTAGCTATGAGGAGGCAGCGAGCTAGTAGGTCTGGAGAGAGGCCATGCAGGAGGAGTATTCTTCTATCATGAAGAATGATGTTTGGGAGGTGGTGCCGAGGCCTGAGGGAAAATTTGTGGTTACTTTCAGATGGCTTTACAAGGTAAAGTACGCTGCAGATGGAAGCATTGAGAAATTCAAGGCAAGGTTTGTGGCTAGAGGGTTCTCCCAGGTAGAGGGATTAGATTATGAGGAGAAATTCACTCCCATGGCTTGATAAACTTCCATTCTTTCCATTATATTGATAGCAGCAGAGATGGGTTGGAAGATCCACTAGATGGATGTGAAGACTGCATTTCTCAATGGCTTCATACAGGAGGAGGTGTACATTGAGCAACCATAGGGCTTTGAGGCGCATGGGAAGGAGTCCCATGTATGGAGATTGAAGAAGGCCCTTTATGGCCTAAAGCAAGCTCCTAGAGCTTGGTACTCCAGGATTGATACGTACTTGTAGGAGATGGGTTTCACAAAGAGTGATGCATATCCAAACCTATACTTTATTATGATAGGTGAGGAGCATCTCATTCCGGTGCTATATGTGGATGACTTGGTAATTACGGGTGCAAAGAGACTCATATAGGGCTGAGAGAGAGATCTTGCGTTAAATTTTGAGATGAGGAACATTGGCTTGATGCATTAATTTTTGTGTTTGGAGGTGTGGCAGGAGGAGGGGCATTTATTCCTGGGACAGGGGAAGTATATTGTGGACATCCTTAGCATATTTCACATGGAGGATTTTAAACCCATGTTGACACCTATGATCACTAATTGGAAGAAGCTTCATGCTTCAGATTCCGAGTTGGTGGATCCCACATTGTATAGACAACTGATTGGTTCCTTGATTTATTTGGTCAACACTAGACCAGATATATGTTTTGCAGTCAGCACGATGAGCTAGTTCATGTGTGAGCCCAGGAGGGTGCAATGGGTTGCTGCAAAACACATTTTGCGGTACTTGCAGGGGACAATGGATTATGGTATGGATTATAGACATGGATATGGAGTAAGATTGGCAGGGTACACTGATTCTGATTGGGCAGGTTGTGCTTCCGATAGGAAGAACACTTCAGGGTGTTGTTTTGGGCTGGGTTTGGTAGTGGTGTCGTGGTTCAACTGAAAGCAGTAGTCAGTAGCATTGAGTTCAGCGAAAGCAGAGTACATGGGAGCCAATTTAGCTAGTTGTGAGGCCATATGGCTTTGCAAGATGTTGTTTGGCTTATTTGGTCAGCCGTTGAGACCTTCAGTGATTTACAATGATAATTAAAGTTGCATTAAACTAACGGAGAATCCAGTATTTCATGATATTTCAAAGCATATCAGGATCAAATATCATTTCATTAGAGACTATGTTCAGAAGGGAGCTATGAAGCTTGAGTATATTCCCACTGATGAGCAGGTAGCAGATATATTTACCAAAGCCTTACCATGGGGCAAGCATGTCTACTTTAGAGACAAGATGGGTGTGGTGAGGAACACCTTCCTCGGTAATAGGGAGCGTTGAAATTTGGTTACCGTAGGACAAGTGGTTCCCTAAGGCTTTGATCTTTGGCCTAGGGAAAAGTGTCCAAAAGAATTTAAATTTTTCTCCTAAAGTGACTTTATAAGTTATAAATTCAAATCTAATTTAAAAGTGACTTTAAGTGGTAAAGTTACTAAGTCTCATTTTAAAGTGACTCAATGTGAAATTAGAAAGTGAAAAGTGACTTTGGAAATAAATGACTAAGAGGGTCTTTATTAAAGTGGGGTGAATTAAAAAATAGAAAGTAAAATTTAAATGCACTTTTAATCTCAGCCATAGATCTAAAGCTATCTCAGCCATTGGATTTAGGGATTCCCCAAAAGTCACTTAGGGTTAAGTTAAATGAGGAAAAGAGGGAAAAGATAATTCAGTATTTCATGAGAAGATTGAGAGAGAAGGAGAGGAAGAGAGCAAAGGATATTTTTGAACAAAGAAGGAGGAAGAACATCACCTTGGCATGCATACCAAGGCAGATAGATTTCAGCAAATCTGTACAGCAAGCAGCAGCATGAAGTTCAAGGCAAGTGGCATGAATTTCGAGGAGGGGATAAACATTTAATGTAGCACATATTTCAAGATCCGTATAGTAGTTAAGGAGGCATGGAAATCGAGGTCTGTACAACAGCAAAACATGTTAGTTTTCTAGAATCCGTACAGTAGTACTTTAGCATGCAAATCGGGGTCCATACAATATCCGTACAACACATTTTTTGAGGCAGCAAGTGGCACCGTTTTCGAGGAGGTCGTACAGCTGTCCCGACACTATTTTCGTGTTGTCTGTACATCATGTAATGCTGTAATTTTTGCTGTAAATTTCTGTTTGTGTTTGGCACGAAAATCGAGGCAGAGTTTGTGCACGTTTTTCGAGATAAGTAAAAATACTGGTTACTGGAATTTTCTGTGTTTTTCTATTTCTCTATAAAATATATTTAGCAGAAATAAAGGAGATATTTTGAATTGGTTTTCCCCAAGAGTTGTAAGGGGTTTTTCCAGGGTCATATTGACCAAAAATTAGCATGTTAAATTTCTGTGTGTGGCTGAAAATATTTCTGTGTTTTTATTTTTGCAATTTCTAGCATTCGAAATTTCCAGAATTTGTGTTTTCAGAAAATAATTATTTTTCTAGCTTGTTGAATGTATGGTTATGGAAATGAGCATTTAACTTTATAGGAGAAATAAGGAAAAATTGAAAACTGGAATGGGTTATAAAATTTCTACAAGATTGGTGTGGCCTAGGTCAAATGTGATTCCCAAGTGATTTTGAGTGCTTACATTCTCCCGAGTCATGGTTTATCATGAAATTTTTTAAATGTAGAATCATCTCAAAACTCACAAAACTTAAGAAAAAAAAACCTTTAAATTACAAAGGCTTTATAAATCAAACTTGTAATTTCAAAAAATCCCAAAATGTTATTTAAAGATCTTGTCATGGTTTTGATAACAAATGTAAGAGATTCTTAAAGTGAAAAGAAAGCTCTATGACAACTAAAGTGACAGGCACATGTCTTGTTCACTATCTCTGTGGGCCCAAAAGCATCTTGTAAAGTTGGAAAGTTAACCAAGTTTTAAATTTTGACCGATTCACTATCTATGCAGGCCCAAAAGCATCTTGCAAAGTTGGTAAAGTTGGAAAGTGAACCAAGTTTGAAAATTTTGACCGGTTCACTATCTATGCAGGCCCAAAAGGCATCTTGTAAAATTCGGAAGTGAACTAAGTTTGATATTTTGTCCAGTCAACTATTTATGCAGGCCCAAAAGCATCTTGTTCTTTGTTTGCGTTCCTGTCCAAACAAAACAAACAGTAGGATGCTTCAGCAAAGAGGGTAGGTCAAGAAAGTGCCATCCATTGGGCTATGGAGTCATGAAAGGGAATTACATGCAACAACTAGCCAAGGCTTTCAGAGGGAAAGTCATCTACACTAAAGGATCTTTTTAGATAGATGATGGGATGGGACATTAAGGATTGAAACTGAAAGAAGGAAAGCAACCCAATTTTCTGTCTATAGATCAAGTCAGAGGTCATTTAACTCCAGACCTGCTTGGACATACTCAAAGGCAGCTTTCAAAGGAGGGACAAAGGGGCAGCTTATAGATCGGATCAGAGGTCATTAAACTCCAGGTCAGCTATAGCATGCTCGAAGGGAAAACAGAGATAAGTTAAAAAGAGCTAGAGTCTATAGATCAGAGAAGGAATTTGAACCTTCAATGCTTTGAAACCAGCAAGAGATATTAGAAAGGCCAGCTGGTCGCACAAGGATCCTAGTGGATAGGGCTAACTCTAATCCCCAGTGTTCCCAAATCTTCCAACTTAAACCCAACAAGAACAACTATCAGTAGAAAAAATTTAAGGCAAGGAGAGCAGAGACATAAGGTACCTAACAAGGGTAAATCTTATGCCATGTTTCTGATGCAAGCCAACAAAAAATGAAACAGTATGAAAATGTAATAAACAGAGTTAGAAAAACATCACCAATAGTTATAGACCAGGATCCTGTGAAATGTGATTTGATTAATTGATGCAAAACCAGTCACATACACTGAGCTCAATAGCTAATATAGTCCAGACTTTCTCCTCCCAACCTACTACATAACAACTACTCTGCTACTCCCTCCCAAACTATTCTAACAGTCAGAATGAATCCCTCTAACAACAGCGGAAACAATGGAACAACAACCTTTACATTATGTTTTTGGGATTACTTATAGGAGAAAGAATAATAGTAGGAGTAGATACAAATTAAATGGATCTCATTAAGACAGAGTGGAGAAAGAGTTCCCGCCCACTCCGCTTAATGGCAAATCTGCATCGCCGTATGTACTCTGTAGTCTCCTTGGGGAGCCTCTGTCAGGTCGAGATTGACCTCTGATGTTCCTTTGGAGTCTTTTCTGGTTGTCTGGAACTGGTGAACTGAGTGAAAGTCCATGGCTTCTCCATACCTCAATAACTATAGTCTTGACAGTCTATAAGAAGCTTCTATCAGTGCAATTAACCATTTCTGGGCCCGAGGAGACATGGAGAACGCTGAAAGGCAGTCTCTCTGGAGAAAGTATTCCGCTGACATTAACATAGATATGGCTTGTTGCGTGTGCATTTGGTCTTCAAATTGCGCCTTAATTCCTGTGACCCCACTTCTGAGTTTTCAGGCCTCAGACTTTCAGACTTTCCATTTGCTGTTGAATAAACCAACTTTTTTAATAAACATTGCTTTGAACGAAACTTGCCTTTAGTGAAGGGAAGAATAGTGAATATGAAGGAAGGGAGAGGAGGCGGGATCCACATAAATCGCAATCGGAATGGGGCGGAGAGATATATATGTGAAACAATAATCGCAATCAGAATGGAGCGGGAGGGGAGAAATATATAACCAACAATAATCGCAATCGGAATTGGAGCGGGGCGGGCGGAGTAATATATAAAATAAAACTTGCGATGCGATTGGGGAGAAAGGCCTTTATAAAAATGAAACGAACGAATTTTTAACTTTTACAAAGGAAAAGGGGTTTTTGTTATGAATGGCAGAGGACTTTAGTGGTGGGACTGGGGGTTACAATCGCAATCGAAAATCGGCGTCAGGAGTAGGGCAGAGTGGTAAACACAAAACTTCCGATGCGATTGGGAAAGGGGAATGGAAAACTTTTGTAAAACGAAAATAATACAAATTTCCAATTTACAAATGGGAAGGCCCTATTTTATATGAATAGGCAGAATTATGGTACGGTGGGCCTGGCAGGTCAATCGCAATCGGAGATCGGGAGCGGGGGTAATCGCAACGCGTATTTCAAATGTTGCGATGCGATTGATCGGGGGAAGAATATTGGAGGATCTTGCGATCGGGTAATCGGAGCAATTGGAGGGAAATTGCGATCGGAGTATCGGGAGAGGAGTTGCGATAAATGGATCGGGGGATGGTGCGATTGCGATGATCGTAGAATGTTGCGATCAATCGCAATCGCGGTTGGTTGCAATTGGAGTGATCGGAGCATTCAAAATAAAACATGCGATTGAAAAGATTTGCGATTGCGATTTAAAAGCGGTGGGGTTTATATATAATATAAAACTTTATAATAAAGTTTTATTACAATGCATGGCGGGGATGGAAAGGGGAAGTGGTTATTATGGTGGGAACTTTATAATATAAAGTTCTTATTATAAAGTTCTACGGGTCATGGAGGGGGAAGTGGTTTTATAACAAAGGGGGAGTATGTATATATACGAACCTTTGAAATATAAGGTTTTAACAAGCATGGAGGGGAAGTGGTTAACACATAAATCAAATTTGTATGTAATGTGATTTATAATGCGGATTTATAATCGGAAAGGGGGAAAAGGGGTTTAAAGGGATACACAAATTTGATAAAATAAAGTTTAAAGGGAAAAATGGGGAGATAGGGGGTATAAGGGCTTTTACTTCACTTAGGCATAGAATTCAATCCAGAATTCAGTTTTGAGAGTGTAGTATACCGTTGGAAAGCTCTTTTCGGGCTCTTTCTGATGGATCTACTTAGAGGATGATTTGGTGCTGAAAATGCTACAGAAAACCTCTCTGAAGGTAGGGACTGACACTAAAAGAAGGCACAAGGAGGCTTCAAGGATGATGTGTTTTCAGAGGAAATGCATTCCTTGAAGGCTCAACAACATTTTAGCCCCTTGTTTGCTTGTCAAAAATTTATAGGGGGGCTAATAGTGGCTCCACATGGGGATGGCTTCTTCTTGAAGGAGTCAAGAATCCAGAAAGTGATCTTTGGTGTAGGCTAGATGCCTCGTGCTTGACTCATTCATTCCTTTCTTTGATTAGTTGCCACAAATCATGAAGACATCATATCAACAGTAAAATTTCTCCCAAACAACTACCTCCCCACACTATAGTCCTAACATTTTCCTTCTGGGTGCATTTGGACTTGCAGACCCTGTACATCATCAATTTTTACAAATAGGAAAATAAATCTATTCTACTTCTACCCTTATTACTCCATGAGACCAGATTAGATTGTTGGCCTCATAGCTTCTCTACCTAATATAATATCTGCTAGGATTAAACTGTCTAGAAAATTTCTTCTCTACATTCTAAGACAGAAATTGAAAACAGTCAAGCCGGGATTAGACTGTCTAACTTGCTGGACTTTGTAGAAATTAAGGCAACTAACTACATGCTCATAGGCTGAGCTTTATTTCAGACTTCCTACCTACTCTACTCTAACTTGGAAATCTCTGATGCTCTAGGTGATACAATAATGCCAATGCAGCCAGTCAAGCAGTAGCAAAAAGGGCTAGGAGCTCTGACTGCCTATTAGAGATAACCACAAGGTGCTCTGCATGTGGTTCTTCAAAATTGAGGTCACCATCAGTAGTGACCATTTCTGATGAATCTAGCCCCGACGAAGGATCAATGCTGGAGAATTTGAGCTAATAGGGCCTCCATATATTCTGCCACAGGATCAATGAACACGTGATGTACACATTCTTCTTTCTGGCCTGCCATGACTGGTAGGCTGTCTGCGTCCTAGGCAACTTTGATTATTGCATCTTCCACTGTATCTTCAGTGTGGCTCTTGAGAACCAGATCATCTTCTTCTTGCATGTCGAAAAGCAGTGGAATTTCTTCATTTTTAGGGGGCAGGAGACTTTCCAAAAATGCTCTGGGGTCTCTGAACTGATATGATCTTTCCTGTGAGTTCGAAAGCTCGATCTCAGCTTCATATCTCTCAACCACCAATTCCAAGAATATTTTCCTGAGCACGGGTCCGCCTTTTGAGCTGAGAGGAATAACCCCTGGAAGGTCCTCCACCTTATATTCTGCCAGGTCACTAGAAATTGTATCATGACACACTGCCATGAAATCTGGAAACATTTCTGCAAACCTTTCAGGGTCTTCCATTAGTGAAGTGACTTGGTCTTTGGCATGGCTGATGTTGTACTGCGACATGGTCTCCCAGTGGAGTCTTGTGAATACACAAATAATCAGCAGCCTACTGATCACCAGTGGAGTCCTTTAATCATTCAGGAATTGTGGAGTCACCAGGTGGATGATTTACAATTTTACTATCCACCACAGTGATTTACCAAATCAAGCTTTTGGTCTCTTCCCCAGCCGAGTCGCCATTATGTTGGGGTTCCTATGTTTTCACAGATTTGGCAATACCAAAAGATAAGACAACATCAAACCACTTTGGGGCCTTAGGATCTAGCCCTCTTGGACCCGGAGAGGGATCTCTCCAATAGAACAAAGAATGATATATCTTTGAAGCTCAAATTGAGATATTAGGCTAGGTATGAAGCACAAAGGGGGGTTTTAAATGATTTGGTTGGTTGGTTGCTGGGTTGGTCATGAGATCATGGACTGAGAAAGTAATGGGAGGAAAGGAACAAAACAGTAGGATGCTTCAGCAAAGAGGGTAGGTCAAGAAAATGCCATCCATTGGGCTATGGAGTCATGAAAGGGAATTACATGCAACAACTAGCCAAGGCTTTCAGAGGGCAAGTCATCTACACTAAAAGATCTTTTTAGATAGATGATGGGATGGAACATTAAGGATTGAAACTGAAAGAAGGAAAGCAACCCAATTTTCTGTCTATAGATCAGGTTAGAGGTCATTTAACTTTAGACCTGCTTGGACATACTCAAAGGCAGCTTTCAAAGGAGGGACAAAGGAGCATCTTATAGATCGGACCAGAGGTCATTAAACTCCAGGTCGGCTTTATCATGCTCCAAGGGAAAACAGAGATAAGTTAAACAGAGCTAGAGTCTATAGATGAGAGAAGGAATTTGAACCTTCAATGCTTTGACACCAGCAAGAGATCTTAGAAAGGCCAGCTGGTCGCACAAGGATCCTAGTGGACAGGGCTAACTCTAATCCCTAGTGTTCCCAAATCTTCCAGCTTAAACCCAAAAAGAACAACTAACATCAGAAAACATTTAAGGCAAGGAGAGCAGAGACATAAGGTACCTAACAAGGGTAAATCTTATGCCATGTTTCTGATGCAAGCCAACAGAAAATGAAACAGTATGAAAATGTAATAAACAAAGTTAGAAAAACATCACCAATAGTAATAGACCAGGATCCTGTGAAATGTGCTTTGATTAATTGATGCAAAACCAGTCACATACACTGAGCTCAGTAGTTAATATAGTCCAGACTTTCTCCTCCCAGCCTACTACATAACAACTACTCTGCTACTCCCTACCAAACTATTCTAATAGTCAGAATGAATCCCTCTAAAAGCAGCGGCAGCAACCGAACAACAACCTTTACATTATGTTTTTGGGATTACTTATAGGAGAAAGAATAATAGTAGGAGTAGATACAAATTAAATGGATCTCATTAAGACAGAGTGGAGAAAGAGTTCTCGCCCTCTCCGCTTAATGGAGAATCTGCATCGCTGTATGTACTCTGTAGTCTGCTTGGGGAGCCTCTGTCAGGTCGAGATTGACCTCTGATGTTCCTTTGTAGACTTTTCTGGTTGTCTGGAACTGGTGAACTGGGTGAAAGTCTGCGGCTTCTCCATACCTCAATAACTATAGTCCTGATAGTCTGTAATAAGCTTCTGTCAGTGCAATTAACCATTTCTGGGCCCGAGGAGACATGGAGAATGCTGAAAGGCAGTCTCTCTGGAGAAAGTATTCCGCTGACATTAACATAGATATTGCTTGTTGCGTGTGCATTTGGTCTTCAAACTGCGCCTTGATTCCTATGACCCCACTTCTGAGTTTTCAAACCTCAGACTTTCAGACTTTCCATTTGCTGTTGAATAAACCAACTTTTTTAATAAACATTGCTTTGAACAAAACTTGCCTTTAGTGAAGGGAAGAATAGTGAATATGAAGGAAGGGAGAGGAGGCAGGACCCACATAAATCACAATCGGAACGGGGCGGAGAAATATATATGTGAAACAATAATCGCAATCGGAATGGAGCGGGAGGGGAGAAATATATAACCAACAGTAATCGCAATCGGAATCGGAGTGGGGCGGGCGGAGTAATATATAAAATAAAACTTCCGATGCGATTGGGGAGAAAGGCCTTTATAAAAATGAAACGAACGAATTTTTAACTTTTACAAAGGAAAAGGGGTTTTTGTTATGAATAGCGGAGGACTTTAGTGGTGGGACCGGGGGTTACAATCGCAATCGGAAATCGGAGTCAGGAGTAGGGCGGAGTGGTAAACACAAAACTTCCGATGCGATTGGGAAAGGGGAATGGAAAACCTTTGTAAAACGAAAATAATACAAATTTCCAATTTACAAAGGGGAAGACCCTATTTTATATGAATAGGCGGAAGTATGGTACGGTGGGCCCAGCAGGTCAATCGCAATCGGAGATCGGGAGCGGGGGTAATCGCAACGCGTATTTCAAATGTTGCGATGCGATTGATCGGGGGAAGCAGATTGGAGGATCTTGCGATTGGGTAATCGGAGCAATCGGAGGGAACTTGCGATCGGAGTATCGGGAGAGGAGTTGCGATAAATGGATCGAGGGATGGTGCGATTGCGATGATCGGAGAATGTTGCGATGAATCACAATCACGGTTGGTTGCGATTGGAGTGATCGGAGCATTCAAAATAAAACATGCGATTGAAAAGATTTGTGATTGCGATTTAAAAGCGGCGGGGTTTATATATAATATAAAAATTTATAATAAAGTTTTATTACAATGCATGGCGGGGATGGAAAGGGGAAGTGGTTATTACGGTGGGAACTTTATAATATACAGTTCTTATTATAAAGTTCTACGGGTCATGGAGGGGGAAGTGGTTTTATAACAAAGGTGGAGTATGTATATATACGAACCTCTGAAATATAAGGTTTTAAAAAGCATGGAGGGGAAGTGGTTAACACATAAATCACATTTGTATGTAACGTGATTTATAATGCGGATTTATAATCGGAAAGGGGGAAAAGGGGTTTAAAGGGATATAAAATTTTGATAAAACAAAGTTTAAAGGGAAAAATGGGGAGATAGGGGGTATAAGGGCTTTTACTTTACTTAGGCATAGAATTCAATCCAGAAGTCAGATTTGAGAGTGTAGTATACCGTTGGAAAGCTCTTTTCGGGCTCTTTCTGATGGATCTACTTAGAGGATGATTTGGCACTAAAAATTCTGTGGAAAACCTCTATGAAGGTAGGGACTGACACTAACAGAAGGCACAAGCAGGCTTCAAGGATGATGTGTTTTCAGAGGAAATGCATTCCTTGAAGGCTCAACAAAATTTTAGCCCCCTGTTTGCTTGTCAAAAATTTATAGGGGGGATAACACTCCCATTGTTCAAATCCCATTTCTAGTTCTATACTCCAATTCGCAATGGCATCCTCACTTCCTCAACACTACCCTCAAACTGAAATAGAATTTGAAGGTTCACCTTCTCCTGATTATCTTTAATGTTTCACATTTAACATCGACAATTCCTCTGCCTCCACCTCCATGACTGTTAATCCCAATAAAAATCACTAATATATTTATAAACCATCATGGTACTAACAGTCTGACACAAAGAAAAGGTTGTTTAATCACAATTGATATTTCATCCACCCTAGGATTTCCAACGAATTCGAAGAGTTCTCTTTATGAGAACCATGATCAATATATATTTCTTACAGTTGAAAACTATGGATATTTTGCAGGCACCTTTGTAGATTTTTGCTCCGCTCTTGAAAATTCCCAAGTCCTTAGGCTACCTCAAGCACCTCGAATGGATTATCGTTGGTGTTACGAAATGGCAGGGTTCCATTAATCTGAAAAAAATTGCTGGACAAATTTTGCGGTATGCAATCATTGAAGACATTGGTGTTAAGGAATATTGTGGAATTGAAGTCACTGCTAGATTCCTTCGGTAATTCGACGAAGCTGGAGGGGCTTCCAAAGTCCTTTGGGAATTTAATTGCACTTAAATATCTTGATCTGACCGGGTTCAGCCAATTAAAAAATGGTTAAAAAAACACTAGGAGACATCTGCACACTTGACGAGGCCCATCTGCGCTCTCTATTGGCATGGGTTATCGAATTGTAAGTCCACAGTTTTGGTCTCTATAGACCATCATTTCAACGAGAATGGCACTAGCATAGTCAAAGCAGATGTACTGAGACTGGTTTTTATGATTCCAGTGTCTTTATGAGTGATAAAGGTTTTAAATTTCTGTAAAAATCTTAGTAAATTTTTGTCCTTTATGTCAAAGAATATAGAAACTCTGACTCCTTGTAAGTTTTTTTTGTAAAATAAATGGATAGGAAATTTGATGTATTTTTGGGGAAAACATTTGACTAATGTACTGGTACTCAATATAAACCAATTTTTTTTCTACTGAAAAAAATATGCACGCTTGAACACCTAAATCTTTCCCATTGTTATAAAATTGAAGATTTTCCTCAGCAAATATTTCTCCAAAGGTCCTTGACAATATTATGTGTCACCAAAATTTGGTATCTTAAAAGAATTTCCAAGTGCAATACGACACCTAAACAATTTGTGAGTTCTAGTTGTTGGACGTTCTGAGCTGTGATCTCTACAGCCTTCGCTTGGTGAGTTAAAAAACTTGAAAATATTAGACATCTGTGATTGTATGAGTTTGAAATATTTGTTGGATTCCATTGCATATTTGACTCAGTTGACTGAGTTAGTTTTACCGTTAACTTCTTCATTGTGGAATTCATGAGGGCAGTATACATTGTACGCAATGTCAATAATATCTCTATATCAGTTAGTTGAAAAAAAAGAACTTGAGTTTTGTGTACATTGTAGTGATTTTCATACATCAAATTTATTAAATATTTGAACTCACTAAATAGTTTTTGAGTTGGTCCATTCAATGAGATCCATCTTGTATCAACATTTTTCAATAGTTTTTTTTTCTATTCGTAACATCATCTGCAAATTATTGAAACTCTAAAAATAGTTTGGAACTACGAGAAAAGTATGCATGATTCTCACGTACAATATCTTCAACTTTTGAAATTGATGGAGACATGCTTACTATTTTAAATGCAAGATTCATCATATGAACCATACAATGAATTTTAAGCATATATGGTGAAGCTGATAGTTATAGTCTAACACAAAGACCACTCTTTTGTCCTTGCATCATTGATGCTCCATCTACTCCATCACATACCAACTTTTTTTCAATCATTAAATGATCCATACCACTTTCCTTCAAACTATTAAGAACAAATTCATAAATATTTTCAGATCTAGAAGTCTCTCTAATATTTTTAATCCCAAATAGATAGGAATTCCTAATATCGTCATTAACCATATAAATGTTCATTTATATCCATTTGTTGAGAAATCAATGCTAGTAGATTATGATTTGATTTCTTCTTTCTTGATAATTACTTGTGAATTATATTGGTTTCTTTTACTTATTTACTATGTTATCTTTCATCAAGCAATTACCAAATTATGTGTGTAAGAAGATCACAAAAACACGAGACACAAGATGTAGGCACTCTACCAGGGAAAAACCCCTCTCTACAGGAAAACCCAGTAAAAAATATCTTCCTTCAATAGATTTTATTGAGACTCTTCAAACTAGACACAGACCATAACTTCCTCCACATCAAGTCGGCCCTTCCATACCTTCAAACTTGTAGTAGTAGCAATTCAACCCAACAACTTCGACAATGCAGCAACATATGACATTAGACAAAAATTGGAAGCATCAACATTAAAAATAATTCGATCTTCCAAAGTAGGGCATGAGAGAGAGAGAGAGAGAAAGATAGCCCAAAATTATGATTTTCTTCTTTTCTTCTTCCTTGACCAAACTCACACTTCTTTTGACCTCCTTCTCCTACTTCACACTTTTTCTGGCTTCTTCTTGAGACATCAAACTTGAGTGAGAGTGTGTGTCCAAATGAATTTGATCTTCTCCAATATATAGGCTCCAGGTGAGGTTGAATTGACCAGATTGAGGTCGACTTGATATCCTTTAGGCTGACTTGGCGTGGAGGTGACATAATACATATTTTACTCAAAAGTAATTCTTTTTACATGATTTGAAAGCCCAAGAAGGGTCTTATAAAAGTTTCAATGACTCTAATGAATCAATATCAATCCTAGGAGTCCATAACGGGGAATTTGACTAATATAATGATGACCCAAGCATGAAACCCATGCTTTAATAAGTCATTGTAACAGTAATAAAAAATATTTTCTTTATTCTTTTGACAAGTACATTACATGATGAATCAAATAAATTTATGAAGACTGAACCTAGTTAAAATTTTCAACACTCCCTCTTAAATAGGGAGGTATTCGTAAGGAAGATCTAAAACTATATGAATTATGAAGAGTTTATGCATTGTAATGCCATGGAATAGATTCCTCACCAAGAAAATCTATCCAGGTGGGAGGTGGGACTAAGATGGACTAAAGCTTTTAGCCTCTCTAGGTACCATCAAGCTTACTTTCTAACCATCAACCCAAGGATCGAGGAGTGTATCTAAGGTTAGAGATCCAAGACCAACGCCACCCTCCCTACTTCAAGGTGGAGACGCCAATACATAGTGCCTACCTGATGTCCTCCCAGGAAATGCTTCATTCACAAAGGCTCAACAAATATCTTCCAAATTTTTATCAACAAGATCAACAATAGCTATTAGACCAAACATTTTCTTAAGATATTCAAAACTCTTATTAGGAAGAGACTTTGTTAGTATGTCAACTACCTCTTCATTTGTCGGGACATACTCTAGCTTTATGATCCCATCCTGCACCAAGTTCCTGATATAGTGGAACTTATTGTTGATATGCTTCATTTGATGAAAATTCATCAAGAAATGTATGTCTAATTTATTTTTCCCTTAATTAAATTGGACAATAAATTGTAATCTTATCTCATAATCACTTGTGCTACTTAACTGAGTATGATAAACTTAGTTAGCTCATGAAATTTGAGTTGAGGGTGTTTGGTGAGGCATGTAGAGTGAATCTATTTGTTTTAAAGTCCAAGTTGCAGTTAGTGTATTAGTTTAATGCATGAGAAATCAATTAACTCAATTAATTGAGTTAAAATCAGTTTAACTAGTTGTAACTGATTGTTGCACTAGTGAGAGGTCAAGTGAATTAAAACAGATTTAATTCACATGCAGTGATCTGTCAAGTAACAGATGATTTACTATTAATAGCTACATGCATGTCAGTTCTGATGAAGACCCAGTTGAGATAGAGGTTAAAGGGATGTTAACTATTAGTTGTATTATTAGCAAACTGCCCAGATGCAGTAATACACCCATAGGATTTCCCATGAGCATTGCGTAGTTTTGGAAGGCTGAAATTCCTAAATAATAGGGATTTAATTCTAATATAATTTCCCAAGAAAGGCAGGCTCAGCAAAGGCAGGAAATTGGCTAAGTGTTGGTTGATTTTGTCCGGATCAGTGTGGGATAGTTGGCAAAGTGCATCTGACTCTTGTGAGAAGAGTGCATTGTATTGTTTCATGATTCCATGGTTGAATATACAATAGAAGATAGATGGGTTTTGAGCAGTAAGATTTCCCTAGGAAAAATATCTGTGTTGGGGATTGATTTTCTTCTTTATTTTACTTGGTGTGATTGTGCGATCTTGTTTATTTTCTGCAATTAATTTTTAGAAGGATTCAATAGCTTGCTTTAGCATATCGCATGATCATATTGAATCCATTGGTATACATATTGTTTGTATAATTTCAACATGGTATCAGAGCGTAGGAATTCACTATAATGGAGAAGAATTTGAGTTTGTGCTGAACAACATTCGAATTTGCAAAAATATTCTTTGGTGCGACAGGCGGGTCAAGATGGATTTCAATGTATTAAGATTGGAATATGCACTCGAGGGAAGTTCTAATTATATTGCATGTAAAGACAGAATGGAGGCAGTTCTGGAGGACAACAAGTTGAAAGAATTTATCGACACTAATATTCCAAATCCCACAGCAGTAGACGCCGCTCTACTTGATGCTTGGAAAAAGAAGGTTGCAAAGGCGAGGAGGATCTTATTAGAGGGAGTTCAAGATCACATTGTGTCAAGTCTCCATGGAAAAGAAAATCCATATGCAATGTGGAAGACTTTGACAGATCTGTTTCAGAATAGCAGTGACCACAGAAAATTGGCACTTAAGGACAAGCTTAGGAAAATCAAAATGGATAAAGGCAACACTATTCCGAAATACTTGACCAAATTCATCTAATGTCGAGATGAGCTTGGAAGTGTCAAGATTATAGTAGCAGATGATGACTTGGTGAGCCTAGCACTTCTAGGCCTTCCCAAGGGTTGGCATAGTTATCAGGACTCTTTTAATGGGAGGGAGAAGCTACTAGATTGGGAGTGACTTTGGTCAGATTTGGTACAAGAATAATTCAGGCAAAATACCAGGGATGGATCCTCATCAAAGGCAGATGATGAGGAAAATTGCGCATTGGATGGTAAGGAAAAGAAGGGGAAGGGAAGGAAATCCTATTCCAAATCTGAGACTGGAAAAGAAGGCAAGAAGCGTGACATGTCCAGAGTGAAATGTTTTCACTATCATGAGCATGGAAATTATGCCACTAATTGTCCACATAAGAAGAAGAACAACACGAAGGCTTCAGGATCTATAGCAGGTGAAGCTTTGGCTTGACAGTTCAAGTTTGACTTCTCACTCATCGCATGCATGGTGTCTAGTGCAATGGGATCTGTGTGGTACTTGGATAGTGGTGAATATTTCCACATGACGGGAGACAAATAAATCTTTAGTAGCTTGGAGGAGAAGGATCTTCAAATGCACATCGATATGGGTGATAATGAGAGGTATAACGCTACCGAGATTGGTACAGTTACTTTCCAGAGAAAGTCAGGTAAACCTTTCTTATTAAAATATTTCATGCATGTACCAGGCTTGAAAAATAATTTAGTTTTAGTTTCCATGTTTGAGGATAGAGGATATGACGTGGTTTTCAATGAAGGGAAAGAATTCCTTCGTCACAAAGCCATAGGAAAAGTTAAGAAGATTGGGGTTCTTGTGAAGAACCTCTACAAACTTGATGTAGATGGCTGCACAACATTGATGAGTAAAGAAGACAGAGTGGTGAGCTGAGATGAGGGAGAGTTATGGCACAGGAGATTGGGCCATCTACACCATGGTGCTTTGAAGGTCATGTAGCAAATTTCTATGGGGCTTCCAAAAGGTACTCCTGCGCTTATAGACACATGCAAGCGATGTACCATGGGGAAGTATGAAAAGGATGATTTTCACGAGAAGGAGAATTGAGCAATGAAAATCCTTGAGAGAGTTCACTCAAATGTGTGTGGACCATTATCTACAGCTTCTACAGCAAAGCACAGGTATTACGTGATTTTTTTTGATGATTTTTCTATAAAGTGTTGGATCTACTTCATACAGAAGAAAGATCATACATTCTCAAAATTTTGTGAGTTCAAAGCACTGGTTGAGAAAGATACAAGGAAGCATGTGAAGGCTCTAAGGAGAAAAAATGGTGGTGAGTAGATATCCAATGAATTCAAGAACTTCTGTGCCAAAGAAGGAATTCATAGAGAGTTGATTGCGCCTCATAACCCACAACAGAATGGGGTTGTATAAAGAAAGAACAGAACAATTGTGGGTGCGGCATGAGTGATGTTACATGATCAGGGCCCACCATTGCATCTGTGGGCCGAGGCATGCAACACAACAGTATTTGTGCAGAACCTTAGTCCTCATTGGATACTTGGAATGAGTACACCAGAGGAGGCTTTTTCTGGTAAGAAACCTGATGTTTTGTATTTTAAAATTTTTGGCTCATCTATCTATTTCCATGTGACCAAAGATTCTAAAAGAAGATAGAACCAATAGCAGAGATTGAGATATTTGGGGGGTACACTGATACTCCCCACAACTATTGGGTGTGTTTTTTGAACAACAGGAATATTGTTGTCAGACAGGATGTAAAGTTTGATGAGGAGAAAGCCATGCGATTGTCCTTTGAGAAGAAGTTTGATTTTAATGCAGATGAGGAAATATTGGTTACAAAGGATGAACCTCAAGATGTGGAGCAGCCACATGCGAAGGATCATGTAGTAGCAAAAAAAACTCATGCAGAGACATCCACTAGACATGGTAGGAGGCACACCACATAAGTTGACAGACTGAGACTTGATGCGGCAGAACATGTAGGAGCACCTACATCACTGCGCAGATAGAGACAGTCACCAGATAGGTTTATTGGATACATGGCCCTTATGAGCAAGTGTATTGTGACAAAACCATCCTCTTTTGAGGAATCAGTGCAACAACCAACTTGGGTTGATGCCACGGTTGAGGAGTATGACTCCATCGTTAGGAACAGTGTATGGGAAGTTGTCCCAAGACCAGTCGGGAAGTAAGTGGTTGGATCTAGATGGATCTATAAGGTGAAGTAAGCAGAAGATGGGAGTGTGGAGAAGTACAAGGCTATATTTGTAGCCCGGGGATTATCACAAGTTGTGGGGATTGAATATGAGGATAATTTTTCACCGGTTGCAAGGTACTCATCGATTAGATATATCCTTGCAGTCTCAGCGCAGATGGGGTGGCAGATACATCAGATGGATGTGAAGACTGCATTTCTCAATGGAGTTATTGAGGAATAAGTGTACATTAAGCAGTCAGAAGGTTTTGAGACCTTCGACAATGAGTTGCATGTGTGTAGACTCAAGAGAGAAATGTATGGGCTGAAGCAAACACCTCATGCTTGTTACACCAGAATTGACAGCTATTTCACTGGGTTGGACTTCACGAAAAGTGAAGTGGATGCAAACTTGTACCAGATTGTGGTTGATGGTAAGCTTTTGATTATTGTACTTTATGTAGATGATCTTATTCTGACAGGTGATGAACAACTCATAACTTCTTGCAAAGAGGATCTTGCAAGAGAGTTTGAGATGAAGGACATGGAACTCCTTCACTATTTCCTTGGTTTGGAGATATGGCAGTGGGATGGGGAGATATTTGTTTCTCAAGGCAAGTATGCCAAAGAGATTATGAGGAAGTTCCACATGGAGAGATGTAAACCCATGGAGAATCCTCTTGCATGAAACTAGAGGAAGGAGGATGTTATTTTCGGTGAGGTAGCGGATGCTATTATTTATAGGCAACTTGTGGTTTCACTCATGTACTTGGTGAACACACGACCAGACATATGCTATGCAATTAACTAACTTAGTCAAGCTATGGTTAAGATGACCAAGCTCTTTTGGAAGGCGGGGAAGCATGTCTTGAGATATCTCAAGGGCACTACAGAGTATGGATTATGGTACAGATGGACAGAGGGAGTGAAGCTTCAAGGCTTCACCGATGCAGATTGGGTAGGCAGTCGATTAGACAGAAATAGCACATCAGGTTTGATCCTCAACATAGGATCGACAAGAATTTATTGGTACAACAACAATCAGAGATTAGTTGCACTCAATTCAGCTGAGGCAGAGTGCATGGCAGCCATCCAGGTGGCATGTGAGGGCATTTGGATGAGGAAAATACTTGTTGGTTTATTTGGTTGTCATATGGATCCGACGGGGACACATTGTGATAACTAGAGTTGCATAAAACTTTCGGTTAATCTAGTATTCCATGATAGGTCTAATCATATTGACATCTGGTACCACCATCTCACATATTTTTTTCAGAGATGCATTATGTTACTTCAGTACATTCCCACAGAGGATCAGGATCCAGATATTTTGACAGAGGCGCTCACTAAGAGAAAATTCGAATACCATAGAGGTAGGATCGGGGTAGCTGAAAATCCCTTTCTTGTTGAGAGGGAGTGTTGAAAAGTCAACAAGAAATGTGTGTCTAATTTAAATTTCCTTTAATTAAATTGGACAATTAATTGTAATCTTATCTCATAATCACTTGTAATAGTTAATTGAGTGTGATAAACTCAGTTAGCTCATGAAATTTGAGTTGAGGGTGGTTGGTGAGGCATGTAGAGTGATTCTATTTCTCTTAGAGTCCAAAGTTGCAGTTAGTGTATTAGTTTAATGCATGAGAAAGAAGTTAACCCAATTAATTGAGTTAAAATCAATTTAACTAGTTGTATATGATTGTTGCACTAGTGAGAGGTCAAGTGAATTAAATCAGATTTAATTCACATGTAGTGATTTGTCAAGTAACGGATGATTTACTATGAATATCTGCATGCATGTTAGTTTTGATGAAGACCCAGTTGGGACAGAGGTTAAAGGGATGTTAACTATGAGTTGTATTATTAGAAAACTACCCAAATGCAATAATACACCCATAGGATTTCCCATGAGCATTGTATAGTTTTGGAAGGCCGAAATTCCTAAATAATAAGGATTTAATTCTAATAGAATTGCACAAGCAAGGCAGGTTGACTAGAGGCAGGAAATTGGCTAAGTGTCGGTCGATTTTTTCCAGATCAGTGTGAGATAGTTGGCAGAGTGTAGAAGGCTCTTGTGAGAAGAGTGCACTGTATTGTTTCATGATTCCTTGGTTGAATATACAATAGAAGATAGAGGGGATTTGAGCAGCAAGATTTCCCTAGGAAAAATATCTGTGTTGTGGATTGATTTTCTTCTTTCTTTTGGTTGGTGTGATTGTGCGATCGTGTTTATTTTCCGAAATTAATTTGTAGAAGGATTCAATATATTACTTTAGCATATCATATGATCGGATTGAATCCATTGGTATACATATTGTTTGTATAATTTCTACATCATCCTAGCACGAAACATGATATCTCCATGCATCTTGATGCAGCTTTGTTTGTCACAATTGATTACAGTAGAACCTAGAGGTTTCTCAAACAAATTTGTCATAAATATTCCTCAACCAAAAATCCTCTTTCCCTAATTCACATGCAGCCACATATTCTGCCTCAATACTACTCAACACAACTGGGTTTTTCTTCCTACTCATCCATGACACCATAGCAACACCCAAACTAAAGCATACACCAATAGTTCTCCTTTCATCAGTTTGACTACCACCCCAATCAGAATTTGTGAAGCCAATTAGCTTGAATTCCTTGATATCATACTTTAGGCAGTGATGTATAGTGCCACAAAGATATCTCAATATGTGCTTGGCAGCTATCCAATGATCATGATGAGGCTCCAACTGAAACTGACTAAGAATGTTTACAGAAAAACATATATTTTTCCTAGTGTTTACCATATACATCAGGGATCCTACCAACTTTCGACAGGAGGTAGGATCCATGAAACTTTAGTCAGATCTCCTCAAATTCTTAATATTGGTGACCATTGGAGTAGCTATGGGTTTGGAATCCGTTATCCCAAATTTCTGCTACAAATTGATGATGTATTTTCCTTGCCCCAAAAATATCTCCCTAGGTTTCTACCATAATTCTAGACCCGGGTAATAGTGCATTAGTTCTAGATCCTTCATCTCAAATTCATCTGCCAACATCTTCTTGCACTCTTGAATTATTTTCTCCACACAAGTGATGAATAGATCATCGACATATATTAGAATAATGACTGACTCATTATTCACCACCTTGAGGCAGAGATTAGGATCAACAACACCCTTCACGAACCTAATTATTAAAAGGCATGCATCCAATCTTGCATACTGTTGTGGCTCATTTGCAATATCCTTTATATCCCTTATTTTAATTTTCAAAAATTAAAAAAAATAGAAAACTACCAAAAAATATGTTAAATAATTAAAGTTTCATATAATTTATCATAAAAATATATCTGCTCATTATAGTAAAGTTTAAAGTTTAAATACTTTAAAGTCATCATGGAAGCGGGTCCTAGTTCAAAGATTAAATATCGAGCATTTTATGGAGCGGGATTTGATGATCTGTCGAACGATGAATAAAAGGCTCAACCCGTGGGCACTTTCAGCGCGGGGGTTAACACGGAGGGTGCCTCCATAGTTGACCTTGTTGACTGCGGAGGTAATCCAGATGAACGACTGAGATTCATTGCGGGGGCATAAGCCAAATAAGTTCTCTGTACCTTGAGGCCTCCCATA
Source organism: Pinus albicaulis (assembly GCA_034641835.2). Taxonomy (NCBI): domain Eukaryota; kingdom Viridiplantae; phylum Streptophyta; class Pinopsida; order Pinales; family Pinaceae; genus Pinus; species Pinus albicaulis. Next base: position 1,478,955,577 of record CM076570.1, read on the forward strand.
GTGAATTATATTTCCAATTTGGTGACAGTTGTATTCCATGTCATAATTTCTTAACGGTCTTTTGGCGTGTCTTATCAACATTTAATTTCGAAACTCGCGCCACCTATTTAAGGAGGATTCTCATTCTTTCTGAATTTTTTATTGATTAGTTGGTGTTTGAAGTTTGTCTGTGCTGTGTCTTCTTCAATTCTCTATTACCCTGTCAATTATTGGTTACCCTATCAATTGTCTGCTATAGTAGTTGAATCACATCCCTCTCATGGACATTGAGAGGGATATCCACGACACAAATTGTTCCCTTGACCACCTTTCTTTTTATTAACAGGTCCTCCTAAATGATAAATCTTCCCCAATTTACACGGCCATGGCTCAAACTGGTGTGTTGTTTGCATGTATCCCAAGAACTCACCTTTTCCCCGATTTTGTATATTGGCTATTGTTTGTTATGTACACTAAGAAATGTTTTGTAATGAATTATCAAGGGGAAAATTTTCTGCAAGTGTCAGCCCAATTAATTTGCCAAGCTCTATGTTACCCTGAGTCAGAGTCGTATGTCCAATTCTCTAATGATTCATTGATAGCGCATTATGACAATCTTGCAGGTCAAGAGTTTAAACAGTTCATTCATTTTCTAAAGCCAAATACATAGCAGTTTGTACCTGATAGTAAAGAGTTCCCTATGGAGATTTTTGATATTGAAGTCAAATCAGTGCTAAGCTACATTGCAAAGATTTTGGGAAAAGATGATGATAGTATAGTAGACAAGTAAGTTTTGGGAATGTTCGCCATGATGATGAAGCCAGGAATGGGGTTGGATATTCCATCTTATCGGCAAGAAGTTTTTAACTCTCAGCTCATGAGCATATCATTAATGGGTTCATTCAGGTTTCCCTCACTTATTGTATACCTATTTTTATATTAAAATGTAGAATAATTCATGCATCTGGGGTGAAACATTATGGATATGAATAAGAGAAGACAATCGGTGATATTTTGGACATATATAGTGAGAAAAGAAGAGAATGAGGGTGGTTTGTTTGATTTTTCTGGTCATTTTATGGCTACTGCATATAAAGTTTTGAATGGAATTTCTCCCCCTTGTTTTTTGCCCAAAGCTCAAGATTTCTTGCATTTGGGACAAATTGTAAGTTTGGTGATTGGTTTGTTTTTTAAGATTATGTTGAAATCAAACTTTATGGAGCTAGTGTAGAACCTTATAGGCTTCCTGTATTTGTGCCTATGAGATTATTCGCTCCAGAGTTCATTAGGTAAATTTTAAACGTTGACCAAATACAATTTGTGCCTATGAAGAAAGGTCATAATGAAATGCACCTACTGTTAGGAGAGAAGTGGGCTTATGACCCTCACAATGTCATTTCTAGTAGAAGAATTAAAAATGGATATTCAACCTTCATTCATGAGAGCGGACCGGATCTAGAAAAAGTGGCAAGTAAAGGTGTTATGGGTTCAGTGAAATCAAATGTTCAGACTCCTGTCATATTAGAGAAATCAAATAAGAGAGGTAAATAGCCAGTGGTTGATTCAGAGGACGAAGAACAGAGGGCTGAGAAGAGAGAAAAGTTCAATGAAGATTCTGTAGATGCTCAGCCTAGTTTTTCATTACAATTGGGAGATGAACAAAATGTCCCTGCTTCACCCAAGAGACATGAAAGCACTCATGAACAAGTTCCCCTTATCAACCAAATGTTTTCCCAGATTGCAGAGAGAAACTAGAAGATGAAAGCAAGCATGGAGGCTCAAGCTGAGTACTAGATAGCCCCAGATCAAATAAGACTTCTAACTGCAATGGATCTTGAAAAGGATCAATTCAAGATTGCTCTTTCACATCCCTCTGATATTTCTATTGGTTCATCTAATAATTTTAACAATGTTAATTTGACTGTAGATGTGAAGAAAATTCAATTTCTGGACAAAGTGAATCTACACATGAAAACAGGTCAATTGATTGTGAATGACCTAACCAAAACAAATGTTGTGGCACTAAAGGCTGAAAATATGCTTGGAAAATTAATCAAGCAGTTGAAGTTAAAGAAAGCCAATTCCAGGGCTTTGACAATCCAGAATGAGGAGCTCAAAAAGATTATAGTGAAGATTGGAGTAGATCCTAATGATAGGTCTGCAGTACAAAAGCTTCTACAAAGTGAATCAGAAATCCGAGTATTGAAGAAAAAATTGAAATTGCCTACATGAGAACATTCGATGGAAGCAGAGGTTGCAGAGATGGAAAATGAGAAAGAAAAAATTCTTCAACAGCTCATGCAAAAGGAAGAAGAAGTCACTAAATTAAAGCAAACCACACTGTCATTGCAGAACCATATTGAATCTCATTCTTGCACTTTTGTTTTTCCATCAGGTAGTGAAGATCCATCAGCACAAATATCTCAATTAATCACTAAATTGCAGATGGCAGAGAGAGATTTAAAAATAGCACAAGCTGATTTAGAAACAACAACAAATATTATAAAAGCCACTGAGGGAGAAGTCAGTAAATACAAAATGGACTACCAAACTGTTGATGCTGAGATTAAAAATCTCAAAGAAAAATAATACAGGCTAAGGATATCATCTGGAATGATATTATTGCAGAAATGAAGACAATATGGGATTTTATGACTGTGGTTGCAGAAGAAAAAAGTATTATCAATGAATTTGAAGAACAAGTCATGGTAGACAAGCATAAGCCAATTAATAGGGGCATTTGGGCAAGAAAGTTTATTAATTTCCTTGATTCCAAAACAGATCAAGAATTGGAAGAAAATGAAATCAAAGACATGATTTTATATGCAATGGAAATTAATAAAATGATTGTAAAAAATGATTGCAGGAAGTCTACAGAAAATAAGCTGATTGAGCTTAAGGAATCAATGAACCAATTTGATAAATTATTTGATAAAATAGCAAGAGCGGGTTTACCATCATGCTCGGGTCTTGTAGGTGGTTTGTTATCATGGAATTCTTATGAACCCTTACTAGTGTTGGCAAAAAGTAAGGTAGACAGTTCTCATGTAAAGACTCAGATTCTTAAAGGAGCAACAATGATCAATTTCCTTCAAAGATTTTCAGCTGTTGTGGTTACTGAAAACTTTGTTTGTAGAGAAGCCATATTTCAACAGAATTACTGCTTTCAGATTGGAGTATCACAGGCTGGTTCATTCACCCAAGAAAAACATTGAGATATGGAAGAAATGCAAAGCCTGGATGACAGATTTACCAAAGGACCCCTTGACTTCATAGAAGGATAAACCAGCCAGTCAAGGAAATGTAGCAACATCGTCATCAATTCACATTCAACATATAGATTAGGATTTTAATTTCATGTTATTTTCCTCTTTAAAAGAGAATGTAATTGTAATAAGACAGTTTGAGGACATGTAATAGATAGTTGACGAAGTCCTAAGTAGTTGAAGTAGTTAGGATCAGTTACATTAGTTACAAACTTCTTTCTATTGTATTTAATGAGATGGACAAGAAAGAAAAGGGTTCTGAGTTTTGGAACTTCAAACTACAATTTTTGTACTCAGATTTCAAATGATTAATGAATTAAAAGAAAGTTTCTGGAATTTGTCGATGTTGATGTGTCTTCTAGTTTGCATTGTTTACTTTTCATCTTTGAATAAAGTGAAGTAATGAAGTTGCAGGTCTCTTTTTATTGGTGTGAATAAGAGTTAAAATCCTTAATAGGCGCTCCTTCATTTTAATTGTTTCTTTTCTTATAATTATTCTGGAGTTTGAGGTGATATATTATGTACAACAACATATCAATTTGGGCTTCTTTCTTACATGTTCTTATGATCATTCCATTCTATATCAGCAGATAATAGCATTGTGGGACATTCATTATATTTGACCTTTGAGGGTTTGTTGACGGGAAAATATGTCCAGCCAACAGTATGGGATCTCCCCGGTAGAAAGTCCCAATTAGACTTTGAACCGTTTGGAGTAGGGATCCCGTCCGGGGTGTGGGTCCGGCTACCACTTAAACGACTATCTCTTCGGTTTCGAGCAACCTGATTGAAACCGCAAACATACACTTATTAACACGATATAGAATACATGACTGATGAATAAAACCGATATATGACACTGTGCATAGCAAGGTGATAGACAAAATGCATAAACTCAGGAAATGTTGTTAGCAACACATCTATGAGGTATGCATGCAAGATAATCTGTACACCAAAGAAACAATCCTTTGTGGTAAGAAAATCCCTTAACTTTCCGAAGGATAAAACGAGATGCTAATAAAATAGTTCATTAACATTCATCATGAAGCAAATAATAACTTGAGCATCATCAACACAATCACAGATAACTATGGTGCATAAATGACACTATTAATAACACAGATTCATTAATCAAAAGATATTCCGAAGCTATATGCAGAATACACACAATGTTGTCACGGCTCAACACATCATCCAATCAAAGGGGTTTTAACATGTATTATATTTCATATATCAAGAGTATGCTTCTTCAGCTACAATGCAATAATGCCTTTCAGTCCACAAAAGAGCAGCCCTTACAATGCTTCCCACTGGGGTATTTATAGATTCAAAAGCCGCACTTATGGCCTTCCGACGGTTCAACTTCCCGACGGTTCAACTTCCTGTTAGTAACAATTGCGACCTGCGACCTGGTCGCAAATGCGACCTGCGACCTGGTCGAAAATGAGACCTGCGACCTGGTCGCAAGTGTGACCAGCGACCTGGTGTTTGCACTTATGAAGGTGGTCGCGCAATCGAGGTTCCAGGAGCGTCGACTTTCTTGCCTTTGATGAAGACTTTTCAAGTTTGGTAATCCGCCGTTATCGGAGCGACAAGAGGGCTTTCCTCTTTTATCCGGTGCTCACATTCTAGAGCATTCGGCACCAGAGTCTCCTTATTCTGGGAGATCATCATTGAGAGAGAAGCAAGCTTGGTGTAAATTTGCACTGGGGTGACAAGCAACCGGTTCAGATTCTCTTGTGATGCTTCGAATTCCGGTGCGGCGGCGGCTTGCCTTACTGGCTGCAAGAAAGCCTGAATTTATTGCTCTACCTGTTCCCAGCTCTTAGTTTCATTTAGTGCCCCTAATGATGGAATATGATGAAGGGCATTCATGGAGTCGATACCACTGATTAGGTGATTATACGCAGACACTACTTTGTCCAGATCCTTGGACAGCTTGTCTTTGGATTGCATACTCATCCGAATCTGCACCTTGGCTTCTTGCGTATGACTCCACTCCTTCCGAGGCACGTGTTCTGGAGCTTGCTGATACTGGGCTGTCCAATTCATCATCTTTTCCAAAGCTGTCGAGGCTTCCTTTAGTTGTTCGTGTTTCTGCTTGGCTTCTTCCCTTGCCTCTGCCAATGGGGCCACCGTTTGTTTCAGGGTGAACATTTCCTGGTACACTTGCCTCATTGTCATCTCTAGCACATCACATTCCTTCTTGACTGCCAGTGGAACCTCATTCACCTGAGCGGGCCTACCCTGGAGCTGGAGCATCTCATTCTCTAGCCTTGACTTCTCTTGCTCTGCCGCTTTTAGCCGGTTCTGCAAAGAAATAATCTCTCCGCTCATCCTTGTGACATTTTCTTCTGTGGCTGCGGCAAAAGCGGTGCCTGCTGACGCTATCATAACCGGATTTGTCCTTGTGTCTGGGACAATGTCTTTTCCAGTGGAGACTGTGGAGATGGCAGGATAGCCTGACGTCAAGGATTTCCTCTTCTCTTGCCGTATCTTAAAAGAGAATTGGTCGAAGGTTAATCTGGTCAAGTCGAAGACTTCTTCTTCTTGCTCTCCCAGAAAGTCATCAACATTAAGGTTACTTCCCGCGCCACCTGCAGGGATGTTCAGGGGAGATAGATCAATTTCATCTATTTGCTCGTCTTCTACATCCTGCGTTTGACCCTTTTCCTTTTCCTTTTGCTGGCGCTCTGCTTCCGCCTTGTCATGCTCTTCCTTCTTCCGGCGTTCTGCCTCTGCCTCTTTTTCCTGTTCCTGTTTCCTCTTTGCTGCGGCGGCCTGTTCTGCTTTCTTCTGATGATCGACTTTATCGAGCTCTTCTTTCGTTCACGCGCGCTTGCGCTTCCTTTTCCCGTTCTTTCTTTCTCCCTCCCTCTTTTTTCTTTTCCGTTCGTTCCGCGTCCTTCTTTCGCTCATCTTCCTTCCTAAACCACTTATAACGAATTTTTGGCTCCGGGCCTCGCTTCCCTTGCCGATCCGGCGGCACGTGCTCCTGGTGACCGATCTCAGTTTTTTTTTATCTTTGGAGTTGGGAAGAACCCAACAGCCTTGGTGCCTTTGCCCCTCTCATTATGGTCGTATTCCCGGGGGTGCGGCAGAGCGCTGCTATACTGCTTCTCTCATCCTCATCCGGGCACTCGATGTGTTGATAACTCCATCTGAAATTGGCCCTTTTGCAATGTTCGGGAACTTATCCTGACTGGATCGTAATTTCGGCGGTCCAGATTTCTGAAGTGATAGCTCTTCGCTTCTTCCCCTTCACGCGCCACTTCTCTGGAGTCTTTGACCGTATAGGAACCAAGGGTGAGAGGTAGAGCAGGCCAAGGTTTCTTCTTCCCTTTGGCAAGGACGTTAGAGAAACCCAAGGTCATCTGAAAACACACCTCTTGCATGAGTACCTTGTCGGTAACAAACTTAGGAAGAGCGTGTGGTGGTTTAAACGAGTCGAATACTCGGATGATGGTGAATTCAGCGAATGGGAACCAGTGTGCCACCTGACCTAGTGTTTCCATCGCTCGCCAAGACATGCAGGGGGCATCTTGACCAAATAATTTCCCGTAGAGGGCGGGCATGAATATGTGAGAGATTTGCTCGATGTCCGGCTTGTACCTAGATTCCCAGAACACCCTGGTCTGCCAGTGTATTGCCTGGGTCTGTTCGGGGTTCCAATTATGTGGCCATCCCTCAATATGCATCTGGGCACAGACAACATCTAGTAGATACGAAGCCATGTAGAATTCTGACGGCGCTCCCTCATCTGGGGCTAAAGCCGAAGCCAAGTTTGTGTGCATGGAGCCCATTAATATTCCCGCCCAATTGAATCGAGTGCCGTGAACTGTTACATGTTCTATGATGGTTGCCCATGTTCCATTGAAGGTGGTGGCGTCTGCCCGCCCGTATATCCTGCACAGCATGGCGGCCACTAGCTTATAGACTTTCCTCAAACTGGCCACCAGGTACTCCTGGTCCTTTTTGATCTTGAATTTGTCTGGTTCTGCCCACCATCTCCTGATCGTGTCAACCATTGGTACTTCATTTGTAGCAAACCATCTTGGGGTGAAGTTCACATCTGCTTTGGGTAGGGAATAGTAGACCTGTGCTCTTGAACTTTCCAATGTGACGAAAGCTTTCCCTGCACTATCTCGGATTGCGAAGCTTTTCGGATCCGTCTTCTGTATGATCCAGTCCAGCATTTCGGGGCATGGAAAGATGGCAGGATGAGCCCCAACCAGGTGTAATCTGGACTTTTTGACTTTCAGATATATTTCACGGTCCGGGAGATCTTCTGGTAAGTCCTCTGCTGTCATGGAAAATTCATGGTATACTTCGTACCACCTGAGGCTATCCTCCTTTGCGAAGGTGCAAAGGGTGTCTCTGTATATGGGCGGCGGAGATATTTGTATGTCTGCGTCTGATTCTTCCTCCACCACCTGCCTGCTTCTCCTTCGGGATACCCGGGGTGCCATATCGCTAGAGTCTGAGGGGACCGGAACTGCTTTTGCTCCGAATTCACCTGCTGCATTTAGAACAGAATCACGGGGTAAGAAAGACATGATGATAATGGCTAAAAAGAGTCTAAACATAATTTACTGTTCTCTGGGAGTTGCTGGGTCGCCGCTCTGCAAAAGGGCTCACCTGCGACCTGCGACCTTGCGACTAGGTCGCAGGGTCGCAGAGTCTCTGAGTGGTACTTTTGCGACTCCGCGACCTCTGCGACCTTGCGACTAGGTCGCAGGGTCGCAGGGTTGCAGAGTGTGGCTTTTGCGACCTCTGCGACCTTGCGACCGGGTCGCAGGTCGCAGGTCGCAATTGCGTTTTGCGCGCGCGCGACTTGCGGCTAAGTGTTCACAAATGAGAAAAAAAATGCGGTCTGAAAGGTCTAGATTTTACCATAAGGCATGGCCATGAGGACCTAGGCAAGGGGCAGGCGACCCTGGGGTTTTGTGGGCAACACAAAGACAGCAGCAATCCAAAGAAACACCCCATCCTTCTTAGTAAATAAATAGGACCGTGAGGAGGCTCAAAAAAAAAGGCAGGAGATGTTTATGCAGGAAACATAGGGAGAAAAACGGCAACTTACCCGGAAGAAAAAAAAGCGCCAGTCAACCTGTCAGAGCAAATCCGCGGTTTTCGCTGAGAGTCACAAATGCGACCTAGCGACCCGACCTTATATAAAAAAGGTCGCACGTGTGGTCATTTAATGCGGTCGCAAGATGCAAGTTTGTGACCTTCCGACCTCGCGACCTATAGGTCGCAAGGTCGCTGGGTCGCAAATTTCCTTAAAACTCCATTTCGCGACCTTGCGACCTTGCGACCCCAAGGTCGCTAGGTCGCAAGGTCGCAAATTGGGGATATCCGACCCTTGCGACCTGTGCGACCTGTGCGACCTTGGGTCGCAGAGTCGCCTGGGTCATAAATAAAGCATGTGCGACTTAGCGACTTGGTGCTAGAAACTTACTTGATCTCTTTTCCTTTTAGTTTTAAGGGGGAGGCTCCAAAAATTTTGAAGTGTGTGTTATGATTTTATGTATTTTTGGAGGGTGTTGTAGGAGCTACAACAGGGTTTAATGATAAATATTTGAAGGTTATTAAAAAAAGAACAATATTTCTGTGACATAACTATATAAATGTCTTAAGCACAAATTCCTTATCACAGCTAAGGAATTGTCTCTTAAGGTACATCATTTTTTGGCGCCTTTGCCGGGGACGAAGAAGTGAAGTTATTTCCTTGGGTTTTGTTCATATTTCCTCTGGTTGTTCAGAGAGGAGGAAATATCAGGCTGTGTTTTTATTTCATAAATTCTGGCATATAAAAGGCCACATACGAGGTCAGATAGCTCTTAGCAGAAAGCTCCCATTCTTTCTGATCCTGAAAAGCTAGTTTCTAAAAAAGGCCAGAAATCAAGAACGCTTTCTACACCTAATGCTACATTGCCTGCACCAGGAAACAGTTCCTGTACCCTTTCATCCAAGGACATTTCCTGGAAACTCATTTTCTCAGAACAAGAATCCTTGTCCCCACATATTCATTTCCAAGAACCAAAGTTAGAAGAACAATATTTTGAGTCTGTTTCATTTACATTTACATAACATTAACCTAATACAGTTGCTAGTTCTTCTACTATTGTTGATCAACCTTTTCCCATATCAGTTGTTTCACCTCATCCATCGACATCTACAACTGGTATACAAACCCCACCTACTTAAGGAGCATTAAATCAAGGCATAAACATGGTAGCCCTTGTTCCTACTTTCTTGATGAATAGATATGCACCATTAAATCTCCCACAACCAATGAATGCAATGCCTCAGGAATACCTTAAATTTCTTCCTATATTTATTGGTGAAGATGAAATAACTGTAGAACAACACTTGCCTTTGTTTTTCACTTTTGCTGAAAATTTAAATGTTGAACATCTTGATGTAGTAATGAGACTTTTTGTACAGTCACTAAATGGAGAGGCAAGAAAATGGTTGAAAGGATTACCAAATGGCTCAATTAATGATTGGGACGAATTAGAAAGACAATTCATCCAAAGATGGGGTGAAAAGAGAGATCATGTTTATTCATTGACATAATTTAATGCTATTAAGAAAAAATCTAATGAAAGCATGAATGATTTCATTAAAATATTCAACAAATTGTATAATAGTTTTCCCGTAGAAATGAAACCCCCTCCTATTGGAGGAAGAGTTGTTTTTGTTGGAACATTTTTATCAGATTTTAGTTTCACTTTGAGAGAGAGAAGGTCTGCTACTCTTGAACAAATCCAAACAGATGCTTTAGAGATTGAAGCAAACATGACTACTGCTAGAAAAGCACAAGAAAAGAAGAAAATTCAAGATAAAGGTAAGGCTAAAGAAGATTCATATTAGGATCATAGGATTGATGACATGACTAAGGTCATCAAGAACTTGTCAAATAAATTAGTAAAGATGGAATTGGATAATAAAAAACCTGCACAACAAAACAAAGGTGTTTTTAATCCATAGTTCAGAAAGCAACCCTTGCAGATTTTGCAGAGGGAAAGAAGAGACCAAGATCAGAAAGAAGTTAAAGATCAAATATCTGTTTTTTATATGGAAGATGATGATGAGGAAGAAGAGAAATGTGAAGAAGAATCGACAGAAGCTGGTGTATCATTTGATCAGGAAGAGATGGATGACTATTGTAAACAATTCATTGATTTTATGCAAGCAGAGTTGCATAAGAAGTATGACTTAAGATCAAAAAAGAGAATGAGAACTCAGGATGAGTTAGTTCCTTCTCCAATGGCGACTCCACAACTGAAGAACTTAGTAAAATAATTAGACAAGGGGAAACAACCTATGAATTCAGGGAGTACAATTGAAAAATAAGCTGAGCCTTCCCAGAATACGTCAATTGATTCAAATATTTTGGAGAAGATTTTTACTGTACCTAATCAAAATACTAATTATAGCAAGAATCAAGAAGAACCTGAAAATATTACTAAACATAATAGCGCTTTCAGTCTTTCTAAAGAATTAGAGAAGATCAAAATTCAAGTACATTTACTTGAATTAGCTAAGACACTTGGTTACAAGAAGGAAATTGCAGAATTTATTAATCTTTCTCAGTCTGATGATATTGGGGATACTGTGAATTTGCAAGAAAAAAGTCAGTAGTCACTTTTGGACCACATGTTGAAGAGGTAGATTCTTCTTTTCCTCCATTTTATATATTGGTATTGCTTCATGATTTCATTTTGCATAATTGTATGTTAGATTATGGTGCATCACATAATCTTATGCCATTATCTATGATGAAAGAATTAAATTTAAAAATTACTAAGCCCTATAGAGACATTTATTCATTTGATTCAAAAAGGGTGAAGTGTGTTGGGCTTATCAAATACATGGTGGTATCCCTGACTCAAATTCCAGCCAAGAGTATCATTATGGATGTAGTAGTTGCAGATATTCCAGCCAGATTTGGTATGTTGTTGTCCAGATCTTGGGGGGAAAAGCTTGGAGGTGTCTTAAAATTGGACTTTACATATGCAATCATTTCTATATTCAATGGGGAAGAAAGAAGGTTATACAGAGAAACTAGATTTGTTAAGACTACCACAAAGAAAGATGCAGGAAATTCCCCTATCTATGGTCAAGAGAAGGAGGATCTCTCTTGTTTCATGCTGCATGAAGATACAGAATTTGTTGAAGACTCACAGAAGAAATTTTCTTCAACAATTGTACATAAGGAGATGGATTCAAATAAAATTTGGAAGTGTTATTTCAATGGTGCCTACTCAAAGGATGACATAAGAGCTGGGTTTTTATTCATATCTCCAAAAGGTAATATTTTACCTTTTTATTTTAAGCTTGAATTTGAATCAACCAATAATGTAGTTGAGTATGAAGCATTGATTTTGAGTCTAAAAACTGCAGAACAAATGGGAATTCAATATATTTCCATTTTTGGTGATTCTGAGTTAATTATAAGACAAATCAAGAATTCGTGTCAAACCAAACATCCCGAATTGAGGTCCTATAGAAATAAAGTGTGGGACCTGATTGAAAATTATTTTGAAGCCTTGAATCTTCAGTTTATTCCAAGAGAAGAAAACAGAATGGAAGATTCCCTGATAGTTGTAGCGAATACATTTAAGCCACCCATTAATCCAAGACTGAGATATGAGATTGAGTTGAGGCATAGACCTTCGATTCCCAATAATGTAAAGCATTGGCAGGTATTTGAGGATGATGAGTAGATCAATCATTTCCTAACAATGATTGGAAATTTTTAAGACAATGAAATAGATCAAGAAAGTGAACAAACTACTTAGAATTATGTCTTGAAAAACCTGAAGTAGTCAATAGGTGATTAGAAGATAATTCAGTTGAAAGATAATACATTGCCCAGAGGTTTGGTTCCTCTTGAAAGATTGTTTGATGCAAATGATGTAGCAGTAAACTAGAAAAAAGTATCTCAGGATGGCGAAATGGAAGACTGTAATTTAGGAACTCAGCAAGAGCCTAGGTTGGTTAAGTTGTTCAAAGGAGTTCCTAAGGGTTATAAAGAAAGGTATGTTGATATTTTCAAGAAATATATAGATGTGTTTGCATGGTCCTATGAAGATTTAAAGACATATGATTTAGACATTATTCAACATAAAATACCATTAAAATATGGGGTTAAGCCACACAGGAAGAAGCTTAGGCAGATTAATCCACTGTTACTTGCCCTAATTGAAAAATAAGTGAAGAAGTTGTTGCAAGCAAAAATTATATTCCCACTTAGATACTCAGATTGGGTTTCTAATCTGGTTCCCGTCAGAAAAAAGAATGGAGAGATAAGATTATGTGTTGATTTTGGGAACTTGAACAGAGCTTCCCTAAAGCATAATTATCCTTTTCCAAAAATGGATCATGTTTTACAAAAAGTAACTGGATCTCATAGGTTATCCATGGTATATGGTTTCTCTGGGTACAATCAAGTAGCTGTTGAAAAGGAATATCATAAGAAAACATCTTTTACCACACCTTGGGGAACATTCATATATGCCAGGATGCAATTCGGTCTCATGAACGCAGGGGCTGCTTTCCAGAGAGCAATGGATATAGCATTTATGGGTGACAAATTTGTAGTCATATATTTGGATGATGTGACTATTTTTTCAGGTTCTGATGATGAGCACTTGGAGCATCTGCAGAAGGGTTTCCTGAAATGCAGGAAGTTTGGGTTATCATTGATTCCTAAGAAATCTTTGTTTTCTTAGGAGGAAGGTAAGTTGTTGGGACATATAGTTTTGAATCAAGGGGTGAAAATTGATTCAGCAAGAGTTGAGGCTATACAAATTTTTAGCCACCTATAATCATTGATTATACCAAAAGGTGGCTAAGACTTTTTTGAGCCTCCAAGGAACAAAGTTTATCACTAAAAATTGTTGGCTCTTGAAGGCTCCTTGAAGGCCTCATTCCTATGTCCAAAATCTTCATTAGCATTTCCATTTTATACTCAGAAAATTCTGCTGATTCCAAGTGAAAGACTGCTGAAAGTCTTTCATTTCCCCCCTTCTCAAACCTTCATTTGATCCCCTTTTCTCCATAAAAAACTCCCTTGTTTTCATAAATCCTCTTCTTCTATTTATGAAGATCACTTTCCCATAGTTAAAAACCCATTTTTTAACTATTCCGAAACCCCCGATTCCTTTGAAAACCATGAAAGAGTTCATAAAAATAAAAGTTTTATTACTATGGACTTAATCCCCTTTGGGCTAAGTCCTAACCACTTCCCCACATGTGCCCTTGTCATAAAAACCAAGCACCAAACCCATATAGTGCTAATCGCATCGCAAGATTTCATGTGCACAAATCTTTTTGCCATCACCGAAAGTTCCGATGCGATTGAACATTCCTGTTTAAAAACCCCCGATTGCATTGTTATTTTCATATTAAACATGGGTCCACCTCGGCACTTAAACCTTTCTATTTTTCCTCCCCGATCACCTTTTTCCTTTGTAAAAACCCAAAACCCACTTTTCCAAAGTTTTAACTAAAAAACCCAAGTCATGTGATGAAATACTTTTAATGGGTTGATCGAAAAGACCGATCGTGCAATCGCAATCGGAGAAATCAAATGGGTAGATTAAAAATACCGCATCGGAACTTCCGATGCGATTAGGTCTTATATGTTAAAACCCTGACCCTTCTGCTTTCATTCCATATAACTCCTCCCCGGGACCAAGTGTTAAAGGTCCCAGGCGCCAAATCACATCGCAAATGTTTTAAATGGGTTGATGAAACACCCGGTCCAAACTCCGATTGCGATTGGCCCTTGTTTTAATATGCCCCGGCCATATCACGTTTCATAAATCCCAAGGCCCCGTAGTCGGGTGCCTTTTCCCCTTTATAAATTTTTTCCGCCCCGAAGCATAAAAACCTTTGATTTTATTCAAAAGTTCGAGTTTTATATATATATATATATATATATATATATATATATATATATATATATATATATATTATGAAGGTTTTCCCCCAGTTCATCTCTACCGTTGGTTGACCGCCGATCAAACGACCAGTGTTTCATCGCATCGGAGTCTCCAATCGCATCGCAAAAGTTAAGTCGCATATGTTTTTTTTTTTTTTTCGCCCGATCGGCCTCTCCCCGATTTATTATCCACCGTCGATCTAATCTATAGATCGACGGCCTATGCTCCATCGCATCCCCTCATTATCGACCTCTGATTGCGACTCCCCTGATTCATTCTCTACCATTGATCTCATTCTAAGATCAACGACCATCGCTTAATCGATCCCGCTCTCCCGATCGCGCAATCGCATCTGAGATTTCTCATCGCACCCTCTTCCTCCTCCCGCCGATTGCGATTCCCCGATCAGACCTGGACCGTCCACATTTCCAAATCCAACGGCTACGATTTTTCCCCACCTTCTAAGTAGTTTAACCCAAAAAACGCAGGATTTCTTAATTGTTTTTGTGTTTTGCAGGTGTTTTAATGGTTTTCCATTATATAATGAAGGAAAGCCGAGGACTGGGAAAGAAGTTTCCTACACCTTCGAGCTACTAAAAAGAACCATTCATAGGGTTGAATTCAATGATTTATCAATGTTTCATGAGCATTGATAACACGTAAAATGGCCTGCGCGGCCCTGCACATCGACAAGACACTGTTTTATTCAAAAAACAGTTAAAGAATATAATTTTGAAGACAAAGTGCAGCAAGAAGAAGATTAAAGACAGATCTGGGGAATTATGGCTAAGAATGCTTATCAAAAGCTTAATTCCCTGGATTAAAACACATTCAAAGGAAATCATAAGTGTTTAAACAGACAGAAAAGGCTTCCACCGCTTCAAATGAGGCGAATTGATTCCTCAGCTACCGAAGGAGCCACCTGTTGCCTCAAAGCATTCAAAACAGAGGCTGAACTTATTACAGAATCAGATATTTTTCCTCAACGCAGCCGAGGAGTTACTTCTGCAACGAAATAAATGTAGAAATATCTGCAGAGTTACTCCAGACGTTACACAGAGCCTCAAAGTCAATAAAAGCTCTCACCAAGCCTTGATATTTATTGTAAAATAGTTAATATAGTAGTCCACCTGTAAACTTCTCCATCGAGCCCCTCAAAAGGCCGAGAAGTCTTGAATCTGTATTAATTGTCTTAAGAGATCTTTTGTTGGATCTCACCTCCTCATTCTTCTATAAATACCTCAGTAGAAGATGAGAAACTTTTGGTTGCAGAACTTTGAAATACATTTGAGCTTAAACTTCTGATTGTAAATAGTGTTCACTGGCCCTTGGAGCTCTGCTTGTGATAGATTAGTTAGGCTGAATAGTGAAGATGATTGCTGAACTGAAACATTGGACTTAAAGACTGTAACTGGTTTGACATCAATAACAAGCTGATTCTTGGGATCCTGGTCTATATCACTGGTGAAGTGCCTCTTTCTTTGTTGTTTTTTTTCCTTCTATGTATGTCATATTTTTCACTTTTCTCTGATAAATAACAGCACGCATAGGGTTAGGACCTACTGTATATCAGTAACCTTCTTTTACTGAAAATCTTTATCTCAATGTTTTCCTCCAATTTGTTTATTTAAGAATGATTTAATACAGTTAAGTAGCTAGGAATGTTGGAGTTCCCTCGTCCTACTGTTTGCCTTAAACATTGTTTCTTGAACGTCATTTTCCTGATTTTCTTATTAAAGATGACTATGGAAGATATGGTGTGCCCTGGTCCTAGTTTTTCTTCAAAGGCAGATTTTGAAAGTTTCCCTTGGTGTTGACTGAAAGCAGACTAGGTTTAAAAGTACTTTATCTGATCTTGAGTTTATGCTTTGTTTCTCTTATGTGTTTTCATACTTTCTGAAGGTAATTACGTGGATTACCGGATTGTTTGTCAATTAAGCTGCTTCAATACAAACTTTCCCAAGAGGTCAATGGTTAGCCTTGAACTTGGTTGGTTTTAAACAATTACTTAAGAGGCTTTTCTTGTTTGGACTGACTATAAATCCCTTGTGAAATTATTATCAGTTTCCACCCCTCCAACACTTTATTGTTTTCATTCCATCATTCTAATCTCAATAATCTTGTGGTATAGATGACTTTCCCCTTGGATCACTCTTGATGTTGTTGCTCAATTAAAGCCCTGTTATGACTCCATAGCCCAATGAACTAAAAACCAGCGTTATGTCTATCTTTTAGCCATAGCTGTTCTACCTACTTGCAACTTCTCACTTTTGAAACTCTTTGCACTTAGAACTTTCACCTCAAACATTAATCATGCTCAACCATCCAAAAACAAACAAAACCTTGGCCTTCATAACTAGCCTAATATCATTTACCAACTTCAAAGACAAATCCATCTTTGTACATATTGGAGAGATCCCTCTCCGAATTCAGGAGGGCTAGATCCTAGAATCCCAAAGTTGGTTGAAACGATGTTGCTTCTGCAGTTTTAGTCTCACTAATCTGCTAAAATTACAGATCCCTAACATTTCTGGCGACTCCGCTGGGGATCGAACCCATAATCTCTGGTTCCCCTTAAAATTTCATATAAAACTTTGTGAGTAAAAAGCAGCCTTTTTCAAGCACTACCAAGAAATCGTAATCATGATGAAACTTGTTTGAATCAATGACAAACTAGGACAACCCTAGGATTCTCATAAGACTTTATCTAACCTTGAAAAATCAGCTGGCTTAGCCATAAGAGTAAACTGTCTTTGTTTCATAATCATAGCTAAGTTTTGAAACAGAGTTTAGGGTATTCTTAAGAAACCACACAATTGAAAAATAACTCGGAAAAACCTAAAAATGTTTCGATTGGTATCCAATAAACATGGTGGTGGACCATAAAACCTTTTACCTCCTTAGGAGCTAAAAATTTCCACTTGGTGACTCCACAATCCTTAACAGACCTTAAGAATCCACTGGGAAGAACCCTTATCATTATAATATCATTCAAACTCAATTAGAGGACCGTAGGATTAAAATATGTGCAAACAGATTTGTTAACCTCTTAAAGATTGTCATATCTGGTTGAACTTTTCTTGTTTATTTGGGTCTAAAAATATAGCATAGTGGCTTCTAGAAAGATTCACACTAGAGCCCATCCCGACCCTAATCCACCTGAGATAGTTGATGACCCAGAAAGTATCCTTTGGAAGTCTCCTAGGATTAAATTATCAACTGTTTTCAGATCACCCTTGAGAGCTAATTCAGTCCCTGAAAATCTTTCATCTCTACAACAATCACAAGCTGACTTAGTAAATCCATTTAGAACTAGGTCATTTGATGATATAATTCAGCTAGATTCCGAGTCTTCACTTTCATCTCCTGAAACAAGTGAACCTCTTGGTAGTAGAGAAACCACACCTCCTGATTTGCATTTCCTTCACAAATTAGGTGTCTCTCATCCAAGATCAACTCAGCCATCTACTGCTGTTCCATCCACATCCATTCATCCTACATCAACTGTCCAAACCACTCCACTCCAACCCACTTTCCCTGTTGTTAATCCACCTCTTGTAAATCCACCTCCACCACATATCATGGCAACATGGTATGCTCCCTTAGTCCTTCCTGCACCATTAGTCAATCTTCCATAGGACTATCAGTCCAAAATTCCATTATATGATGCTAGCAATACTATAATTGCATCACAACATGTGGATAAGATGAATGACTACTTCGACAGAAATGAAATTGATGATGATTCTGCCAAACTTAGATTATTTGCTCAAAGTCTGGGGGGAGAAGTAAGAAAATGGTTTAAAGGTTTAACCCCCCATAGTATCAATGATCTCCAAGCCTTCCATCAAACATTCTTAAATAAATGGGAAGTAAAGAAAAACCCTCTCCAAGTCCTGTCTGATTACAAGAACCTCCATAGAAACCCTGGGGAAAGTGTGCAAGCTTATTGCACTAGATTTAATAGTGTGTATAATGCACTTTCCCCAGAACTAAAACCTCCACAGGGCGCAGCTTTAAACAATTTTCCTGAAGGGTTTGACTCTGACTTGACCTATTCGCTAAGAGAAAGAGATTTTACAACTCTTGAAGATATGAAAAGGGGTGCTCTTTCTGTGGAAGTCAACTTAATGGAGAAGAGAGCAAGAATGAAAGCTGAAAAGAGAGTATCTTTAAGAGAAGAATCCACACCTTCTACTTCCAATTCAAAGATGGAAATAATGATGGATGAGATGATGAAAGAGATGAGCATAATTAAGAGAGCACAAGCAAGCCAAAATCAAAATGCTCCTAACAGAAACCAGAACCAGAATTAGAATGCTAGAAGGAACCAACCTCTAAACAGACCTAGGGAAGATGATTAGTAGATCACTCCTCCCTTTCATCAAAATTATGTAAGTGAGGTTGAGGAAACAGATGAGATAGCGGAGGAAGATGATATCAACCTGTTTGGGGTAGATGATGATGACTTTGAGGTTCATTATGATAAAAAACAAGGTATTTACACACCTTATGATGACAAAAGAGATGATAATGAGAATTGTTATCAAGACATGGAAAACGTCATCATAGAGCCTCAAAGAGAATATGACCTTAGAAGCAAAACCAGTCAACAACCCTCCAACACCAAAACCTCTGAAAAATCTTCACAAAACAGCACTACAAACAAACCTAAAGTTGTCAAACAAAAGGATAAAACAGTGGCTGTAAATTCTGATAAAGGAAAAGAGAAAGGCACTCAAAACGAAGAAAAACAGAGTGCAGACCTTAGTAGTACTAACACTTCAACTAGTACTCCTATGAAAATAATTTTGTCAAAAGTAAATAAAACAAATCAGCAAGCTGATATTGCTGATAGAGTGGCAGCTAATAAGGCTGAAACCAACACTTCAAAGAATCAAATCCCCTTCAGCCTTGAATAGGAAATTTCAAAAATCAAAATCTATGTTCCTTTGACTGAGTTAGCTGCCCAACATGTATATAGGACCCAAAGTTTAAAGGCTTTAAATATAGAGGAAAATGGAGATACAGTCAATCTTAGTGATGACCAGCCAGAGCTTATTTTCGGTCCAAAGATTGAAGGTAGATATCAAGAGGGACCTGTTCCTCCCTTTTACATGAGTTTAAATGTTCATGACAAAATTTTGCACAACGCTATGCATGATTCCGGGGCTTCTCATAATTTAATGCCTAAAGCTGTGATGGAGAGCCTTGGTTTAGAAATCACCAGACCTTACAAAGACCTTTACTCCTTTGATTCCAGCAGAGTAAAGTGTTTAGGATTAATTAAAGACCTCTGTGTTAACTTAGCCCAGATCCCAGCCAAATGCTTACTCATGGATATTATTGTGGCTGATGTGCCCCCAAATTATGGAATGTTATTATCAAGATCTTGGGGGGCTAAGTTACAGGGGACTATGCAGATGGACATGACCTATGCGACTATCCTTGTTTTCAATCAGACTAGAAGACTTTACAAGGAGTCTCATATGCAATACACAGTTACAAGTCAAGACAGACCACAAAACTCCCCCCTCTATTCTGTAAATACAGGCCTTGATTCATTTATCCTTTTTAACGAAGAAACATTAGATGAACAAGTAACTTTAACAGAGTTAATGGCCGATAGAGAGGAGGAGGTAAATACCACAGAACTGTCAAAACAATTTGCTGAACCTTTAAACTACAACAAACCAAATATAGCTCTTAAACTACAAGTCATGCATCCATTTCTTTTAAACCTGGACACTAAAGAAAACGACCCTCAAATGAACGTAAATCTTGGGGAATCAAAACAAATACAACTAAACGCTGGGTTTCCACAAAAAATTTCGGGCACAGTGGTTAAAGAGGACATTCACCAAACAGAAGAAACTGAAAGCAGTCCTCTGTGGAGTATGCATTTTGATGGATCATGCACTAGAAATAATGCTGTTGCAGGTGTCTGGATTCGCAACACTGTAAATAAACACACCGAATGCATTTCTTGTAAGTTAAACTTCCAGTGTTCCAACAACACAACGGAATATGAGTCCCTTATCTTAGGCTTACATTTTTTGAAAAAGTTAGGAGCCAGGAGAATTAAAATTCACGGGGATTCGGAATTAATCATTAGGCAAGTCAATGGGAAGTATAACGCTCATCACCCCAGACTTAGAGCCTATCGAAATGATGTCGTGGACCTTTTAGAAACTTTCGATGAGTTCCGATTAATTTTCGTCCCAAGAAAGGAAATATTACAGCCCATAATCTAGCCTCTGCCGCTAGAACATGTCTAACGCCATATGAAACCGGAGACAACACAACTCCGATAAAATTTAGACCAGCCGTGCCTGATAACGAAAAATATTGGCAGGTGTTTGAAAGCGACAAACAAATAGAAGACTTCCTACAATTTAGAAATGAATTTGAACTAAACGGTTCGGACTCAGACTATGAAACAGACTGCAAGGAAGAAAATTTTCTCGATGAGGAAGAAATGTCCCCTGAACTGGCTAATATAAACCTGTTACCTGGAAAACTTGAAGGTGAAACAGAAACGAATGCAAAGTTAGAAACAGAGGAGTTAGAAACTCTACACTCTAAAGATGAAAGTTTGCCTAAAGGTCTGACCCCTTTAGAAGAGTTTTTCGATTTTAACGATGTGGCGAATAAACCAAAACTGGAACCTGTAGAGACTGAAGTGGACAAATGCAACATAGGTAGTAAGGAAAAACAAAAAATGATTAAAATGTCTAAAACTTTACCAGCTCACATTAAAGTCAAATATATAGAGCTGTTTAAAGAATTTTCTGATGTTTTTGCATGGAGTTATGAAGATCTTAAATCCTATGACACTGAAATAATACAACACAAAATTCCCCTTAAAGAAAACCAAAAACCATTCAAACAGAAGCTGCGCAGAATAAATCCTGTTCAATTGCCTTTGGTTCAGAAGGAGATCATGGAAATGTACGATGCTGGCATTATTGTCTGTATTAGATATTCTGAGTGGGTATCTAATCTGGTGTCTGTTAGGAAGAAAATTAGAGAAATCAGGCTTTGTATAGACTTTAGAGACTCAAACAAAGCTTCATTAAAAGACAACTACCCTTTACCTAAGATGGACCATATTTTACAAAGGGTGGTAGGGTCTAGAAGAGTTTCTTTGTTGGATGGCTATTCAGGGTACAATCAGATCTTGGTTTACCCTGCTGATCAATTAAAGATAGCCTTTACTACACCATGGGGCACGTTCATGTATGTGAAAATTCCCTTTGGTCTAATGAATGCTGGAGCAACCTTTCGAAGAGCCATGGACATAGAATTCTCGGAAGAACTGGGATTCTTCATCATTATCTATCTTGATGATGTTACTGTGTTTTCAAAAACAGATGAAGAGCACTTAGAACATTTAAGAAAAGTTTTCGAGAAATGTAGAAAGTTTGGAATATCCTTAAACCCTAAAAAGACACTATTTGGTCTCCAATAAGGCAAACTTCTTGGGCACATTATTTCTGAGGAGGGTATAAAGATAGATCCAAAGAGGATTGAGGCCATATTGCAAATCTCTCATCCTCGAAACATCAAAGAGCTGCAGTCTTTCATCGGGAAGATTAACTTTTTGAGAAGGTTCATCCCCAACTTGGCTGAGCTCCTTAGAGATATCACAAACATGTTGAAGAAGGAGCAAGGGGTAAAATGGACCTTGGAAGCAAAGAAGTCCTTTGAGCTGGTGAAACAAGCATTAACTAAAACACCGATTCTAATAAGTCCTGATTTTTCAAAGGATTTTTATATTTTCTCATTCGCATCAGAACATACCATAGCTACTGTCCTTTTACATAAAAATCCACAAGGACAAGATCAGCCTATTGCATTCTTTAGCAAGGCATTGAGGGATGCCCCTTTGATGTATAACATTATGGAGGAGCAAGCTTTTTCTTTGGTTAAAGCATTGAAGGACTTTAGAGTATACATCCTTCACTCGCACATCATTGCCTTTGTCCCAAACTCAGTTGTGAAGGACATTCTAACACAGGACCCAGATGGTAAGAGAGGTAAGTGGATTGATGTTATTCTTGAATATGATTTAGAGATAAAACCCACTAAACTCATCAAAGGCCAAGGTCTAGCTAGATTAATGGCTGAATCCAATTTTGAAGTTCTTGATATTAATATGATTAATGCTTTAGATGACCAAGAAGAATTCTCAACTCCAACAGTTGAAGATAATTTTATGAATTCTCCTTGGTATGCTGATATTATTTATGTTTTTCTCAATTTGAATACACCTCCTGGTTTGAAAAAAACAAAGGCAAGATTCCTAAAATTGAAAGTTGTTAACTATTGCATTATTGATAAATGTCTTTATTGGAGAAATGCAAGTGGTCTATTTCTTAAATGTTTGCCTGAGTTTGATGCAGAGAAGGTTAAGTACCAGTTTCATGAAGGAGAGTGTGGAGGTCATTTATACTGGAAGACAACAACCAACAAAATTTTGAGGGCTGGTTTCTATTGGCCTACTCTTTTTCATGATATACACAAAATGATCATAGTCTGTCATAAGTGTCAACTTTTTGAAGGCAAAAGAAAACTATTACCCCTACCTCTACATCCAATCACTGTTGAAGCTCCTTTTCAATAGTGGGGACTTGAATTTATAGGAGAAATCCATCCCCCATCTTCTGCCCAGCATAGATGGATTCTCACTGCCACAAACTATTTCACTAAGTGGATAGAAGCCATACCTTGTAGGCAGGCCAACGATTCAGTTATCATAAAATTTATGGAGACTAACATTCTCTCCAGATTTGGATGTCCTACCAAGATCATCACTGATAATGCAACAACATTTGGATCAAAGAAGATGGTTGAGTTCTGTCACAGATATCAGATAACATTGGGGCATTCCACAGCCTATTACCCTCAAGGTAATGGACTTGCAGAATCATCAAACAAAAGTTTAGTGAACATAATCAAGAAAATGTTGGAGGACAACAAAAATTCTTGGCACACAAAGCTGGTTCATGCACTCTGGGCTGACAGATTGACTTTGAAGAAATCCATTGGCATGTCACCTTTTCAGTTGGTGTATGGTACTGATGTAATTTTTCCACACAGCCTTGGTGTACCCATGATGAAGTTGATTCAAGAATTGCAGACTGAAGATAATGACATGATCAGAAGAATAAATCAGACCATTCATCTTCAGCAAACCAGAGAGGAAGTGTATAACAAAGCATTGCAGAAACAGGAGAGCATTACAAAGCTTTTTGACAGAAGAACAAAGGCCAGCAATTTCAAGATTGGGGACAAATTTTTAAAATGGGACTCAAGGAGGGAATAGAAGGGCAAGCATGGAAAATTTGACAATTTATGGCTTGGCCCTTACTCTATTCATTCAGTTGATGGTAACAATGCATTTTTCTTGCAGGAATTGAATGGATCAGAATTGTTTGGAGGTCCTGTCAATGGCAGGATGCTTAAACATTACTTCTCTTGATCCATGTTATGTTTTGAAGCCTTTTATCTTTTTCCATTATAAATATTTCATCCACCATTGCATTCTAAGTTGTAAAAATAAAAAATACAAAAACAATGAAAAGAAAGAAAAGAGGGCATATTGTGAAAAACAAGAAAGGTATAGTCCCATACCAAAAAAGAGAAACAAATCTGAAAGTGTGCAAGATTAAATGCCACTCCTACAAAAACACACTTATAGTTAGTCGAACTATCTAAAATTGACTAATTAGCTTTAAATTTTCTGCTGATAGGATAGTGAATTTAATTTTCCAAACTGTTTAAACTTGGCTTATTAGTAGATAGTTTAGGATAGAAATTAAAGGTTCAAACATGTTCAAAATCTTGAACCTCAGTTTCCAAAGAGAGATGACTTAAATATGTTTTTTTTTTTTTTTTTTTTTCTGAGTAAAAAAAGATGTAAAATATGGTTCTAATTAGCTCAAAATCTGAACCAGAGAAAAAAGAAAAAACAACTCAAATAAAGTCAAAACAGAGCTGTAGAAAAGAGAAGGCAGTACTTTGAATTTTCAGATCTTAAACCTTCCATTTTTTTATTTAATTTTTGTAAAATAAATGTCTATGTGCAGCTTGTATTTTATGCCATAGACCAGCATCAAATTGGACTGTTTAATCCTGACTTGAGTGCTTTTCAATTTCTGTTGTAGAATTTAGAGAATAAAGATCTGTTGGACAGTTTAATCCCAACAGATAGTAGATTAGGTAGAGAAGCATCTGAACTCAACTGTTTAATCTGAGTTCAGGGAGAAATAAGGAGTAGAAATAGATTAGATTTCCTGCTTTCAAAAGAATAAAATGTTGTGAATAGATTTTTCCAGTCCAAGTGCACTCTAAATGAAGAAAAAATGCTAGATCAGTACGATTGGGTAGGTAGGAAATTTGTATTGATGAAAATCCATTGTCTTCATAGCTGCTAATATGTTTTCAAAGAAGATCATCCTAGCAAAGGAAGAGCAGCCCAATGGATCAGGCGCAGGTCAGCCCCCCAGAGAACAATAGATGAGGCAACTGATCAGCCTCCCAGAGAATGCAAATCTGAAGTTCTTGATACCTTCAAGAAGGCATCATCCCCAAGTGGAGCCACTGTTAGCCACCTATAATATTTGATTATACCAAAAGGTGGCTAAGACTTTTTTTAGCCTCCAAGGAACAAATTTTATCACTAAAAATTGTTGGCTCTTGAAGGCTCCTTGAAAGCCTCATGCCTATGTCCAAAATCTTCATTACCATTTCCATTTTATACTCAGAAAATTCTGCTGATTCCAAGTGAAAGACTGCTGAAAGACCTTCATTTTCCCCCTTCTCAAACCCTCATTTGCTCCCCTTTTCTCCATTAAAAAACTCCCTTGTTTTCATAAATCCTCTTCTTCCATTTATGAAGATCACTTTCCCATAGTTAAAAACCCATTTTTTAACTATTCCGAAACTCCTGATTCCTTTGAAAACCATGAAAAAGTTCATAAAAATCAAAGTTTTATTACTATGGACTTAAGCCCCTTTCGGCTAAGTCCTAACCACTTCCCCACATGCGCCCTTGTCATAAAAACCAAGCACCGAACCCATATAGCGCTAATCGCATCACAAGATTTCATGTGCGCAAATCTTTTTGCCATCACCGAAAGTTCCGATGTGATTGAACATTCCTGTTTAAAAACCCCCGATCGCATTGTTATTTTCATATTAAACGTGGGTCCACCTCGACGCTTAAACCTTTCTATTTTTCCTCCCCGATCACCTTTTTCCTTTGTAAAAACCCAAAACCCACTTTTCCAAAGTTTTAATTAAAAAACCCAAGTCACGTGATGAAATAATTTTAATGGGTTGATCGAAAAGATCGATTGCGCAATCGCAATTGGAGAAATAAAATGGGTAGATTAAAAAGACCGCATCAGAAATTCCGATGCGATTAAGTCTTATATGTTAAAACCCCGCCCCTTCTGCTTTCATTCCATATAACTCTTCCCCGGGACCAAGTGTTAAAGGTCCCAGGCGCCAAATCACATCGCAAATGTTTTAAATGGGTTGATTGAAAGACCCGGTCCGAAATTCGATTGCGATTGGCCCTTGTTTTAATATGCCCCGGCCATATCACGTTTCATAAATCCCAAGGCCTCGCAGTTGGGTGCCTTTTCCCCTTTATAAATTTTTTCCGCCCCGAAGCATAAAAACCTTTGTTTTTATTCAAAAGTTCGAGTTATATATATATATATATATATATATATATATATATATATATATATATATTATGAAGGTTTGCCCCCAGTTCATCTCCACCATTGGTCGACTGCCGATCAAACGACCAGCGTTTCATCGCATCGGAGTCTCCAATCACATCGCAAAAGTTAAGTCGCATATGTTTTTTTTTTTCCATCGATCGGCCTCTCCATCACATTGTTCGTTTCCATCGCATCCCCTCATTCTCGACCTCCGATTGCGACTCCCCCGATTCATTCTCTACCGTTGATCTCGTTCTAAGATCAACGGCCATCGCTTAATCGCTCCTGCTCTCCCGATCGCGCAATCGCATCGGAGATTTCTCATCGCACCCTCTTCCTCCTCCCACCGATTGCGATTCCCCGATCAGACCTGGACCGTCCACGTGTCCAGATCCAACAGCTACGATTTTTCCCCACCTTCTGTTTAACCAAAAAAACACAGGATTTCTTAATTGTTTTTGTGTTTTGCAGGTGTCTTAATGGTTTTCCATTATATAATGAAGGAAAGCCGAGGATTGGGAAAGACGTTTCCTACGCCTTCGAGCTACTAAAAAGAACCATTCACAGGGTTGAATTCAATGATTTATCAATGTTTCATGAGCGTTGATAACACGTAAAATGGCCTGTGCGGCCCTGCACATCGACAAGACATTGTTTTATTCAAAAAATAGTTAAAGAGTATAAGTTTGAAGACAGAGCACAGCAAGAAGAAGATTAAAGACAGATCTGGGAAATTATGGCTAAGAATGCTTATCAAAAGCTTAATTCCCTGGATTAAAACACATTCAAAGGAAATCATAAGTGTTTAAACAGACAGAAAAGGCTTCCACCGCTTCAAATGAGGTGAATTGATTCCTCAGCTACCAAAGGAGCCACCTGTTGCCTCAAATAATTCAAAACAGAGGCCGAACTTATTACAGAATCAAATATTTTGCCTCAATGCAGCCAAGGAGTTACTTCTGCAACAAAATAAATGCAGAAATATCTGCAGAGTTACTCCATACGTTACATAGAGCCTCAAAGTCAATAAAAGCTCTCACCGAGCCTTGATATTTATTGTAAAACAGTTAATACAGTAGTCCACCTGTAAACTTCTCCATCGAGCCCCTCAAAAGGCCGAGAAGTCTTGAATCTGTATTATTTGTCTTAAGAGATCTTTTGTTGGATCTCACCTCCTCATTCTTCTATAAATACCTCAGTAGAAGGTGAGAAACTGTTGGTTGCATAACTTTGAAATACATTTGAGCTTAAAATTCTGATTGTAAATAGTGTTCACTGGCCCTTGCAGCTCTGCTTGTGATAGATTAGTTAGGCCGAATAGTGAAGATGATTGCTGAACTGAAACATTGGACTTGAATACTGTAACTGGTTTGACATCAATAACAAGCTGATTCTTGGGATCCTGGTCTATATCACTGGTGAAGTGCCTCTTTCTTTGTTGTTGTTTTTCCTTCTATGTATGTCATATTGTTCACTTTTCTCTGATAAAGAACAACATGCATAGGGTTAGGACCTACTGTATATCAGTAACCTTCTCTGACTGAAAATCTTTATCTCAATGTTTTCCTCCAATTTGTTTATTTAAGAATGATTTAATACAGTTAAGCAGCTAGGAATGTTGGAGTTCCCTCGTCCTACTGTTTTCCTTAAAAATTGTTTCTTGAACGTTATTTTCCTTATTTGCTTATTAAAGATGACTATGGAAGATATGGTGTGCCCTGGTCCTAGTTTTTCTTCAAAGGCAGATTCTGAAAGTTTCCCTTGGTGTTGAATGAAAGCAGAATAGGTTTAAAAGTACTTTATCTAATCTTGAGTTTATGCTTTGTTTCTCTTATGTGTTTTCATACTTTCTGAAGGTAATTACGTGGATTACCGGATTGTTTGTCAATTAAGCTGCTTCAATACAAACTTTCCCAAGAGGTCAATGGTTAGCCCTGCACTTGGTTGGTTTTAAACAGTTAATTAAGAGGCTTTTCTTGTTTGGACTGACTATAAAGTTTCCACCCCTCCAACACTTTATTGTTTTCATTCCATCATTCTAATCTCAATAATATTGTGGTATAGATGACTTGCCCCTTGGATCACTCTTGATGTTGTTGCTCAATTAAAGCCCTGTTATGACTCCATAGCCCAATGAACTAAAAACCAGCGTTATATCTATCTTTTAGCCATAGCTGTTCTACCTACTTGCAACTTCTCACTTTTGAAACTCTTTGCACTTAGAACTTTCACCTCAAACAGTAATCATGCTCAACCATCCAAAAACAAACAAAACCCTTGGCCTTCATAACTAGCCTAATATCATTTACCAACTTCAAAGACAAATCCATCTTTGTACATATTGGAGAGATCGCTCTCCGAATTCAGGAGGGCTAGATCCTAGAATCCCAAAGTTGTTTGAAACGATGTTGCTTCTGTAGTTTTAGTCTCACCAATTTTCTAAAATTACAGATCCCTAACACAAACAATCCCATTGCCTAGAAGTAAGAAAGATATCCAAATATTTCTAGGGAAAATTAATTTCCTAAGGAGATTTGTCCCAAATTATGTGGAGATTATCAGAAGCATAACTTATATGTTGAAGAAAAATGCTAAAGTGAAATGGGACAAAGATGCAAGAGAATCCTTTGCTAGGATTAAAGAGGCTCTTCAAGAAGCTCCAGTTTTGATCAGCCCAGATTATCAAAAGCCTTTCCAAACCTTTTCGTTTGCATCACCTTCTACCATTGCTGCTGTGTTTTTGCAGAAGAACGAAGAAGGACAAGAGCAACCTGTAGCATTTTTCAGCAAAGTTCTCAGAGATGCAGAACTCAAATACAATATTTTGGAGAAACATGTATATTCTTTAGCTAAATCATTGAAAGCTTTTAGTACTTATGTACTTCATTCTAAAATAGTAGCATATGTGCCTAACTCAGCTATAAAACAATGTGCTAGTACAAAGTGATGTGGAGGGAAAAAGAGGAAAATGGATTGCTAAAATCCAAGAATATGATTTGGATATTAAGCCTACTAAGTTGGTAAAAGGACAGGGCCTAGAAAAATTGTTCATAGAGTCTAATTTTCAAGCTTTGGGAATTAATCTGCTTGCACCCTTGGATGAAGTTGTTGATGAAACAAGTCAAAGTAGCACAAAATCATCAATCAAATACAAATTTCTCTGCTTTGATTGGTATAAGGATATTATTCATTATTTGTGCTTTTTCTGTTGTCCTCCCTCAATAAACAGAACAAAGTATAGAGCTATTAAAATCAAAGCCCAACCTTATCTTATAGTTGATGCTAAATTATATTGGAAGGATCCTGCTGGTGTTTTGTTGTTGTGTTTGACAGAAGGAGAGTCAATGGAATTTATCAAAGAGTACCATGAATGTCTGTGTGGGGGCCATTATATTTTGAAGTTTATTGCTCATAAAATCCTCAAATCAGGTTTTTACTTGCCTTCCCTATTTGCTGATGTATATAGAGTGGTTAGAAGTTGCCAAAAATGCCAATTGTTTGCAGAAAAGAAGAAGTTAGCCCCCCTACCACTTCTCCCTATATTTGTTGAAGAACCCTTTAGACAATGGGGATTGTATTTCATTGGAGAAATTAATCTAGCATCAAGTGGGCAGTTCAAGTGGATTATGACTGCCACTGATTATTTTACAAAGTGGGTGGAGGCAATACCCACCAGAAAAGTAAATGATCTGGCAGTAATGAAGTTCCTCGAAGAGAACATTTTCAGCAGATTTGGATGTCCAGTGAAGATTGTAACAGAAAATGCTTAGGTATTCAATTCAGTCATATTTATAAAAAAATTTCAAACATATAATGTTATTTTGTCTCATTCTATAGCATATCATCCTCAAGGGAATGGGCTAGTTGAATCTTCCAACAAGACATTGGTTAAGATTTTGAAGAAAACAATTAATGAGAATCAAAAGAACTGGGATTCAAAGTTAACATTTGTTCTTTGGGCAGTGAGAATGACTACTAGAATATCTACTCGTAAGTCCCCTTATGAATTAGTATATGGTACTCAAGCTTTATTTCCCACTCAGCTAGCTAGACTAGTAATTTATTTTCTTCAAGAAGAACAAGAAGAACCTAATGCATTGATAAGAAGACTAAATAAGGTGATAGAATTGAGTGAGAGTAGGAATAAAGTTAGGGAAAACTTGGTTACATATCAGGAAAAAATGAAGTCCATTTTTGATAGGAAGGCAAAAGAAATACTTTTCCAAACTGGAGATTTGGTATTAAGATGGGATACCAGAAGAGAAGAAAAAGGAAAGCATGGTAACTTTGATCCTCTCTAGTATGGCCCATATAGGATTATTGAAGCTAGATCAAATAACACTTTTATGCTGGATAATATTGATGGAGAAACAATAGAGCTGCCTGTGAATGGGCAGGATCTAAAGCATTATTTCCAGCATTGAAATTTGATGGTTCACCATTGTACATATTCGGTTTCCTTCATTGTAAATTTTTCATCAAGCAATATTTGACTCCATGCCTGAGGTGAAGGCACTAATTTGCAGTTCTTAGTGTTTTGTGGCAAAAACACTATCCCTAGGTGGAACCAAATGTTGTGGCTCATTTGAAATATCCTTTATATCCTTTATTTTACTTTTCAAAAATAAAAAAAATAAAAAACTACCAAAAGATATGTTGAAGTATTAAAGTTTCATATAATTTATCATGAAAATATATTTGCTCATTATAGTAAAGTTTAAATTTTAAATAATTTAAATTCATTATAGAAGCGGGTTCCAGTTCAAAGATTAAATATGGAGCATTTTATGGAGTGGGATTTGATGATTTGTCAAATGGTTAATAAAAGGCTCAACCCGCGGGCACTTTCAGCGCAAGGTTTAACACAGATGGTGCCTCCGCAGTTGACCCTGTTGACTGCGGAGGTAATCCAGATGAATGGATGAGATTCACTGGAGGGGCATATGCCAAATAAGTTCTCCGTACCTTGAGGCATCCCGCAGTGACGTATGCTGCCAAGTTGGTGATAGTTGTATTCCACGTCATAATTTCTTAACGGTCTTTTGGCACATCTTATCAGCATTTAATTTCAAAGCCTGCACCACCTATTTAAGGAGGATTCTCATTATTTCTGAAGTTATTATTTATTAGTTGGTGTTTGAAGTTTGTCTGTGCTGCGTCTTCTTCAGTTTTCTATTACCCTGTCAATTATTGGTTAACCTGTCAATTATTTGCTATCCTAGTTGAATTATGGCTAAACGCTCATCCTTGTCAGGTTCTTCAAGTCACATCCTTCTCATGGACACTGAGAGGGATATCCACGACATAGATTGTTCCCTTGACCACCTTTCTTTTTATCATCAGGTCCTCCTAAATGATAAATCTTCCCTAATTTACACCGCCATGGCCAAAAATGGTGTGTTGTCTGCATGTATCCTAAGAACTCACCTTTGCCCCGAATTTGTATATTGGTTACTGTCTATTATGTACCATGGGAAATGTTTTGTAATGAATTATCAAGGAGAGAATGTTTTGCAAGTATCAGCCTAATTAATTCGCCAAGCTCTATGTTACCCTGAGTCGAAGTCGTATGTCCAATTCTCTGATGATTCCTTGATAGCGCATTATGACAGTCTTGCAGGTCAGGAGTTTAATCAGTTCATTCATTTTCTAAATCCAAATACACAACAGTTTGTACCTGACAATAAAGAGTTCCCTATGGAGATTTTTGATATTGAAGTCAAACTCGTGCTCAACTGCATTACAAATATTTTTGGAAAGGATGATGATAGTACAATAAAAAATTCAGTTCTGGGACTGTTCGCCATGATGATGAAGCCAGGAATGGTGCTGGATATTCCATCTTATTGGAAAGAATCTATTAACTCTTAACTCATGAGCTTATCATTAATGGGTTCATTCAGGTTTCCCTCACTCATTTTTTACCTATTTTTATATCAAAATGTAGAAGAATTCATGCATCTAGGGTTAAACATTATGGATATGAATAAGAGAAGACAATCAATGATATTTTGGACATATATAGTGAGAAAAGAACATAATGAGGGTGGTTTGTTTGTTTTTTATGTTCATTTTATGTCTACTGCATATAAAGTTTTGAATGGAAGTTCTCCCCCCTGTTTTTTTCCTAAAGCTCAAGAGTTCTTGCATTTGGGGACAAATTGTAAGTTTGATGATTGGTTTGTTTTTGAAGATTATGCTGAAATTAGACTTTATGGAGCTAGTGTAGAACCTTATAGGCTTCCTGTATTTGTGCTTATGAGATTATTCGCTCTAGATTTCATTAGGAAAAGTTTAAACGTTGACCAAATACACTTTGTGCCTATGAAGAAAGGTTATATGTTCAAAGTGTTAATGACTGCGGGTCCCTTTATAGTTAATATGAGACAAGAAATTGATGAAGCCACTAATATGTTAGATGAAATGCACTTGTTGTTAGGAGAGAAGTGGGCTTATGACCCTCTCAGTGATCCAGGTGGATATCGGTGGCCACCCACCTACTCCATTTGGACTAGCACCATCAATTCTTGCAGCTCTTCACATACATCACAACTTACTATTTTTAGCAGGTTTTCAGGTCCTCCACTCTCGGAGCCGGTTCGGGGCCTTAATGATATAGGTGGATATTGGTGGCCACCCACCTATTCCATTTTAACCCCCACCATCAGTTCTTTCAATTTTCAAGTTGCAACAAAACTTACTATTTTTAGCATTTTTTTGGGTCCTGAACTTCCAGAGCCGTTTTGAGGCCCTAAACGACGTTTTTTGGGAAAACGGAGAGCAACATGGGTCAATGGACCAATTTTTATCGTTCAAAAGTTGTACTCCTCGGATAGATCTTTCTAACGAGCTATTGAGCACGTCAAACCGAGATCGAGTGCCAAAGTTACGCCCCCGGGAAGTTGAACCACCAATTTACTCAAACGAGCGCCCACAGTTTTGGCACCTCATCTCCTACGGTTAGGTTTTTGGACGTTTCGGATTCTACATTATTTCTAAACAATAAATAGGCCCTTGAGCCTCATTGTAACATAGTTCAAAGGCCTGTAGTCGCCATATCTCTTCTCAGAGATAGCTACCAGCACCCTAGCTAGTTTTATTTCCATTCTGTCTGTAAGCAAATTTCAGTTCTTTGATATTAATGAAATGGAGTGTTATTTCCGCTGCATCTCTGTATTTATGGTTATATGTTTATTCTGTTTCATTCCTGCATAAATCCAGATCACTTAGTGTCATTTCTAGTAGAAGAATTGAAAATGGATATTCAACCTTCATTCATGAGAGCAGACCAGATCTAGAAAAAGTGGCAACTAAAGGTGTTGTGGGTTCAGTGAACTCAAATGTTCAGACTCCTGTCATATTAGATGAATCAAATAAGAAAGGTAAAGAGACAGTGGTCGATTCAGAGGATGAAGAACAGAGGGCTGAGAAGAGAGAAAAGTTCAATGAAGATTCTGTAGATGCTCAACCTGGTTTTTCATTACAATTGGGAGATGAAAAAAATGTCCCTGCTTCACCCAGGATACATGAAAGCACTCATGAACAAGTGCCCATTATTAAACAAATGTTTTCCCATATTGCAGAGAGAAACTAGAAGATGAAAGCAAGCATGGAGGCTCAAGCTGAGTACCAGATAGCCCCAGATCAAATAAGACTTCTAACTGCATTAATGGATCTTGAAAAGGATCAATTCAAGATTGCTCTTTCAAATCCCTATGATATGTCTATTGGTTCATCTAATGATTTCAACACTGTTAATTTGAATGTAGATGTGAAGAAAATTCCATTGCTGGACAAAGTGAATCTACACATGCAAACAGGTCAATTGATTGTGAATGACCTAACCAAAACAAATGTTGTGGCACTGAAGGCTGAAAATATGCTTGGAAAAGTAATCAAGAAATTGAAGTTAGAGAAAGCCAATTCCAAGGCTTTTAAAATCCAGAATGAGGAGCTCAAAAAGATTATAGTGAATATTGGAGTAGATCCTAATGACAGGTCTGATGTACAAAAGCTTCTACAAAGTGCTAAATCAGAAATATCTGTATTGAATAAAAATTGAAATTTCCTTCAGGAGAGCATTCCATGGCAGCAGAGGTTGTAGAGGTGGAAAATGAGAAAGAAAAAATTCTTCAGCAGCTCATGCAAAAGGAATAAGAAGTCACTAAATTAAAGAAAATTGCGCTGTCATTATAGAACCATATCGAATCTCATACTTGCACTTTTTTTTTTCCATCAGGTAGTGAAGATCCATCAGCACAAATATCTCAATTAATCACTGAATTGTAGATGGTAGAGAGAGATAAAAAAAGAGCACAAGCTGATTTAGAAACAACAACAAAGATTATAAAAGCCACTGAGGGAGAAGTCAATAAATACAAAATGGACTACCAAACTGCTGATGCTGAGATTAAAAATTTCAAAAAAATTTGAAGGGAAATATATCCTTAATACATGCTAAGGATATCATATGGAATAATATTATTGCAGAAATGAAGATAATCTGGGATTTTCAGACTGTGGTTGCAAAAGAAAAAAGTATTATCAAGGAATTTGAAGAACAATTCATGGTAGAAAAGAAAAAGGCAATTAATAGGGCCATTTGGGCAATAAAGTTTATTAATTTCCTTGATTCCAAAATAGATCAAGAATTGGAAGAAAATGAAATCAAAGACATGATTTTATATGCTGTGGAAATTAATAGAATGATTGTCAAAAATGATTGCAGAAAGTCTATAGAAAAGAAGCTGATTGAGCTTAAGGAAGCAGTGAGCCAATTTGATAAATTATTTGATAAAATAGCAAGAGTAGGTTTACCATCATGCTGGGGTCTTGGAGGTGGTTTGTTATCATGGAATTCTTATGAACCCTTGCTAGTGTTGGAAAAAAGTAAGGTAGACAATTCTCATGAAAAGACTCAGATTCTTAAAGGAGCAACAATTATGAATTCCCTTCAAAGACATTTTCAGCTGTTGTGGTTTGTGAAAAAATTGTTTGCAAAGAAGCCATCTTTCAACAGAATTACTGCTTTCAGATTGGAGTATCACAAGCTGGTTCATTCACCCAAGACAAACATTGAGATATGGAAGAAATGCAGAGCCCGGATGACATATTTACTAAAGGACCCCTTGACTTCAAAGAAGGATAAACCAACCAATCAAGGAAATGCAACAACATCGTCATCAATTCACATTCAACATATAGATTAGGATTTTAATTTCATGTTATTTTCCTATTTAAAAGAGAATGTAATTGTAATAAGACATTTTGAGGACATGTAATAGATATTTGACGAAGTCCTAAGAATTTGAAGTAGTTAGGATCAGTTACAGCAGTTACAAACTGCTTTCTATTGTATTTAATGAGATGGACAAGAAAGAAAAGGGTTCTGAGTTTTGGACCTTCAGACTGCAATTTTTGTACTTAGATTTCAAATTATTAATGAGTTAAAAGCAAGTTTCTGGCATTTGTTGATGTTGATGTGTCTTCTAGTTTACATTGTGTACTTTTCATCTTTGAATAAAATGAAGTAATGAAGCTGCAGATCTCTTTTTACTTATGTGAATAAGAGTTAAAATCCTTAATAGGTGCTCCTTCCTTTTAAAAGTTTCTTTTCTTATAATTCTTCTGGAGTTTGAGGTGATATATTCTGTACAACAGCATATCACTTTGGGCTTCTTTCTTACATGTTATTCTGATCATTCCATTCTATATCATTAGATAATAGCATTGTGGGACATTCATTATATTTGACCTTTGAGGGTTTAATGATAAATATTTGAAGGTGATTAAACAAAGACCAATATTTCTGTGACATAACTATATAAATGTCTTAAGCACATATTCCTTATCACAACTAAGGAATTGTCTCTTAAGGTACAACACATACCATGCCCTAGGTGCTTTCTTCAAACCATATAGGTCCTTCTTAAGTTGAAATACATAAGTGTCTCTATTATTTACCTCAAGTCCTTCAAATTGATTGATGTATACTTCCACATCAATGGTCCCATTCAAAAATGTTGTCTTCACATCCTTTTTATGAATATTCCATCTCATGGTGGCAGCCAATGAAACCAAGGATATAATAGTAGTATACCTTGCAGTGGGTGAAAAGGTTTCTTCATAATCTATGCCTTCCTTTTGAGAGAAACCTATTGCAACAAATCTTGTAGAAATTTGAATAACTGATATGTTATTTTACCGAGATTCTCCTGATCACACACTATTTAAATTCATGCACAATACAGAATCTCTTCTACCATTAATCATTAATTGCGGAAATACAAACAATCGCATGCGCACATTAAAACCATAAACAATCACACATATGAACACAATATTTTATGGGAAAGCTTAAAGCTGAAAACCCCCAAATATCTGTATATTATATGTCATAGAGATCATGTAACAATCATTATACAAAGCTCCTCACAAGCTCTCAATACAATCTCCAATTGCTACACACTAATAAAGCTCAGATCTAGCAAAACAAATGCTCCAATCTACCTTACTGTGCTTTGCCTCTGCGCAATCCTATTTGAAGATAGACTCACTGAATAATTTCAATTCACACAGTATGCACTACGCAATCCTCATTGGCATCTCCATCAATGTGTGTGCAAATCTCATGCACCAGTATAGTCACAACTAATAGTCACACTTGCTCTTTCACCTACCTCTTCACTGGTCTCCACTGAAACTGTCCATGCACTGAAGTTAACTAATGTATTCTTTAGTTGATTTATGAGTTAATAATTAGTGAATTAATTAATAATTAATTCACACCACTCTCACTAGTGTATCAATCGGTTAGACTAGATACAACTAGCTCAACTATGTTTAACTGAGTTAAACTGAATACAACTCCACTAACTTCCTCAATCAACTCCACCAAACTCTGTCACATGAGTTCTAACTGAAGTATCCATGCAATAGCTCCACTTAACCCTCGGGAATAGCGTAATTCCTTCTGTCAGCTCCTGTGCCACATCTGTGCACTTAACTGAAGTGCTCCAAGAGAATAAGATAATGTTTATAGTCCAAATATTATTAAGAGCTAATAATGTTCGACATATCTATTTTTAGACTGGCAATCTAAAAATAGATTCCGCCCAATATGTCTAAAAATAGAAGTCCATCTATTTTTTCCAACTTGACCAACCATCCACAAATAGCATCCTGCAACTCATAGAATATGATCGACATGTCTAAAAATAGACATAGTCTAAAAATAGACTTGCGCCAAAAATAGCGTGCGGGCCCACTTAGTGAAGGCGACTTCTTTCCACTAAGCTCATCATCTTGTTGCAATCTCAACACTCCCTATCAAAAAGAAAAGGATTATCTTCCACCCCTATCCTGCCCCTATGGTATTCGAATTTGATCCTGGTGAGTGCCTTCGTCAAGATATCAGCGTCTTGATCCTCCGTGGGAATGTATGAAAGTAACATGATCTTCCGCTGCACAAAATCTCTGATATGATGATACCGGATGTCAATGTTTTTAGATCTATCATGAAATACTGGATTAACCAAGAGGTTGATGCAACTCTGATTATCACAATATATCACGGTAGGATCTAAGTGTGAACCGAACAACCCGACCAGGATCTTCCTCATCCATATAGCCTCGCATGCAGCCAAACTGCGCGCCTTATACTCGACCTGTTGGCCCGAGTGCCACGAATCTACGCTTCCCTCATGCAAAGAAAGCGACGCCAAACTTGATGATTAAATCCCTCCAGATGTGCTCTTTCCGTCCGTTGGGGTCCCTACTCAATCTGCATCCGTGAAGCCACATAGCCTCACCTCATCCGACTGTCTGTACCATAATCCATATCCCGATGTGCCTTTGAGATATCTCAATACATGCTTGCCTGCCTTCTAGTAGAGCTTGGTAGGCTTAACCATAGCTTTTGAAAGCTAGTTAACATCATAGCATATGTCGGGTCGTGTATTGACCAGATACATAAGCGACCCCACCAATTGTCGGTAAACAGTGGCATCCACTACCTCTACCGACGTAGCATCCTCTTTCCTCCATCCACCAGGAAGAGGAGTGTCGATAGGCTTGCAGCCATGCATGTTGAACTTCTCCAATATCTCCTGGGCATACTTGCCTTGAGACACAAATATTCCATCACTGCGCTGCCAAATTTCCAATCCCAGGAAATAATGAAGGAGACCCAAGTCCTTCATCTCAAACTCTTTTGCAAGATCAGCCTTGCATGAGAGTATCAATAGTTCACCACCTGTCAAAATCAAATCATCTACATAAAGTACAATGATCAGCAACTTACCCTCCACCAAAATCTAGTATAGGTTCGGATCTGCCTCACTCTTGGAGAATCCAAGTCCGGTGAAATAACTGTCTATCCGTGTGTACCAAGCATGAGGTGCTTGTTTCAACCCATACAACGCTCTCTTGAGCCTACACACATGCGACTCGCTGCTGAAGATCTTGAAACCTTCCGGCTACTCTATGTACACCTCCTCCTCAATCACTCCATTGAGGAACATAGTCTTCACATCCATCTGATGAATGTGCCATCCCATCTGCGCTGAGAGAGCAAGAATCGTCCATATGGAAGAATACCTTGCGACAAGTGCAAAGGTTTCCTCATAATCGATCCCATCAATCTGTGAGAAGCCTCGGGCAACAAATCTTGACTTATACTTCTCCACACTCCTGTCAGCTGCTTGCTTCACTTTGTAGATCCATCTCGAACCCACCACTGATTTCCCTTCTGGCATTGGGACAATATCCCATGCACTGTTTCTGACAATCGAATCATACTCTTCCACCATGGCATCTACCCATGCGGGGTCCTCCACAGCTTCCTCGAAAGAGAATGGCTCTGTCACGATACACTTGCTCATGAGAGCCATGTATCCAGTGTATCGGTCAGGTGACTGTCTCTGTTTGCGTTGTGATGTAGGTGTTCCTACAACCTTCTTTGCATCTTGAGCCAGTTGCTCAGCTTCTGTAGTGCGCTTTCGCCCTATGATGGTTGGCGCTGCATGAGTGGTCTCTTCCACTCCATGAACCTCCTCTGGCGGTTGATCCACATCCTGAGGCTCATCCTTAGGAACTAATAGCTCCTCATCTGCATGCAAGTGTGGCTCCCTCTCAAGCGAACCCTTCATGGCTTTCTCCTCCTGAAATTTGATATCCCGTCGCACAACAGTCTTGCGACTGTTCGAAAAATACACACGATAGTTGTGGGGCGTATCAGTGTACCCCACAAATATCCCAACCTCTGCGGTCGGCTCTAGCTTCTTCCTGGCATCCTTAGTCACATGAATGTAAACAGGTGAACCAAAAATCCTCAAATGGGAAATATCAGGCTTCTTACCAGAAAACGCCTCCTCGGGTGTACTCATGCCAAGTATCCTGAGGACAATGGTTCTGTTCTACCTTATCTGCAGTGTGCATGCCTAAGCCACGAAGTGTTAGGGAAGGCCACACAGTCATGCCTCTAATATAGTGCAGCACCCGATCGTTGTTCTTCCGTTCAGCAACCCCATTCTGCTATGGGTTATGAGGTGCTATGAGCTCTCTTCGAATTCCTTTTCCGCTGAAAAAGTCTTTGAATTCACCAGAGATGAATTCACCACCATTATCACTCCTTAGAGCCTTCACCTGCTTCCCCGACTCTTTCTCAACCAGTGCCTTGAACTCACAGAACTTTGAGTATGTCTCGCTCTTCTTATGCATGAATAAGATCCAGCACTTACGAGAAAATTCATCAACAAATATCACATAATACCTGTGCTTTGTTGTCGAAACTACTAAGAAAGGTCCACACACGTCTATGTGAATCCTCTCAAGGATCGTCATGGCATGACTACCCTTCTCGTGAAAGGTGGCTTTCACAAATTTTTCCAAGTTACATCCCTTGCACTGATCTGACTGCGCAAGAGTACCCTTAGTAAGCCCAGTAGAAATCTACTGCAATATCTTCAAAGCTCCATGGTGAAGGTGGCCCAATCTCCAGTGCCACAACTCGCCATCATCCCGGCTCACCACTCATACACTTTTGGTGCACCTTGCATTCTTCTTTGCATCATCTACTGCTATTGATAAGGTTCTTAACCGAACCCCTATCCTCCAGGTCTCACCAGTTGCCTTACTGCGCAGGAAATCCTTTCCCTCGCTAAAGACAACATCATATCCCTTGTCTTCTAACATCGCCACAGAGATAAGATTCTTCTTCAATCCTGGAACATGCATCACTTCCTTCCATACGAAGGGTTTACCAGACTCCCTCTCAAAGGAAATGGTACCGATACCGGTTGCACTGTATCTACCATCATCACCCATCTCGATGTGCACTCCAAGACTTTCTCATCCAGATTAGTAAACAAATCTTTGTCTCTGGTCATATGAAAAGATGCACCACTGTCAAGAAACCACACTGAACCCATCATACTTGAGACCAAGCATGCGATCAGTGAAAAATCCAGCTCAAACTATGAGGCTAAGGCCTCTCCAGCTGTAGATCCAACATCTTGCTTATTTTTCTTCTTCTATGGACAATTAGTGGCGTAATGTCTGTGTTGGAGACAATGAAAGCACTTCACCTTGGACATGTCCTGCTTCTTGCCTTTCACACCAAATTGAGAAGCATTCTTCTTTCTCTTCCCCTTCCTTGCTTTGGCAGCCAAAGCGCAATTTTCTTCATCTAAGTTCTTTGATGAAGATCCGTCCCTAGTACTTCGCCTTATCTCCTCTTTCACAAGATCCGACCAAAGTTGCTCCCATCCTGGCAATTTCTCCCGACCATTGACAGAGTCCTGATAGGAATGCCAACTCTTTGGAAGCCCAAGGAGAGCCAAGCTCACCAATTCCTCGTTATATACAGTCACCCCCACACTTCCCAGCTCATCCCTACACTGGACAAACTTCGTGAGGTACTTGGGCATACTGTCGCCTTTCTCCATTTTTATGTTCTCGAGTTTATCCTTGAGCGCCAACTTCCTCTGGTCGCTCTTTCTTTGGAATAAGTTTGTCAATGCTTTCCGCATCAAGACTGGAGAAGCCTTACCATGAAGGCTGGACACTATGTGATCCTTTACACCTTCCAATAGAATTCTTCGACACTTTACTGTCTTCTTTTTCCATGCGTCAAGTGCGGCAGCATCGCTAGAAGCAAGTTTTGGAATTTCTGCATCTATGAACTCCTTTAACCCATTGTCATCCAGCACCGCCTCCATCCTGTCCTTCCATGCAATATAATTCGATCTGCCCTCAAGGGTATACTCCTTTCGCAATCTGTTGAAAGACATCTCAACTTCGACACCAAGAAAACACTGCTGCAAATTCGAATTCCACCAACACAAAACTCAACCGCTTCAATGTTTTTCAATTGCTCCAATGATCAATATCACTCTGATACCATGTAAAAATTTGAATAAATGATATGTTATTTTATCGATATTCTCCTGATCACACACTATTTAACTTCATGCACAATACATAATATCTTCTACCATTGATCATTAATTTCGGAAATAAAAACAATCGCATGCGCACATTAAAACCATAAACAATCACACATATGAACACAGTATTTTATGGGAAATCTTAAAGCTGAAAACCCCCAACTATCTATATATTATATGTCATAGAGATCATGTAACAATCATTATACAAATCTCCTCACAAGCTCTCAGTACAATCTCCAA
This sequence comes from Pinus albicaulis, assembly GCA_034641835.2. Lineage (NCBI taxonomy): Eukaryota > Viridiplantae > Streptophyta > Pinopsida > Pinales > Pinaceae > Pinus > Pinus albicaulis. Next base: position 1,478,997,207 of record CM076570.1, read on the forward strand.
TTGCTACACACTAATCAAGCTCAGATCTAGCAAAACACATGCTCCAATCTCTGCCACTTTCTAGCCTACCTCTACTGCACAATCCCTGCTGAAGATGGGCTCTGAATGAGCTCGAATTCACCTGGTATGCACTGTGCAATCCTCATTGGCATATCCATCAATGTGTGGTGCAAACTCATGCACCAGTATAGTCACAACTGATAGTCACACTGCTCTTTCACCTACCTCTTCACTGGTCTCCACTGAAACTGTCCATGAACTGTAGTTAACTGATGTATTATTTAGTTGATTAATGAGTTATTAATTAGTGAATTAATTAATAATTAATTCACACCACTCTCACTAGTGTATCAATGGATTAACTAGATAAAACTAGCTCGACTATGTTTAACTCGGTTCGCTGAGCACGACTCCATCGACTACCTCAATAACTCCACCAAACTACGCTCACATGAGTTCCTATTTGAAGTCTGCATACGATAGCTCCACTTAACCTAAGGAATTGCGTAATTCCTTTTGTACGTATTTTGTACCATATCAATGCACTTAACTGAAGTTCTCCAAGAGGATAAGATAATGTTTATAGTCCAAATATTATTAAGAGCTAATAATATTCGACATATCTATTTTTAGACTGGCAGTCTAAAAATAGACTCCGCCCAATATGTCTAAAAATATAAGTCCATCTATTTTTCCAACTTGAAAAACCATCCACAAATAGCATCCTGCAACTCATAGAATCATGATCGACATGTATAAAAATAGAAATAGTCTAAAAATAGACTTTGCGCCAAAAATAGCCTGCGGGCCCACTTAGTGAAGGTGACTTCTTTCCACTAAGCTCATCATCTTGTTGCAATCTCAACAAATCTAGCATTGTATTTTTCTATGCTTCCATCAACAACATGCTTGATCTTACAAATCCATTTAGAGGTGAAAACTGATTTGTCACTAGGTCTAGGAACAATTTCCCAAACCCAATTCTTCATGATGGATTGTTACTCTTCTTGAATTTCCCTCTTCCAAACCTCTTGATGAGTAGCTTCTTCAAATGTAGATGGTTCAACTTCAATTAGTTTTTTTATATATGCAGTATATCCAGAATATCTCTTTGGACTTTTTCTTTCTCTAAAGGTTCATTTTGCAGCTTTATGTCATTCAACGTCTTTGAGGGTTTCTTTTAACCAATTTGGCCTTTTCCTAGTGGTTGGTATGACCACAAGTTGAATAGGATCACTTGGCCCTTCTTCTTCTTCTTGAATAGTAGTAGGATTGTCATGTTGTACTTCTTATTCTTTGAATATAGGTATGTCTTCATCATCGGAATCAATAGGAACGTCCTTGGATATTTTGTAGGCTTGATTCTCATCAAATATAACATATTCTTTCTATGATGTAGATTCTATATGCTTTTGAGGATAGACTATAGCCAATGAATATTCCTCTGATGCTAGTAGAGTATAAATTCTTTCACTTGTCTTTTGGATTGTGGATGTAAGAAGGACTCCTAAAGATTCAGAGATGATCCACACTTGACTTATTTCCTGTGAATACTTCCTCAGGTGTGATGTTCTCAAGAATTCTATGAAGGCTTCTATTTTGAATTTGTACCACTATCATTGGTGCTTCTACCCACAATAATTTGGGTAAGTCTTAATCAAGGAGCATTGTTCGAATTCCTTCTTCAATTGAACTGTTCTTTATTTCAGGTACCCAATTTTGTTTGGGATAGTAGGGAACAACAAGCTCCCTCTTAATTCCTGCTTCTTTACAATATTCAATTAATTATTTATAAGTGTATTCCACACCATTTTCAGACCTAAGAGTCTTTATTATTCTTTCATATAGGGTTTCCACTTCAGATCTAAATCCCTTGAACTTCTTAGATACTTCATTCTTCTTTTTGAGAATGTGGAGAAATGCCTTTCTAGAGTGCTCATCTATGAAAGCTACAAAGTAAAGATGACCTTCAAGTGATTTTTTAGACATGGGTCCACACACATCAAAATGAATGAGATCTAATATTTGTTTAGACATTGTTTCACTATTTGAAAATGGTTTTCTTTTATGTTTACCCAAAGAGCATCCATTACAAACTCCTTAAATATCTTATTTTATATTGGGGATGCCATGAACTAGTTGATTAAGAGTAGGAATGACCTTGTAATGTATATGATCATATGTACTATGCCGTAGCTCAATGGGATTTATTTCCATATAGACCAAATCTTGAGGAGGTGGTGTAATGACTCTATATAGGCTTCCTTCATGAACTCCAATGACTCTAGCTTTATCGATACTTGATTATTTTCCCCAAACCAAATTTTTTCCATCAACAAATGCAACCATATCTCCTTTATCTTCTATATAAGAAATAGAAATTAAATTTTTTTTTCAAACCTGGAACATATAGTATATTGTTTAGATGTATCTTAGCTCCATTTTCCACCTTCAAAATATGTTAATCTCAGGCCTTTAACAACATACATTTTGTTTTCCCCCAATCCCATTACATGAGAAGCTAATTCCTTTGATATAGTGTGAAGTTTTTTAGTTTATCCTATCATGTGTCTTGATGCTCCAATATCAATAATCCATGCATTATCATCACTAAGAGAACCTGTAAGAGCAACCAACAACCCTTGACTATTAACATTGTTGAATAAGTGGTGGAAGAAATTCTTGATCTAGCTTCCTACAATATTGAATCCCATTCTTATATAGCTTATCAGAGAGGGATTAGACATTTCCTTTGAGACAACATAGTGATCTTCAATCTTCCTTGACCTTAGCTCTGATACCATGTTGAGAAATCAATATTAGTATATTAGGGTTATATTTCTTCTTTCTTGACAATTACTTGTGAATTATGTTGCCTTCTTTTAATTTTTTATTATATTATCTTTCATCAAGAAATTTTCAAATTATGTGTGTATGAAGATAAAAAAAACACAAGGCACGAGATGTAGGCACTCTGGAAGGGCAGAACACCTCTTTAGGGGAAAACGCAGTAAAAAATATCTACCTTCAATAGCTTTACTTGAGACTCTTCAACCTAGACACAAACGATACCTTCCTCCACACCACGTGAACCCTTCTAGACCTTCGACCTTGTACCAGCAACAATTCAACCACAACAACTTTGACTATGCAACAACATATGACATCAGGCATAAAATAGCTGCAACAACGTTAAAAAGACTTTGATATTCCAAAGTAGGGCATGAGAGAGAGAGCCCAAAATCATGATTTTCTTCTTTTCTTCTTCCTTGACCAAACTCACACTTCTTTGACCTCCTTCTCCTACTTCACACTTTTTCCAGCTTCTTCTTGATATATCGAACTTGAGTGAGGTGTGTGTCCAAATGAATTCAATTTGCTCTAATATATAGGCTCCGGGTGAGGTCTAATTGACCAGATTGAGGCTGAGTTGATCTCCTTTAGGTCAACTTGGTGTGGAGTTGAAATAATACATATTTAACTCAAAAGTAATTCTTTTACATGATTCGAAAGCCCAAGGGGGGTCTTATAAAAGGTATAATGACTCTAATGACTCAATATTAATCATAGGAGTCCATAATGGGGACTTTGACTAATATAATTATGACCCAAGCATGAAACCCATGATTTAATAAGTCATTGTAGCAATAATAAAAAATATTTTCTTTATTCTTTTGACAAGTAAATTACATAATGAATCAAATAAATTTATGAAGACCGAACGTAGTTACATTTTTCAACACCATGAAGTATTATCTATAGTTGTAACCTCATCCAAAGACGGTGTGAAAAACCTAGAATTTGAAATATTCTCTTTCAAATCATCCTTTTATACTGGAGCTAGATATCTTTCCCATTCCCAACCACTGGTTACAGACCAATGAGAAGATGGAAAGTTTTATACTTGAAGAAAAGATAGATATTTCATTTGATTTGGATAATTTTTCATAGGACGACCCTTAGATAAGATGTGAAATATAGTGCTCAATTGTATATTCTTGGATAACAAACTTCTCTCCATCGTCTTTCCAAATAGAGATATGATGGTTCCTCTAGTTGCCTCAAGTTTTCTCTTACTTATTAAATATTTCTTGTATTCTTCTGCATATTGGATATGTTGACATTCCTCAGAATATTTCCATCTGAGAATAGTTTTCTTTTCACCATTTACAATTTTCTTTTCATACGCCTTTCTTTCATGCTTTTGTATTGTATCTAGATTCTTTTGAAATTTCACTACCTTGTGAGTTTTCAAACTACATGCATTGCATATAACTTCTGCGTAAACCTCATTCTCATTTGTACGAGGTATTTCTTCAATAAATGGAAAAATTGAGACCCATTCTTCTTGGAATTGTCTCCCTTTGGTCCATCGGCCTTTTTCCTTTTTCCATGAATGTATTATATCACCTTAGAAGGAAAAATATTCAACATTTTCATCACCAATTTATGTTGAAACTGCATTTATCTCACCTTGATCACTTGAAGAACCTATTATCTCATCCATCATATGGATATCAAATTCATTTTCACAAGAGTTAACATCTCTCTGAGTAAGAGATTGTTCAAAGGAGCCTGAAGCATGAAGAGAATATTCTTGGATGGAGACGTTTGAAAGTATGATAATACATCCATTTTCCTTGATGGTTTCTCCCAATGGTTAGCTTTTGAAATCTCACTGAATATTCCACAAGTAAAATTTCAAATTGATCTAGAAACCTACATCAATAGTTTCCAAGAGTTGAGAATTACTAGATTTGTAAGTAGCATTCAAAGTAAACTAAGTGTAATGTTCACAAAACCCATTAAGAAATTTTTTATTAAAATTTTATGCCAAGCCAAAAAGCAAAATAAATCATTATACACATAACAAGAACATCATGATTCATCATCTATAAAACAAAGAACACCATTCAAATGTAAAATATATAAAAATTTCCATTAAATTATTCCATATCTCCAAATCACCTGATGAACACTTGAAATATTTAAACAAAACAACAAAGTATTATAATAACTTTAATCATCCTTTGCAAAACACCTCTCCATCCAAATCTTATATATATGATGAGAATGTTTTCCAAGATCAAAGATTAATTAGAATAGGTGTTGCTTGCACCTATAGTTTTCCACTACACAATTTTTAAGGTTGATGTATTTATAAACCAAATTATACACACTCAAGTGTAAATATATATTTACTTCATGTATCCCCACCCTACAATGCCTCAAAAGATGCACATTTCATATATTCATACCCGTGGTTTTCGTTTATGGTTCTAAAATACATGTGGTTTTTGTTTCATACCTTTCGGGCCCTCTTTGGCTTGTGCTTATTATCTATGAGATGGCCATAATAATAAGAATTCATTCTACTACAGTGTCATACCCCCATACCACTAAAATATGTAGCACAATTGGTAACAATGTGTTCCATTAAGGCACTCCTTATATGAAGGTTTCCGAATCAAAATCCCATGGGTACATTCATATATCTCGTGAGTACCTTACAATCTTCCATGGCTAGCTTCAACATTTAAAGTGAAAAAGGCTCTAAGATACCCATAAGTCATTCATTGTATTTAGATGCTAATATTGCCTCAGTAAATGCACGTTTCCACTTTAATTTGTAAGGTATATTTAGATGATTTTTTAGAATAATTCTATTTTTCAATAAATTTGACCCTTGATGCAAAAACATATTGAACTACTGTTACACAGTAATTTTCCACCATGCTCACTTCCCGTCCCTGATCCTGAAGTGCCCTGTGACAGACCCTGTGCAATGTTTCCACCATGGAAAATATGAAAGACATCCCCTGAAGACTCAAAGAAAAATGCCTTGGAATATTATTTAGAGAACTTGGTACAAACCCTAGTTTTGTGGGATAGCGCATTTTCTGATAGCCTGCTCGTGATGATGACATGTTTACAGTTCTAACAGAGCGCTGTCAGCACCCTTGTTTATTGGAAAATTACGTTGATCCCTTTCTGACAGTGTTTCCTCAAATGAAGGAGAAGCTTCGACCTATATAAGCTCCATGGTGGTGAGTTGGTTATTGAAACGGTGGTGATAGGGTTGAGCTCTCTGATTTTAGAGCTTTGATCTCATCCATGGAGATTTATCCCTTAGAAAGTGGGCCTTCCTCCTCCTTTCATGGGCTCCCAACCTCTTCTCCTTCCTATAAATTCATGCCCCTCCTTCCACTACTGGTTGGTCATTGTTGGGTTGGTCATACCTCTCATTCCCTTTACATTCCTGCACTATGATAACGCCTAAGCTATTCAGGAGAAGGAACTCTTTAGAGCTTCAGTGAAGGACTCGAATTTTCACCAAAGGGAGGCCTCTGACATCAAGGCATGGGTTGTAAGCTCTTCCTTTTATCATTATTAATAAAACATCTGATGTTTTCTTTCTATATTTGTTAATCATTTGAGAAAATATTTTGGTACTCCTTGATCTTATAGATAGCTAATGTTCAATGAATATTATGTATTGGATTACGTTTTTGTTGCCTCTTGATCATCCACAGGTATTCGTGTGCCACGAGTTGCAAGGAGCGAGCCTAAAATGATCGTGGATCAAGGTCATCATCAACGAGTTCGAGCATAGCATTAAGAAGAGGTACCCTTGTCTCTTTTCTTGTCATATTTTGAATTTTAGTTAAGAAATATTTGCATTATAAGGTATCTCAAGTTGCTAGACCCACTATAGGGCTATAGAGATCGCCTCTATCCATAGAGGGGATTTATCTTCACAAAAGAATTAGCGACCATACTGGGGAGCTTTAGCTTCTTAGCCTTCCTTTCCTGGGTTGATCTCTGATTAGTTTGACTGATCACTAAGATCTAATTTTTCTTAGGTATTTTCAAGTTTACATAGGGTTTGATAGTCCTTTCACTGTGTTAGGCATGGTTTTTGTGTGGAACTCTTTTTGTTTTTCCTTATTTTTAGAGCCCAACGCCTTTTCTATCTGCACAATAGCGCTATCTACGATGTTCTATGTAGAACAAATATGCTGATCTGTCTTTAAACACTCTTCTGATCATTACAGAAGCATTGATCTCAGACCTAGGAAAATTTGGGGTTTCCCCTTGTTTTTCCAGTGTGTCTTGGCCCCTGAAGGATGTCTGTTGAGTCTCAATGACCTTCTGCCTATGTGTTTGATGTCTTTGTCTTGTTTGAATGATTTTTTTCATTTCTTTCACTTGATTGTAAATTTGGAGGATTTTATAGGTCATCTAAGTCAATTACCATTCATTAGTCACTTACACTTTTCGTCAAGGAACTGATTATCTCTGTTTTGGAGTCTTTTTTCAACCATTTCAAACACCCTTTGCCGCATTACTTCTGACTTGGTTTGGAGTTGTTCTCACATGTAGTGGTCATCATTGAATTTTGATATTGCCTTCAATTTAGCATCGAACATAAGATTACAGTTTGTTTGATTTGCAATTTTAGAGGTGTGTGTCTTCTTTTTCCAAATTCAAAATAAAACTGAAAGTAATTTTTGTTTTAGTTATTTGATTTGGCTTTTCTTTATCACTTTGAAAAGGAGTGAAAGTATTTCATTTGTGTAGTTCTTTGAAAAAAAATATATTTCCGTTCGATTGAAATAAAAGCGAAAAGTGTTTTTACCTTCCTTCATTCGTTTCGGTCATTTTACTTTTGGTTGCATTTAAAAGTGAAAGTTAAAAATAAAAGTAAAAATACATTGAATCTTACTGGAAAAGCTTAATGTTTTCATTTTTTTCAACAAGTTTCATTTTTGGGAAAGTGATTTCGATTTGAAAAATTGCATTTCATAAATTTTGAACTAGCTTGGGGGGCATCATTGTTTGTTGCATTGATTGCACTATTGCTTGCATCTCTTCCCTCAATAGTTTAGACTTCATTGAAATGAAAATATTTTCTTTTTTTCATTTAGCCTGTGTTATAGGATTCAAGTGAAATTTATTTTGAGCCAAAAACTGAAACTTAACTCAAGATCAACTTTAAAATTTACCCAATTTACCTTAAGGAGAATTTAGAATTAATGAGAATATTTAGAGGTCTAGGATAGAGGCGTGTTCTAACATTGTTAAATGTAGGAGCTATCGCTAACAATTTGCGTTATAATCTAGGGGTGATATCCCGTCCCACATATGGAAGTATATTAATGTATGATAAGTATATTTGGGGTGGTCTCATCAAATGGTTACATATTAGACAACAATACTATAGACTCGACTCCCACGCACCATCGCATATATTTTGGGAGACAACATTAGGTTTCAATCCTACCATATGTAAACGAGTCGATCGCCTTCTAAACGTGATACACTAAACACAACATTCAGAGAGATTGGTTGTCGTACGTTAAGTCCTTGGGAATTTTTTCTATCATTTATCACCAAGGTGTATATTGCAGTTCATGGATACTTGGTAAAAATTTATGCCTAGTACACCCTTTTTGATTTATTTTTTGTTTAATTCTAAAATTAATTGCCCAAACATCTTACTTGTGTAGTTCCACAGCCTCATCATTGCTTGGTAAATTGTAAATTTTAATATTTCACCTCCTAATATCTTGATCTTGTCTTGAAAGGTAATCGTGGCTGAATCGTCGAATTCACCTCGTCCCTCCTTTGAAGGATCTCAAGAGCCTCCTCCTGAGGTCCCCCAGTTTCCAGTTGGACCCCTTGAAGCTCAAGGTGCTGAGCTCAGGATTTTCATAAGTGTACAACCCATTTCATCACGACCACCATCTAACTATTCTCCTTGGACAACATCGGAATATTCTGAACCAGAAAGTCTCGAACCGTCTGCAAAGTTTGCGATCTTTCATGAGAATATTCTCTTTTATTCGATTGTGGTCTCGCCTCAGTAGGCTTATAGTTATTTTGATCAAATTGACATTCCCCTTATTGCTTCTCCAGTAGCATGTCGCTATACTGTCCGTTAGTTATTTCCCGACGAAATGGCATCCAATGTTGATGATGTTCCTTTTGTGAGTGCTCCTCAGAGTACTCTGCAGGAAACTACTAGCACTTCTATTTCAGAAGTCACGTCATTCATTTTTCCTCTGGAAGGTGATCCTTTTGGCCTCACTCCTCAAGATTCACGAAGTGGAACCAAAATACCCTTTAGTCAAGTTGTATCTTCACTACCGCATGGGTATACCTCTTTGGGAAGTCTTGTTTCAGGAGCTTCTAGAGCTACATTTCTACTTTTGGATCTCGTTTGGTCAACAGGCATCTCCCCATCTTCCAGTGCATTCGTCTCGAATGTGGCTACCATGTCTCAACCAGTTTTTTGACTTACAGTCATTATTGTACATATGACTGTTTCGATAGGATCCTCTACCCCCATCTCATCATATACGATTAATGCAGTTCCACCATTGAGTGGACAATTTATGGTTTCGTCCGTGCCTGGGGGGCAGTCTAATTTTCTTTACGTACTGTTAGCCATCAATAAAAATTTTTCATAACCGATGATGGCTAAAACAAGTCTATTAGTCTTCAGGAAACAAATTTCATGCAAAATATGTGACTTCTTGAAGCCTCTCTGTGTTCTTTATCCTCAAAGAAATCCATTCCACTGATATCTTCATTCAAAAATCCATTAAGTAACCCTGCTGTTATAAAAGAGACTGTTCTTCAGACCCATTTTTCAACATTTTTCCTTTGATAAATCCCTCTGCAAAAAACTCCCCCACTTTCCTCATTTTACCCTTTACTTCCTCAAAAACCCCTTTTAAACCATGTAAATCCCCTTTATTCGGTTTAAAAACACCCTTTTCACCCTACTGGAACATAAAAAAGGCTTAGAAAACCCTTCATTAGGCCTAATCCGCTCCATTTTGAAAATAAGGCCTTAAGCGCTTTTTACCTAAGCCCTCAGCCCCTTTTCACCGTAAGACTGAGGCCCGAGACCGTCGGCTAAAGGTCTTAAGCCCCCATCACCATCGCACTTCGACATTCTCAAATTATTCGTTCCATTTATTTTTCTCCAGTGATTTATGAAATGTCGATGTGCTTTCCCACCGATGAAATCTGAGCCGTCGATCTCGCTTCCGATCCGACGGTCCTTGCTCCATCGACAGTCCCCGTTTCCTTTGTCCCCAGAACCTTTACCCCATCAATGGTTGATCCTTCGATGATATCGCAGATGTCCATTCCAAAAAATCCGACGGCTATTGGCGCATCGCAATTTCATGCCGATCATCTCCCCCTCCGATGGACCCCCCTGCCGATAAAATCCCGATCGTTGATTTCCCTCAGATCGGACGGTCCGTGCTCCATCGCACCTCCCTCCATTGCATCGACACATCACAAATCCAAAATCCCACCTGCCTGGACCGCCGATATGAAAAGCGCCAATCACATCTCCACCGTCGATCTCGATCCTGATCGAAAAACCCTCCATCCATCGCACTTCGTTTTCCCATCGGCCATCGGCCATCGTAAATTCCAAATTCCTTTGTTCTCGAACCCTTTTCTCCGCCAATAGCCGATCTTCCGAGTTAATCCTAGCCATCTGTTTCCCAGATCCAACGACCCACATCACTCCCACATCTCAACCCCGCCCTTTCATTCTCCCTCATCACCCAATCCTAGCCGTTGATCTCTCCTAGATCTAACAATATTCGCCTCATCGCGACTTCGCCTTTCCCCCTGACCCCTCATCCATGATATTTTATCTTCACCTCCCCGATTTGATCCCAACCATCCATCCTCGTGATCCGACGACTCCCATTGATCTTTGCATTTTAACTCCCCCAGACCAATTTTCACCCTGCGCAAAGAACTTTTCGCTACACGATGAATTTTCTTACGTCATCTCGGCCCCACCATATGTTTCCTCTGTCCATTTTATCTCCCGTCGCGTTCATTCTCAGCCTTAGATCTCCAGTCCGAAGATCTAATGGCTGTCGCACCATTTTGCATCCGTTATGCCCCCTCCCTCCACTGTGCATATTGAACGCGAAACTGCTGGTTTTGCAGAAGCCATGTGTCGAGCAATGAACCATATCGCGCTCGATAAACCCAATAACAATTACCACCTAATCTCTGCCTAAAAACCACCTCCAATTTTTTCAAAACCGCTTTCCTCATTCCGCGCCATAATTCAAATTTTAACCCTGTTTCTTCATGTTTCCGCCATGGACATCCCTTCCCTCAATGCTCCTCCAACACTTCCCAATTCCTCCGAAGCAGTCTTACCCCAACTCGCAGGCTTATATTAATGTTTTTGTTTGTTTATATAGGTTCAATGACGGTTCTAAGGCTGAAAAGCCTTCTCATAGTCCATAAAGAGACAGGGTCGAAGGTGACAACCTTCTGAGGCCCAAAAGAGACATTCAGGGGTTAAATTCTAGGTTTCAGCCGATAAATCATGATATCGACTTTTCAATAAAACCCTCCAAGCTGCCACTTGTACAACATAAGCCAAGAACATCAGCAGAAGAAGATAAAAGTGTATCAACATTAAAATTAAATGGATTAAGTAAAGGTTAAAAATGATTAGAAGGCCTGATAAAGCCCTAAAGCACAATCAAAGGATAATATCAGTGTTTAAAGTAAACAAATTAGGACAGATCAGCAAAGACCGCCTTGAAATTTCCAGATCATCAAGATTATTCACTCCTCCAAAGACTAAAAGTGCCACCTATAGGCCTATTTACTCAAAAGCCTACACAGTTAATGCACAGTCAGAGATATTTTGCCAAAGACAACTAAGAAGTAATTGCCAGCTACAAAAAGCCTCAAAATTCAACAAAAGTGACTGAAGTAGATGAAATTTAATGTAAAAATCAGTTAACAGAGTTAAGACATTAGATATCTTCTCTATTAGGCCTCCCAAAGGTCGAGAAGCATTTACTCTGTATTAATTGAATAGTTAAGACCTTCCTTTCACTTCAACTCCTCAATTTACCTATAAATATCATAAGAGGATCCCATTGTAAATGTTCATTGGATACTTGTTGAATGTAAATAGCTTTTGAAGCTATTGAAGCTCTGTTAGAAATTGAAGAAAGATAGGCTGAGATGAGAAGTTTGAAGCTGTAAAGACCTACTGAACTTGAAGTTTGTAACTGGTTTGAACATCAAATATACAAGCTGATTTATGGGATCCTGGTCTATGTCAATGGTGATGTTTTTCTTACTGTAATTGTTGATTTTCTTATGTTTTCATACTGTCTACTTTCTCTAATAAAGAACAACAAATATATATTAGGATTTACTGCAAAGTACCCTATTTCTCACTGATAAGCTTTATCTTTATGTTTTCTGCTAATTGTGTATTTGGGAATGATTTCAATAGAGTATAACTAGTTAAGGAATGTTGGTAAGCCCATGCTTTGCTGAGTAAAACTTGAGATGTTGTTCTTGAATGTTATTTTCACTGCATGCTAGGTAGAGTCCTAATCAAGGAAGTTTATGGTTAGCTCCGTCCCTTGTTTAATATTCAACAACTGTTTTGAAATTTTCCCTTAAGAGTATGCTAAAGGCAGGATAGGTTCAAAGTCCTTACTTGATCTTAGGCTATTATTTTGTTTGTCTTGAATGTTTTCTTCTTTATAAAGGTAATATGTTAGATTGCTGGATTTTTGTCTGAAAAGTGTGCTTTATTAAGAGTTTGCCCAAAGAAGTCCATGGTTTGTCCTGTCCTTTGGCTTGCTTCAAACATTTGCTTTGAAAGGCTTTTCTTGTTTAGTTAAGTTAATAGATTCTTAAATGGTTATTAGCTTTGCTTATTTCACAACACTTTTAATGTTCCATATCACAAATTAGTCTAAAGAGATCCTTTGATATAGATGACTTGCCCCATGGACCACTCTTGAAACTTGTTGTGCAATTAAATCCTTTTGTGACTCCATAGCCCAATGGATTGATAACGTCTCTTACTTATCCTAACAGCTGAACCATTCTTTCAACTTACTCACACCTTCACCCTTCAATAGACTTCCTTTGTTTTGATGATACCCTATCCAACCAAAAACAAACAAGCCCCTTGTACTTCATAACTAGCCTAATATCATATCATAAGATTTATAAGCATATCATTCTAAAAACACATATAGAGAGATCCCTCTCTGAATCTAGGAGAGCTAGATCCTAGGATTCCAAAGTGGTTCTGATGTAGGCCCTGCAATGTTTTTTCTTGCCAATCTTGCAAACTACGGGGATCCTATCATAGTGGTGACCATAATGGGGAAAATCAAATTGAGTAATAGATAACTTCTCAACTCAATGAACCCCTATTCCTAAATGAGACAAGTGTCACCAAGACTGTTTATTATGGATTGTTGATGGTGAAAAACAAACCAAACCTTGAAAACAAGTAAAAATCCTTCACCTGGCGACTCCATTGGTATTCAGTAGGTCTACTAACCCCACTGGTTTTCCTAAGACTCCATTAAGAAACTCTTTTGTCACAATATCATACAAACTTAGTTAAGAGAACTTTAAGGATTAAGTTTTCTTTCATAAGATTAGTTAGCCTTTTAAAGACTGTCATACTTGGTTGAACTTTTCTCATCATTGGGTCAAAAAACACAACATAGTGGCTTCTAGAAGAATTTATACTAGATCCTTTCCTGACCCAAATCCTCCTGGGATAGTTGATAATCCAGAAAGTAGCCTTAGGAAATCTCCTAAATCCAAGACTTCAACTTTTGTCAGACCAATTCATAGAGCTGATTCTGTCCCTAAAAATCTCTCAGCTCTGCAAGATACACAAGTTGAATTACCATTCATAAGAAACCCATCCAGAACTAAGTCACGTAGTGATATAGATTAGATAGACTTTGAGCCTCCACACTCACCCCAACATAGTGGTGAACATACTGATACCAGAGAAACCACCCCAACCGATCTGCATTTCATTCATAATTTTGGTTTTTCTCATCCTAAATCTACTCAACAGTCTCTTGCTGGTCCAAGCACCTCTGTCATCCATACACCCACTGTTCAAACCACTCCACTTCATCATCCCCCTCCTATCTTACATCCTCCATCTGTAAACTCCCCATTTTTTCCACAACCTCCCATCATGGCAACATGGTATGCTCCTCTAGTCCTTCCTTTACCTTTGGTAAATTTTCCACAGGACTATCAGTCTAAAATTCCCCATTTCATTAGAAATGAACCCACTACTGCTCAACGACACGTAGACAAGGTGAATGATGCCTTTGATTATATGGAAATAGAAGATGAGACCATTAATATGAGAATATTTGCCCAAAGTTTAGGAGGAGAAGCCAAGAAATGGTTTAAGGGTTTAACTCCTAATAGTATAAATGATCTCCCTTCTTTATGTTGGGAAAAATACTGAGAGGGGGGGGGGGGGGGTGAATCAATATTTAAAGTTGAACAATTTTTCTTTCTTTTCTCTTAAAACCATATGTTATAGTACTGCATCCAACATGTATGTCTAGATATCTTATTATGTCTTTACTTAGAGCATTGCATCAGATAATCATTAAGCATGAACTGAAACAACAGAACAAACCATGAACTACACATATGGACACCAGGATTTAAGGTGGAAACCCAATTCGGGAGAAAACCACCGCTGCTGCAATCTCAGTCTTCAATATTTTATTATAGAGAAAACTTCTTACAATATATGCTGGTGCAGACTTATACCAGTACGCAGGAACCCACCTACGGAAGGCTATAACCTTCTCTCGTTTACCAGCCTCTCCTGGAAGGGAGCTTCAACCCCCTGAATATAACACCAGTTTCTACTGGCAGAAAATTTCTACTTCCAAACTGAAGGCTTCAACCCTCAGACTCACCGGATCCATATGTGTTCTTCAGCAGACATGCGCTAGCTCTTCATCGTTTCTTCTGTTGACTAATCTCAAGACTCATCACCTTTAGATCAATATCTCGATGGGTTCATCATGGACTCAGAATCAATTAAGCACGTCGTCTGTCCATACAGATATTCCTTAGAGGAATTCCTTCTTCGTCAACCCTCGCGCACCCCTCTTCGAATAATAATATTTTTCATTTATATAGTTCTCACCTTTATTAAAACCATGAGACAAAAACCATTTCAACCGCAAATGGTATTCCTTTTACAATATTTCCAATAGTTTTGCCCTCGGGGTTTTTTATTTCTTATTAAAATATTTATCAATTGATAAACAAATATTGCATAGTCATCATTACGTCACTGCGGGGGTTCTTGCGGTGCGGATGAAAATTTTTGGATGGTGCCCCCGCACTTAATCTCCACCGTCGATTTCCGGTCAACGCTTGATTGCTTGTTCAACTGCGGGGGTACCCCTTCTGAATTTTTAAATCTTTACACTGCCCCCGTAATATTATTTTTAATTAAAAATTCAATGAACTTTTAATCCGGGCTTTATATAAAATCCGATGCTTTAGAATAGTTTAATATTAATAAAACTTTAACCCCTGGCCCACAAATGCGCCCCTTCGTCTCAAAATAAACTTCGCGCAAGTCCAGTGCCCGATCACCGTTGGATTGCGAGCCTCCAAGATCGACGGATATCGCTTGGGCAACTTGCACGAGCAATAACGCGCGATGGCGCGTCGTACTTGTGTTATTCTTCGCGCATATTGATTAAACTCCGGGCAAGTCTGACGCACGATCACCATCCGATTGCCCCCTTTCAGATCGACGGCGCAAAAGAAATTTCGCTGGCCGTCCTAGTACGGGCTTTAACGCGCGATGGCACATTTTAAAGGGTGGTTTTGAAAATTTGCTTGGGACACGTGTTGAATACTGAAAGGAATCGTTGCCAATTCGTAAATACCACCTATCATCCAAAGGTGGTGCGAAGAAACCCGGAAACCACCTTCACTATTCACTCGTAGTTTTTAAACAGTGATCATCCGTCCAATCGCTCTGTACTCGAGGTTCCGTTTAAAAATCTGCACCATCTCTAAAGCTAAATTTTTTTTTAAGTATGCTTACTTGGGTGTATATATATATATATATATATATATATATATATATATATATATATATATATATATATATATATATATATATATATATATATATATATATATATAATGTGTTCTGTACATACAGAATGCGTCCATGGCTCACTATACCGAGACCTTTGCAACCCGATAAAAGCATGAATCTATCCATAGATCATCATACAGAGTTGTACGAGAATTGAACCAATCAAAGACCCAGTTGCTCTGGGTATTTTCCAACTAATAGAGTATCACCGAAACTCAACCATACACAGATTGCTTTCTCCTTCATATATTAGATTGCTTTCTCCTTCATATATTATATTTATACATGAATTAAATTTTACAGGGATTATAATTTCTGTAAATCCAGATCAACCCTATCTTCGGACAATTCTCCTTCAATGTTCTGCTTGTCTCTGTAAATGCATTTTTCCTCTGTTCTTTGCTGATAATCGTTGATCTCTGCAATTCTGTTGTTCTTCTTCGTTTCCCATGCCTTTGCCAATACCTTTGCCAATACTTTACATCAAACATTCATAAACAAATGGGAAATTAGAAAAAACCCTCTCCAAATAATTTTAGGTTACAACAACCTAAAGAGAAACACTGGGAAAGTGTTCAAAATTATTGCACTAGATTCAATAGTGTTTATAACGCATTACCTCCAGATTTGAAACCTCCACAAGGCTTAGCTTTCGCCAAATTTCCTGAAGGATTTGATCCCGGAATGGCCTATCAGCTAAGAGAAAGGGATCCCTTAACTTTAGAATACATGCAGAAGGTAGCTCAGAGTGTGGAAGCAAATCTGATGGAGAAAAGAGCTAGGATGAGGAGCAAAAACAAAGTATCATATAGGGATGAAGCTGCACCTTCCACATCTGACTCAACAATGAACAATGTAGTCAAAACTATGGAAAGGATGAACATGTATGAGAAAGCTCAGTCTAGAGAAAACCAAACAGATCCTCAAAGTAGAAACCAATCCCAGAATCAAAATTAGAACTTTAGAAGAAATCAACCTCAGAACAGAAAAAGAGATGTTGATCAACATATCAGACCTCCTTTTAAAGAAAATTATGTTAATGAGGATGGAGAAATAATTGAACAAACAGAGGATGATAACATAAACATGTTGGGAGTAGGCAATGAGGATTCTGATTTCCTCCATGAAAGAAAACAAGGTCTATATACACCCTATGATGACAGAAGACTAGATACTGAATAATATGAACAAGACTCTGAAAATGCCATCATAGGAGCTCCCAAACAATATGACCTAAGAAGCAAAAAGAAACAAGAGACTTTGAATAAGAAAACCTCTAATAATTCTGCCAAAAACAGCCCTGTAAACACTTCCAAAAAGACAACTGAAAATCATAAAGCAGTGGCTGGAAGTTCTGATCCAAACAAGGGAAAAAACACCCAAACCAATGAAAAACAGAGTGGTGACCCTAGCAGCACTAGCATTTCAGCTAGTACTCCTGAAAAAACCATTTTGACTGCTGTAAATAGTAGAAATCAACAAGCTAATTTTGCTGATAAAGGAGTGACTAACAAGGCTGAATCAAACATTTTGAAAAACCAGATTCCCTTTAGCCTAGAGAATGAAATTGCTAAAATCAAAATCTCTGTCCCACTCACTGAGTTAGTCACTCAAAATGTATATAGATGTCAAGTTTTGAAAGCCTTGAACATAGAAGATGTTCATGACACTATTAACTTAAGTGATGATAAACCAGAGCTCCTTTTTGGACCAAAGATTGAAGGAAAATTTAAAGAAGGAACTACCCCTCCATTCTACATTAGTTTGAATATCCATGATAAGATGTTGCACAATGCCATGCGTGATTCAGGAGCATCACATAACCTCATGCCCAAGGTAATAATGGAAATATTAGGCTTAGAGGTGACCAGAACTTACAAATATTTATATTCCTTTGACTCAAGTAGAGTAAAATGCCTAGGCCTAATAAAAGATCTATGTGTTAACTTAGCCCAAATTCCAGCCAAAAGCCTAGTGATGGACATTGTAGTGGCTAATATACCCCCAAAATATGGCATGCTTCTTTCAAGATCATAGGGTACTAAGTTGCAAGGTACTATGCAGATGGATATGAATTATGCCACCATCCCTGTCTTCATTCAACCTAGAAGACTCTATAGGGAAACACACATGAAATATATGGTGAGTAGTCAAGAAAGACCAGAAAAATCCCCTCTCTATTCTATACACATTGACCTTTACTCATTCATTCTTTATAATGATGAGATTCCCAATGAGCAAGGGTTAGTCAATGAGACATCAGCCAATGTAGTGGTCACTCCACATCCAAACATAGTGGTAGTCATAGATGAAGAGGAAAACAAGGAGAAAACTAAAAAGCAGTTTGCTAATTCAGAAAATTATAGTAGACAGATCACAGGTATTGAAGTCCAAAACAGTCATGAACATAGTATAAATCAGGAAAATCAAAGAATAAATCTTCAAAACATTGAAAATCTTGAGGAACAAATCACATAAATACACAGTGCAGGCCCTTACACAAAACATACTGGTGAACAAAACAGAGAGGGTAGCAATGAAATGAATGACAAATTTGAAAACAATCCTCTTTGGAGTATGAGTTTTGATGGGTCTTGCTCTAAAATTGGTGCAGGAGCAGGCATATGGGTACACAACACTATAAATAATCATGCCGAGGGTCATTCTTATAGATTAAACTTCCAATGCACAAATAACATAGCAGAGTATGAGGCTCTCCTTTTAGGCTTGCATTTATTGAAAAAACTAGGAGCCAAGAGGATAACAGTCCATGGAGATTCAGAATTAATAACTAGGTGAGTAAATGGGGAATACACTGCTAAACATCCCAGAATTAGAGCCTATATAGATGTTGCCATGGAATTGTTAAAAACATTTGCTGAATTCCAACTTACCTTTGTCCCAAGGAACCAAAACATTCTTGCCAATGGATTATCCTTTGCTGCTAGTACTTGTCTAAGACCTTATGAAAGCAAACAATACACCATCCAAGTCAAATATAGACCAGCCGTCCTAGATAATGAAAAATTCTGGCAAGTTTTTGAAGGAGATAAACAAATAGAAGACTTCCTACAGTCGAAAAATGAATTTGAAGTGCAAAAATCAGATTCATAGTATGATCAAGACTGTCCTACTGAAGAAAATCTACTTTTTGAAGAAGAAAAGTCTCCTAAGATTGTAGAAATAAATCTGTTAACTAATAGACCCAAACATACAACAGAAAATAGCACAGATTTAGAGAATGAAGACTTAGAAGTGTTGCAATCTAAAGATCAAAGCTTTCCAAAAGGACTGGTCCCATTAGAAGAATTGTTTGACTTGAATGATGTTGCCAAAAAGCCAAAACTGGAACCTATTGAAACTGAAGTGGAAGAATGCAACACAAGCAGTGAACAGAAACCCAGAATGATCGCACTATCTAAAACACTACCTGCTCACATTAAACTGAAATACATTGAGTTATTTAAAGAGTTTTTTGATGTTTTTGCATGGAGCTATGAAGATCTAAAATCATATGATACAAAGATAATTCAGCATAAGATACCCCTCAAAGAAAACCAGAAACCATATAGACAAAAATTGCGCAGAATCAACCCTGTTCAATTACCTCTGGTTGAGAAAGAAATTAAGAAAATGTATGATGCTGGAATTATAGTCCCCGTTAGATACTCAGAGTGGGTATCTAATCTTGTATTTGTTAGGAAGAAAACAAGAGAGATAAGGCTTTGCATTGAATTTAGAAACTTAAAAAAAGCCTCATTAAAGGACAACTATCCCTTGCCCAGAATGGATCATATCTTACAAAGGGTAGTTGTTTCTAGAAGAATTTCTTTGCTAGATGGCTTCTCAGGTTACAATCAGATATTGGTACATCCTGATGATCAACTTAAAACAACCTTTACTACTCCTTGGGGTACTTTCATGTATTTAAAAATGCCCTTTGGTTTAATGAATGCTGGTGCCACATTTCAGAGAGCCATGGTTATTGCATTCTCAAAAGAAATAGGTTACTTCATAGTGATTTACTTTGATGATATCACTGTCTATTTTAAAACAGATGAAGAACACCTAATACACTTGAGAAAAGTCTTTGAGAAATGCAGAAAATATGGGTTGTCCTTAAATCCAAAGAAAACATTGTTCGATCTCCAAGAAGGTAAACTTCTTGGACATATCACATTTGAAAAAGGAATAAGGATAGACCCAAAGAGGATCGATGGTATATTGAAATAAATCATCCTAGAAACATCAAGGAACTTCAATCTTTCATTGGGAAGATTAATTTCTTGAGAAGGTCCATACCCAATCTAGCTGAACTCCTTAGAGTCATGCCAAATATGCTTAAGAGAGAAGAAGGAGTTAAATGGACCTTAGAAGAAAAAAAATCATTTGAGCTGGTAAAACAAGCACTTACCAAAACACCAGTTCTTTTCAGTCCTGATTTTACAAAAGATTTCTTCATTTTTTCATTTGCATCAGAACACACAGTAGCTGTTGTCCTATTACAGAAAAACTTGAAGGGACAAGAGCAGCCAATTGCATTTTTCAGCAAGGCATTAAGAGATGCACCTCTGAAGTAGAATATAATGGAAAAACAAGCCTTTGCCTTGGTCAAAGCCTTAAAAGACTCCAGAGTTTACATTTTACATTCCCACATTATAACATTTGTGCCTTATTCAGTTGTAAAAGACATATTGACCCAAGATCCAGATGGCAAAAGAGGAAAGTGGATTGCTGTAATTTTAGAGTATGACTTAGAGATCAAGCCCACTAAGCTCATAAAAGGTCAAGGAATAGCAAAACTTATGGCTGAATCCAACTTTCAAGCTCTTGATATAAACATGTTTAATGCATTACATGAATAGGAGAAGTTGACAACTCCAACTATTGAAAATCATTTTATGAATTCATCTTGGTATGCTGATATTTTGTATGTTTTACTGAATCTTAATACCTCGCCTGGTTTTTCTAAAACAAAGACAAGATTCTTAAAGTTTAAAGCTGTAAATTACTGCATTTTGAATAAATGTTTATGTTGGAAAAATGCTAGTATATTATTGCTTAAATGTTTTGATCTGAAATGTGAGAACTTCTTATTTCTAATACAGAGATGGACTGTAGGGGCAATTACAGGATATGTCACCTTTAAAGAAAGGATGAGATCCCGAACCTTGCTAGCCCTTTACAGACTCTACCTAAATAAATAACAGAAGTAATCACTAATGATTTGATAATGAAACTACTTGTTTGTTGGTGCAAGGTATTCATTATCCATAAACTTATGTGTTCAAACTGTTTAATGTGTTTTGCAATTAGAACAAAATGCTTTTGGTGAATTTATGAGTCTTTTTATGTGTAGGAGACTTATTTCTTTTTACTGTTTAACATCTTTAACTCTAATAAAACACAACAAATAAATCACAGAATATAACACAACATATGATAAGGCAGTTCACCCCTCCTGGGCTACATCTCTCAGGTCAAGGCCCACAAATGGGCATGTCCTTGCTCTTATTATGCTCAAATTTGTTTATACAGTGATCAGAAATCCTAAACAGGAAAAACAAGCTGTGAAAATGAGTTCAAAACACAGAAAAAAGTAAAGATAGGCCTTTGTTTCACCTCCAAAGGTTAACCATGGCCCAATACAGCTCCAACACTCCCTAGGCCCTGATGGCGCTCCAAGATTATCTACTGAAAAATTACCTGAAGATGATCTCTGTTGCCTCTGAAACCTGCACCATTAGCTTTGAAATGCTCAAATTACCTAAAAAAAAAAAAATTCACTCCAAAATGACTCTCCTAGCAAAAGTTATGTCCAACTGAAGTTTTGTCCAGTTTGCCCTAAAAAAACTCCACCAAATCTGGGCTAACTAGAGTTAAGCCCACTAACTTTGGCACCTGCACTGAATTTGCTCCAAAAAAGACACTTGGTTAATTAAACAATAAATATCAAGGGTGGGCAGTCACATGGACCGTTCGCACCTGTCGCAGAAACCGTTGGGGCCAACGGTTATCGTAACCGTGGCATTAAACGTGCCCGTAACCGCTGCCGTCACATGTGAATGCATATCCAATTCCGTTAATTACAATTTTTATCCACCTTGGATTTTGCACCTAGCCCCTTGGTTTTCTTCCTATGGTTTCATTGCAGAGGGGTCTGGCCCCCTTACGAGCCCACCCATTTTTAAATCAAACTTCAAAAAGAAGTTCTCGCCCTATATAGTTAAGAACTTCTGATAGCTCGCTCGGTCGGGCCGCTCGGCTGGCAGGGCCCCGACCCAGGTTTACCTGCCTAATGCCATATAATACTTACACAAACCATTCGACCACTGTTTGACTTCTTAGGGCCACGTGGCGGCCTTCGGGTAGGCCATGTGGTGCCCACTCATTGGTCTGCCCAAAATATTCTACAGAATATTTTGTGGAATATTCTCAGAATATTCTATGGAATATTCTTTTTTTTAATAATTTTTTATTAAAGTCAAACTGAGTCAAATTGGGCTTTTTGCCTGAAATTGAGAAACTTCAAAGTTGAATATCTTCCTCATACAACGTCGGTTTTCAGTGCCATTCACGGCTACAGGATCATTTTGACGAGACCTTCCCTTTCGTTCTAGTTTGAACCAATTATGAGAAAATAAAATTTTGAGCATTTTTCCAATTAGGACATAATCACCTGATCACACCTCCCAAATGGGAAGCTTTTGGACCCAAAAAAGCCTTCAATTACCTGTTAAGAAGGTGAGGATACAACCTCCTCACCTGTTCCAACTCCATCCACTTTTCCTTGCTCGGTTTACTGCCTTTGAGACCAACCCGAACATAATCAACATCTCCCCTCCTTGAAGTGTGTGTCCTTCTATCAAGGATTACATCTTCTTTCAGCTCATTCAGAAATTCTGGTGATAAATATTCTATGGATGGCAGCTGAACATCATTTTCATAATCAACAGTAAGAGGAGGTTCATACAAACGTAAGTTCTCCACATTAAAAATGGAATACATTTGCATGTATGAAGGCAAATCTAGTTGAAAAGCATTATTTCCAACTTGTTTAAGGATCTTGAATGGACCATAAAGAACAGTCTTCAATTTTTTACCTTCTCCTTGCATTCTTTCCTTACTAATATGCAGCCATACCTCATCTCCTTCTTGAAACTTATGATCAACTCTATGTTTATCATGTCTCTCCTTGTACTTGCCTTGATTTTTTTCAAGCTGTTCTTGAACTTGCTGATGAATGAGATGAATTATTTCAATGAACATGCGAGGTTTGTAAATGTCACAATGCCCATCAATGGCAACATCCTTCTCAAGAATGAAATCTAATGGTGACTTAGGCAAATACCCAAAACAAGCTTCAAAAGGTGAAGTATTTGTAGAAGAGTGCTTGGCCTAGTTGTAAGCATGTTGAATGTAATGCAAATGCTCATCCCAAAGCTTGGGATGCTTGTTGCAATAACCTATCAAAAGATGTACAATGGTTCTGTTCACTACCTCTATTTGGCCATCTGTTTGCGGATGAAAAGCAGTACTCTTTTTCAACTTGGTGTCCATCATCTTCCATAGATTGGACCAAAAATTCCCAACAAATCTGGAATCCCTGTCACTAACAATAGAATTAGGCAAGCCATAATGAACCCATACACGTTGAAAATATAAATCATGAGTTTGTTCAGCAGTTATAGTTTTTTTGCATGGCATAAGAATACACATCTTGCTGAAACGATCAACTAATACATAAAGATAATCATGATGCTTTCTAGATAATGGTAGCCCTCCAACAATATCCATAGAAACACTTTCCCATGGTCTATAAGGTACCGGAAATGACGTATATAATCCAAGCTTCCTATTTCTAGGCTTTCTTGTAGCACATAATGAACAACCTCTAATGAAATGTGAAACACTATCTACCATACGAGGCCAATAACAATACCTCTGTAAATGTGCCACCATTTTGCTTACCCCGAAATGACCAGCAATAAGAGAAGAATGAGCCTCTCTCATCATGCTTAATCTCTCCCCCCGTGGTATACATAACTTGCCCAAATGAAACAACAAATTATTATGCAAATGATAATCATTCTACTCAACATGATTCCCTTCACTCAAGTTAGCATACACCTCCTTAAAATCATCATTTGATGCATACTGTTCTATGTAGCTGTCATGCGAAATAGAATCATTCTTAAGCAAAGTAATAGCACTAATAATAGGCCTTGGAAGCATATCAGCAACTTTATTGAGAATACCTTTCTTGTACCTTATTACCAAGTGAAATTGTTGTAAGAAACCCATCCATCTGAAGTGTCGTGACTGCTGCAATTTACTTTGCGATTGCAAGTAATGCAAAGGCTGATGGTCAGTATGAACAATTTTTTCTTTTCCCATCAAATAGTGTTTCCATTTTTTGACACTTTTTACCAATGCATACAACTCCTTATCATATGTAGGATAATTCACAACGGCACCATTAAATTTCTTAGAATGAAATGCGATAGGCTTACCATGCTATAGGAGAACTGCACTCATGGCGTAATCACTAGCATCTGTCTGAATCTCGAATGGCTGTCTCAAGTCTGGTAATGCAAGGAATGGAGCTAAACTTATCTTTTATTTTAAAGATTCAAATGCTTTTTTTTGCTTGCCTCCCCATTGGAAAGCACGCTTCACACTTGTCACTACATGCATAGGAGCTGCTATGGCAGAGAATTTAGAAATAAACTTCCTCCAATACTGAGCTGCACCCAAAAAAATTCTTACCTCTGTAATTTATTTGGGAGTAGGCCAATTCACAATGGCTTCTACTTTGGAAGGATCAATTCTCAAAGTTCCTCCTCCTACTATGTGTCCCAAATAAACTAAAGAAGTCTTTCCAAATTCACACTTTGACATTTTAAGAAATAACTGATTTTTCTTCAAAACATCAAGTACTTTCTTAACATGCATGACATGCTCTTCTCTAGTCTTGCTGAAAATTAAGATGTCATCTAAGTAGAAAATAATGAAATCATCAAGAAAAGGACGTAAGACATCATCCATTACCTGTGTGAAAGTTTCAGGTGCATTGCATAAACCAAACGACATAACAAGCCACTCAAAGAGTCCTTGTTTGGTTTTAAAAGTTGTCTGCCAAATGTCACTTTCTGCAATTCTAACTTGATGATAACCACTACGTAAGTCTAACTTAGTGAAATATTTAGCATCTTTCAGCTGATCTAACAAATCATATATCCTTGGAAGTGGGTAACGATTCTTTACCGTTATCTTGTTCAAAGCCCTGAAGTCCACACAGATACGCCAAATTCCATCTTTATTTGGAATCAAAACTATCGGTGACCCACATGGTGAAGTGCTTGGCCTTATGAAACCCTTGTCCAACAACTCTTTAATTTTCTTCTTTATTTCAGCATTCTCCATGATAGACATGCGATACATGCCTATGTTAGGAAGTGGACAATCTGGATGTAAATGGATTTCATGCTGAATCTCCCTTTTAGGAGGCAAACCTACTGGTTCCTGAAACATCTCATGATGTGCATCAACTACATCATATAAATCGTATTTATGCTTGGAATCATAATTTTCAAATGACTCATGATTCACATCAACCTTTGGCTTGATCATAAGAAGTACAAAACTCTTCCTTGAATTAACTAGCCTTTTTACCTGTCCCGCATTTACCATCGCTATATTTGTCTTCTTGCGATGAGCTCTGACAATATACTCCTTGCCATCTTTGAAAAGATGATATTTATTTTCATGGCGATGGAAGATCTCTTTCCTGTCAAATAAGTAAGGACTTCCCAAAACAATTCCTGATATATCAAGCGGCACCACATCAAGTTCAACTGTGTCAATAAAGTGTGCAGTTATTGCAAAGCAAAATATGCACTTTCTTGCGACTTGTAAGTTTGCATCCTTGCATATCCACCCAAGTGGATAAGGCTTTGGATGTGGAATGGTCTCAAGTTTTAGCTTTTTGACCAAGTCTTCTGATATGAGATTAGCTTATGACCCACTGTCAAACAGTGTGTTAATTTTTGTATGTTTTGAGACTACCCTCACATGGAAAAATTCAATTCTTTCTTCCTCATTAGGAACTTGTACATGACAGTTTGAAGAACTAGTACTTGCATTAGTTTCTATTTCTTTTCCCTTCAAACTTTTCAAACCCATGGCTGTAATTTTGGTTTCGTCACCTGAATCATCACCTAAATCTTGTGTTGTAGTTGTAGTAGCTGTAGTTTTCTTCTTTCCATTGTTTTTATTAAACTGGGGTCTTTTTTCAGGATGTAATTTCCAACAGTTTTTCTCTTCATGGCCCTCTTTTGAACAATGTTTACAAATTACCTTTTCACCCTCTTGTTTGATAGATGCATTCTTTTTACCTTTTCCCTTAAAGGTTTTCTCTTTTTTCTTTCCTTTGAAAGACTTGTTTCTACCCTCATCAAAAGTATTCTTTCCTCTAGCCTATAAATGTATAGCTTGTACACAGAATTCATCTAAGATGGTAGGATTAAACATCAGGATAGTGTCTTTAAGGTAACTGTGCAAACCACCTATGTACTTAAAAAAAGTTTCTTGGCTTTGTAAATCTACCCCAAGTAAGAGTGCTCTTCTCCTAAATTCCTGGGTATAGTCTTGCACATTCTGTCCCTTAAGCTGTCTAAAGTTTTGCCAGTTCATTATAGCCTTATGAAGGTGAGCAAGAGGATAAAATTGTTTCTTGATTGCAGTAATAAACTCAGTCCATGATAAAGAAATCTTACCATGTTTCTTGATTTCATCTCTGGTTTTGGCTTCCCACCAAACCAATGCTACTCCATCCATCCTTACTGAGGCTAATTATATTTTGGTGTCATCATCATGCAGATTTTGAATCCTCAAATAGACTTCCAGTTGTCTGATCCAATTATCTAATTTATCTGCATTAACATCACCATTAAACATTGGCAATTCAAATTTGACATCAAGCTTTAACAAAGGATTTTTACCAGTTGTTTTTGACTTATGTGACTAATTTACTGAAGTTGAAGAGGATGATGTTGAGAAAGAGGATGACGATAAAGATGGTGGATCACCATTTCCTCCATTCCCTTTTTTTTGACTTATCATTGTCCTTCTTTCCCCCTGAAGAATCTCCTCCTTCTCTTTGGTTTTTAGATCCTTCTCAAACAATCTTATCATTTCTTTCTTGATAGAGGATCCTTACCATTTTAGTCATATCCAAGAAAGCTTTCTGAAAAACCCTTTCTTCTCCCTTGGGATCCATTTCTTCATGAGCTTCTTCTTCTCTTGAAGACATGCTTGTAGTTGCTTCTAAGGCTATTGAGGGTGAGATAGAAGGTGGAGATAATGGTACCTTGGCCCTCCTTGGTTGTGGATTAGTTTGTGCACTAACCAATTGTCCTTCCCCTCTTTTCAGTTTAAGCCTAGTAAGCATCAAATTTTCAAAACAATATAATATTTCTTTCCTCAAAATTTAAAATTTGAACTCAAACCTAAGCTCTGATACCAATCTGATTTGAAATGTGAGAACTTCTTATTTCTAATATAGAGATAGACTGTAGGGGCATTTACAGGATATGTCACCTTTAAAGAAAGGATGAGATCCCGAAGCTTGCTGGACCTTTACATACTCTGCCTAAAGAAATAATAGAAGTAATCACTAATGATCTGATAATGAAACTACTTGTTTGCTGGTGCAAGGTATTCATTATCCATAAAATTATGTGTGAAAACTGTTTAATGTGTTTTGCAATTGGAACAAAATGCTTTTGGTGAATTTATGAGTCATTTTGTGTGTAGGAGACTTATTTATTTTTACTATTTAACATCTTTAACTTTGATAAAACACAGCAAATAAATCACAGAATATAACACAGCATATGATAAGGCAATTCACCCGTCCTGGGCTACATCTGCTGGATCCAAGGCCCCCAAATGGGCATGTCCTTGCTCTTATTATGATAAAATTTGTTTATATAGTGATCATAAAGCCTAAACAGGGAAAAAAAGCTGTGAAAATGAGTTCAGAACATAGAAAACAGTAAATATAGGCTTTTTTTTTCACCTCTAAAGGTTAACCATAGCCCAATATAGCTCCAACACTCCCTAGGCCCTGATGGCTCTCCAAGTTTCTCTGCTGAAAAATTACCTAAAGATGATCTTTGTTGCCTTTGCAACCTACACCATTGGCTCTGGAATGCTCAAATTACCCAAAATAAAAAAAAAATTCGCTCCAAAAGGACTCTCCTAGCAAAATTTATGTCCAACTGAAGTTTTGCCCAGTTTGCCCTAAAAAACTCCACCAAATCTGGGCTAACTAGAGTTAAGCCCACCAACTTTGGTACGTCCGCCGAATTTTCTCCAAAAAAGGCCCACGGTTAATTAAACAATAAATATCAAGGGTGGGCGGTCACATGGACCGTCCGCACCCGTCGCAGAAACCATTGGGGCCAACGGTTATCGTAATTGTGGAATTAAACATGCCCGCAACCACCGCTGTCACATGTGAATGCATATCTAATTTCATTATTTCAATGTTTATCTGCCTTGGAGTTTGTGCCTATCCCCTTGGTTTTCCACCTGTGGTTTCATTGCAGAGGGGCTGGCCCCCTTATGGGCCCGCCCATTTTTAAATCAAACTTCAAATAGAAGTTCTCGCCCTATATAGTTAAGAACTTCTGATAGCTCGCCCGGTCGGATCGCCCGGCTGGCAAGGCCCCGACTTGGGTTCAAACCCGCCTGATGCCATATAATTTTTACATAAACCATTCGACCACTGTTTGACTTCTTGGGGCCATGTGGCGGCCTCTGGGCAGGCCACATGGCACCCACTCATTGGTCCGCCCGGATATTCTGCAAAATATTCCTAGAATATTTTGTGGAATATTATTTTTTTTAATAATTTTTTATTATAGTCAAATTGAGTCAAATTGGGCTTTTTGCTTGAAATTGAGAAACTTCAAAGTTGAATATCTTCCTCATACAACATCGGTTTTCAGTGCCGTTTGCGGCTACAAGATCGTTTTAACGAGACCTTCCCTTACGTTCTGATTTGGACCAATTCTGAGAAAATAAAATTTTGAGCATTTTTCCAATTAGGACATGATCACCTGATCATGTTTGCCTGAGAATAATGCAGATAAGATCAAGCACGAGTTTCATGAAGGAGAATGTGGAGGCCACCTCTACTGGAAGTCAAATTCTAGCAAAATCCTTAGATTTGGTTACTATTTTCCCACCCTCTTTCAAGATGTCCACAAAATGATCATTTCCTGTCACAAATGCCAAATCTTTGAAGGAAAAAGAAATCTGCTTCCCTTACCTCTGCAACCAATCATTGTTGAAACTCTTTTTTAGCAGTGGGGTCTAGAATTCATTGGGGAAATCCATCCTTCTTCATCTGCCCAACATAGATGGATCCTCATAGTAACAGACTATTTTACCAAATGGATAGAAGCCATCTCCTCTAGGAATGCCACAGAATCAGTTATCATTTCATTCCTTGAAAACCACATACTGTCTAGATTTGGTTGTCCTAGAAATATCATAACTGACAATGCTGTTGCATTTGGGTCTAGAAAGATGGTGGAATTCTGTCATAAGTATCTGATCATATTGGGTCATTCTACAGCTTATTACCCTCAAGTTAATGGGTTGGTAGAATCCTCAAATAAAATTTTGGTAAACATAATCAAGAAGTTGCTGGAAGATAACAAGAAATCATGGGATAGTAAACTAGTACATGCTTTATGGGAAGACAGACTAACCATTAAAAAATCAATTGGAATGTCTCCCTACCAGCTAGTTTATGGGACTAATGAAATATTTCCAACCAGTTTAGGAGTGCCAGTCATGAAGTTGATCCAAGAAGTATAGTCTGAAGATGATGATATGACAAGAAGAACGCACCAGACTATACATCTTCAACAAACCAAGGAAGAAGTATACATCAGAGCACAACAACTACAAGAAAACATCAAGAAGCTGTTTGACAAAAGAACCAAGGCAAGTGACATTAAAATTGGTGACAAAGTATTGAAATGGGATTCAAGGAGAGAAGATAAGGGCAAACATGGAAAATTTGATAATTTATGGCAAGGCCCTTATCTTATTCAATCTGCTATTGGAAACAATGCGTTCTTTCTGCAAGAATTGGATGGAGTTGAATACTTTGGAGGTCATGTTAATGGTAGGATGCTCAAACATTATTTCTATTAACTGATGTTTTGGTTTCAATTTTTTTTATTC
Organism: Pinus albicaulis; assembly: GCA_034641835.2. Classification (NCBI taxonomy): domain Eukaryota; kingdom Viridiplantae; phylum Streptophyta; class Pinopsida; order Pinales; family Pinaceae; genus Pinus; species Pinus albicaulis. The sequence goes on from CM076570.1 coordinate 1,479,027,469, forward strand.
ATTGTATGTAACACTGCTTTTAAAAAAATTGAAAAATACAAAAATAGTAGAAAAAGAGAAAAGAGGGCAGATATAAAAGAACAAAGGTACAACCCCATTCAAAAAAAGAAAAGAAGAATCTGAAAGTGTGCAAGCTTAAATGCCACTCCGAGAAAGAGCACTGCTATTTAGTCATACAACCTAATCATGACTAGATAGATTTCAATTTATTGCTGATAGGTTAGTGAATCAGATTTGCAAAACTGTCTAATCTTGGCTTATCAGTAGAATAGATTAGGATAGAAAAACAGAGGTTCAAACAAGCTAAAATCCTGAACCTGTAAGTTTGATGAAGAATGGCTCAAATCAGATCAAAACCTGAGCCAAAGAAAAAGAAAAAGAATTGGTTCTAATATGCTGAAAATCTGAACCAAGAGAAAAGGAAAGGATGACTCAAAATAGATCAAAATCTGAGTCATAAGAAGAATGAAGGATGCTTTAAAATTTCAGATCTTAAACCTTCACAGTTTTTTTTTTTTAAATTTCTACAAAATTTCAGTCTATGTGTAGCTTGTTTTCATGCCATAGTCTTACAGAAAATCAGACAGCTTAACCCTGGTTTGTTTGTGTTTAAATTTCTATTTTAGAATATAGAGAATAAAGATCTGTCAGACAATTTAATCCTGGAAGATAGTAGCTTAGGTAGAGAATTTATGAGTTCAACTATTTAATCTGAACTCATGGAAGAAACAAGGGTAGATTTAGATTAAGTTTTTCCTATTTTTCAAAAGAATAAAATGTTGATGTTAAAGGTTTGCAAGTCCAAGTGCACCTTATGAAGAAAAAATGTTAGGAAAGTAGGTTATGTAGGTAACTGTTTGGGGAATGAATTATTCTGTTTGATATAATACTGATCATCTTTTTAAAGCAGCATGATCAAAGAAGAAAGAGGATTGTCAAAATGCAAGGCACAAGTCTACATCCCACAGATTTATCTCTGAGGTTCTTGACACCTCCAAGGAGCTGTCATCCCCAAGTGGAGCCACTGTTAGCCATCAATAAAATTTTGTCATAACCAATAATGGCTAAAACAAGTCTATTAGTCTTCACAAAACAAATTTCATGCAAAATCTGTGACATCTTGAAGCCTCTCTGTGTTCTTTATCCTCAAAGAAATCCATTCCACTGATATCTTCATTCAAAAATCCATTAAGTAACCCTGCTGTTATAAAAGAGACTGTTCTTTAGACCCATTTTTCATCATTTATCCTTTGATAAATCCCTCTGCAAAAAAATCCCCCACTTTCCTCATTTTACCCTTCACTTCCTCAAAAACCCCTTTTAAACCACGTAAATCCCCTTTATTCAGTTTAAAAACAACCTCTTACCCTACCGGAACCTCAAAAAAGGCTTAAAAAACCCTTCTTTAGGCCTAATCCGCTCCATTTTGAAAATAAGGCCTTAAGCGCTTTTTGCATAAGCCCTCAGCACCTTTTCACCGTAAGACCGAGGCCCGAGACCGTCGGCTAAAGGTCATAAGCCCCCATCGCCATCGCACTTCGGCGTTCTCAAATTCTTCGTTCCATTTCCTTTTCTCCGCCGATTTGCGAAATGTCGATGCACTTTCCCACCAATGAAATCTGAGCCGTCGATCTTGCTTCCGATCCGACGGTCCTCGCTCCATCAGTGGTCCCCAGACCCTTTACCCCGCCGATGAGATCGCAGCCATCCATTCCACAAAATCCGACGGCTATCGGTGCATCGCAATTTCATGCTAATGATCTCCCCCTCCGATGGACCCCCCCGCCGATAAAATCCTGACCATCAATTTCCCTCAGATCGGACGGTCTGCACTCCATCGCACCATGCTCCATCGCATTGGCACATCACAAATTCAAAATCCCGCCTGCCTGGACTGCCGATATGCGAAGCGCTGATCACATCTCCACCATTGATCTTGATCCTAATAGGACGACCCCCCATCCATCGCACTTCGTTTTCCCATCGGCCATTGGCTATCGCAAATTCCAAATTCCTTTGTTCCTGAACCCTTTTCTCTGCCGATAGCCGATCTTCTGAGTTAATCCCAACCGTCTGTTTCCCCGATCCGACAGACAACATCACTCTCGTATCTCAACCCCACCCTTTCATTCTCCCTCATCACCCAATCCTAGCCGTTAATCTCTCTTAGATCTAATGGTCCTCGCCTCATCGCGACTTCGCCTTTTCCCTTGACCCCTCATCCATGATCTTTTATCTCCACCTCCCCGATTTGATCCCAACCGTCCATCCTCGCGATTCGACAGCTGCCATTGATATTCGCATTTTAACTCCCCCAGACCAATTTTCACCCTGCGCAAAGAACTTTTCGCTACGCGACGAATTTACTTAAGTCACCCCGGCCCCACCATATGTTTACTCTGCCCATTTTATCTCCCATCACGTTCATTCTCAGCCTTAGATCTACAGTCCGAAGATCTAATGGCTGTCATGCCATTTTGCATCCGTTATGCCCCCTCCCTTCGCCATGCATCTTGAACGCAAAACTGCTGGTTTTTCAGAAGCCACGTGTCGAGCAATGAACCGTATCGCGCTCGATAAACCCAATACCACTTACCGCCTAATCTCTGCGTGAAAACCACCTCCGGTTTTTGCAAAACTGCTTTCCTCATTCCACGCCATAATTCAAATTTTAACCCTGTTTCTTCATGTTTCGGTCATGGATATCCCCTCTGCTACACATCCCTTCCCTCAATGCTCCTCCGACACTTCCCAATGCCTCCAAAGCAGTCTTACCCCAGCCCGCAAGTTTTTATTAATGTTCTTGTTTGTTTATATAGGTTCAGTGATGGTTCTAAGGCGGAAAAGCCTTCTCACAGTCCATAAAGGGACATGGCCGAAGGTGACAACCTTCTGAGGCCCAAAAGAGACATTCAAGGGTTAAATTCTAGGTTTTAGTCGATAAATCATGATATCAGTTTTTCAATCAAACCCTCCAAGCTGCCACCTGTACAACATAAGCCAAGAACATCAGCAGAAGAAGATAAAAGTGTATCAGAATTAAATTTAAATGGATTAAGTAAAGGTTAAAAATGATTAGAAGGCCTGATGAAGCCCTAAAGCACAATCAAAGGATAATATTAGTGTTTAAAGTAAACAAATTAGGACAGATCAACAAAGAACGCCTTGAAATTTCCAGATCATCAAGGTTATTCACTCCTTCGAAGACTAAAAGTGACACCTACAGGCCTATTTACTCAAAAGCCTACATAGTTAATGCACAGTCAGAGATATTTTTCCAAAGACAGCTCAGAAGTAATTGCTAGCTACCAAAAGCCTCAAAAGTCAACAAAAGTGACTGAAGTAGATGAAAGTTAATGTAAAAATCAGTTAACAGAGTTAAGACATTAGATATCTTCTCCATTAGGCTTCCCAAAGGTCGAGAAGCATTTACTTTGTATTAATTGAATAGTTAAGACCTTCCTTTCACTCCACCTCCTCAATTTACCTATAAATATCATAAGAGGAGCCAATTGTAATGGTTGGTTGGATACTTGTTGAATGTAAATAGTTTTTGAAGCTGCCGAAGATCTGTTAGAAATTGAAGAAAGATAGGATGAGATGAGAAGTTTGTAGCTATAAAGACCTACTGGACTTGAAGTTTGTAACTGGTTTGAACATCAAATATACAAGCTGATTTATGGGAACTTGGTCTATGTCAATGGTGATGTTTTTCTTACTGTAATTGTTGATTTTCTTATGTTCTCATACTGTCCACTTTCTCTGATAAAGAACAACAAATATAGGTTAGGATTTACTGCAAAGTTCCCTATTTCTCACTGATAAGCTTTATCTTTATGTTTTCTACTAATTGTGTATTTGGGAATGATTTCAGTAGAGTATAACCAGTTAAGGAATGTTGGTAAGCCCATGCTTTGCTGAGTAAAACTTGAGATGTTGTTCTTGGATATTATTTTCACTGCATGCTAAGTAGAGTCCTAATCAAGGAAGTTTATGGTTAGCCCTGTCCCTTGTTTAATATTCAACAACTGTTTTGAAAGTTTCCCTTAAGAGTATGCTAAAAGCAGGATAGGTTCAAAGTCCTTACTTGATCTTAGGCTATTATTTTGTTTGTCTTGAATGTTTTCATCTTTCTGAAGGTAATCTATTAGATTGCTAGATTGTTGTCTGAAAAGTGTGCTTTAGTAAGAGTTTGCACAGAGAAGTCCATGGTTTTCACTATCCTTTGGCTTGCTTCAAACAATTACTTTGAAAGGCTTTTCTTGTTTAGTGAAGTTAATAGATTCTTAAATGGTTATTAGATTTTCTTCTTTCACAACACTTTTAATGTTCCATTTCACAAATTAATCTAAAGAGATCCTTTGATATAGATGACTTGCCCCATGGACCACTCTTGAAACTTGTTGTGCAATTAAATCCTTTTGTGACTCCATAGCCCAATGGATTGATACCGTCTCTTACCTATCCTATCAGCTGAACCATTCTTTCAAATTACTCACACCTTCACCCTTCAATAGACTTCCTTTATTTTGATGATATCCTACCCAACCAAAAACAAACAAACCCCTTGTACTTCATAACTAGCCTAATATCATATCATAAGATTTAAAAGCATATCATTCTAAAAACACATATAGAGAGATCCCTCTCTGAATCCAGGAGGGCTAGATCCTAGGATTCCAAAGTGGTTCTGATGTAGGCCCTGCAGCGTTTGTTCTTGCCAATCTTGCAAACTACGGGGATCCTATCATGTACCTCCCCTTTCAGGTGGGGGGAAACTGAAATCTAGACCCATTTCAAAGGTGTGACAACCTAATGCTAGTCTAGTTGGAACACCGTTTTCACCGCCAACAAACACTATCGTAGGAACCGCTTCATCCAGTGGTCAACCTACTTCTGGTCAATTTGTCTATGAACACCCCCACATTTAGTATACCCAGGTTCAATAGCCCCTCCAACAGCTGAATGTACAATACTCGTATGTTCAAAAGCTCAACGTGTCTTATCCATATGTTCAATAGCCAAATGTACAGTATCAATATGTTCCTCGACTAAATGTCTCTCAGCAGTATTTCCAACAACTCCAGCTTCCCATCGGTTCTATTGTGACCAACCCTTAGTTTGGTCCTCAAACCCAAACTGGTCTAAATGTCCCTCTAGTTCAATATGGTCCTCACCCTAATCAGCTTAGTACTTAGTACCATCCACTTCCTCAAGGTCAGTACTAGTACCCCTAGCCTGCGCCTTAGCCTGGTGCTTTATATCAACAGATTCCTTAGTACCTGCAGGCCCAACCGAGACCTCAGGCTGGACCCCATGTTTAGCAAGGACCACAGGATAGACCCCATGTTCAGCATCGACCAAAAGTTGGACCTCATGTTAAACAAGGGCCTAAAACTAGACCCTATATCCAGCAAGGCGCACCATTCCAAACCTAGGAAGGGCCTTATCAATAGCCCCAACACGATCCCTACGTTTGACATCAGTTGCAACAAGGTCCTTACCAGAAATGGGGGCAGTATACGTATCCAGGTCAGAATCTGCCCTATTTGGGGCAGAATCCATATCAACCAGGTTGGAACCCCTGACATTTTTCTCCCTATCATCCTCCCTTGTTGTTTTTGGCTACGTTGGAACTGTCGGATGTGTCAAAGCTTACAAATGACCCCATCCAACATTAATTTAATTGGCTTCCAGTTTCGACCAAAATCCCTGAATATTGTCCTAAATTTGAAGGCAATTTTGGGGAATATTGCCAAACCCATGTCATGACGTACCACTTATGGTGCTTTTCTAACTCTTGGGTCAATGATTCAATTCGTCTTCATCTTTTCCAGTGTACCCTGACCGGTACCATGGAAAAATGGTATATTGAACTCCCTCGAGGCATTTTCTTTGATTTTAACTCCTTGGTTATGGATTTCCTCACTCAGTTCTAGTTACCCAACCAGTATGAAACCGACACCCACCTTCTCACCTCATTGCAGCAGTCAACTTCTATTCACATCTATTCACATCTATTCACATCTAAGATCACATTCTTGAGTGTAGGTGTCAACATCACCTCATAAAATGTGAGATCCCTGACTAGTTGTTGACTGAATGGTTTAGGAAATCATTCGTTCCAAAGATTGCTAAAGATCTTGCCATGGGTGGATGTGCGACGGAAGAGGAAGTCATCACTAGAGCTCAATATCTGGATTTGGTTTATTCCCAATCTAGAAATCTATATGAGCTCCTGCCTGATGCACCGTGACCTTCAACTGAACCTACATCATCTCAGTCTCCTACCATGCCTCCAATTGATGACATTATTGGGGCAGTGGCCCATGTTGAACGGTAGTGCAACCAAGGTTTCTTCGAAGTATAATTCCATTGCTGCCACTACACCCTCCACTCCTTGGAGTAACCAGAAGAATCCTAGTAAGACCTCCGAGGTAAATGCTGTCCAATATACCATAGTAGAAAAATCCTCGAAAGGTAAGAAAAAGGGTAAAGGCAAATCCAAATCCGGTAACGCTAAACAAGATTCGAAGAAGTCCTCCTCTAATGATTTTTCCACATGTAAGCCCAAGTATCCTCATTTAATATGTGATGATGATCATTACACCGAGGATTGTCCTCGGTGTGCCAAAGTTGCCCATCTTCTGAAGGGCACACCCAGGACTCCGTGTGTCTTGAAAGAGCCCTTCCCCTCTTAGCAGACATAAATGGTAGATCAACCCAAATCATCTAGAAAATTTCAATTTTTCATGGTCGGCATGGAATCTATTTCTATTACCACGAGATTGAATGACTACCCTAATCCATCCAAATTTCATATGGAACAAGATGTTACAGATCGCCCTTCCTCTTCCACACCTCCTAGTTCTGGTTCTTTCCATATCGAGAGATGTAGTAGTGAGTCCATCGTTTGACCACCCCCTAAAGGTGTTCTTCAAAAATAGTCTTACAATTCGAATGCGAGAGCTTCACAACACTACAATATTGTAGAGGACCTAGCTCAAGCACCTCCGACAATGTTTTATTTGGAAGTCGTTCATTCGTGTCCATCACAATGGAAGGCATTGCTATTGGATATTGGAGGGATAGATCCGATAGATTCCAATATCATCACTTTCGATCTTGAGACCTTCATTCCTCGCCTCCCATCTCAGGTAGATTTTCTGATTCAGGTTACCGTGATGGGGAAAACCATTCACAAGACTATTTTTGATGAAGGCGCTTCGACCTGCATCATGTCTATAGCTTGTTGGAAAGCCATCGACTCTCCTCCATTGAGCTAGTCATCGAACACTTCGGAATATTTCGAAGGTAAAGGCTCTCGGTCGTATGGTATTATAAAGTCTTTTCCCATCCTATTGGAGGGAAAGACAATAATTTTATAAGTTGAGGTGGTAGATGCCAAATTCAATTATAAGCTCCTTCTCGGACGCAGTTGGACTAATGCCATGGTTTGCGTAGTCTCCACCCTTTTCCATGTCCTCCACTTTCCACATCAAGGAAATATTTTTACTGTTGATCAATTATATTTCTTTTCCTCTGATTCTTCAATAGGAAACATTCCATATGTTGGGAATACCACTACCCCTTATGAGAACATTGGGTCAAGTCTATTCAAATAGATGTCCCTTATGGGAATTTTTCCACTCGCACCTACTAATGTCGCCACTAGCAATATGATATCATCTGATCATGATCCATGGATTGTTCCTAGTCTTGAACAACTTGAAATATTTGGTGGTGTTATGCCTTTGAGCCCCACTGAAAAAATGTATCGGAGTATTCCTTCGGCTTTTGAGGTTGCATCTGAAACCAACGACCAATTGGTTTCTTCTCTAGACACCTATGTGCAGTCTCCTTGGTTTGGTTCTTGGGATTCCGATGATCCTTTGAATGAGAATTTCTCCACTAACAAAAGTATCGTGGAATTCATGTCTCTTGGAGAAACTCCATGGGATGACAGACATCATCATTCCTCGTTTCTCCCAAACCTAGGTGAAATCTCCACCTGTCTAGAATCCCATGTTTTTTCTGTATTGATTGGACCACTTCAAAATCCCATTTTGATTCATGAAGTGCTATCTGAAGGGAACATATGAAATATTTCCCCAACCATTCCAATCGACATCTCTGTCAAACCAGGGATCGTCGAGAATGTTCATATTGGTGCATCTTGTTCTCCTGATGATATCGAGATCTACTCCAAGGTTTTCTAGGAATCCCGTGATGTCCTCGCATGGTATTATGAATAAATTCCTGACATTGATCTAAGTATTGTTGTGCATGAAATCCCCACCTATCCAGACTTGAAGCTCATTCGCCAACGGCTTCGTCCTATGCACCCAAGAAAGGTTATTTCCATAAAGGGTGAAGTTGAAAAACTTCTCAAAGATGGTTTTATTTATCCCATAACATTGACATATTGGGTCTCCAATATTCACTACAAGGAAAATACCCTCTAGCAGATGTTTTTGAGGAAGCCCTTATAAAAATAGCCCATATATCTGTTTGTAGCGACAGTTGGCGGGTGGATGTTTTTACTGATTTTTTTTCGTGGTGCGTTTATAATTAGAACACACAACGATGCACTTGATATATATGTGACACATTGATGCATAGTAGAGGCTAAAGAAGCATTACTGAGTTATTTTTAAGTACTACGAAAACAAAAATGCACTTCATATGTACAATGCACCAGTGCATTTTATATAAAGCGCATCGGTGCACACTATCAAATGGCACACCGAGACAATCACTATATAACCATTGCAATGCTATACTCTAACAACGAAGCCCCGATGCGTTTATGGTGATTCGACACCTCGACATAGGGTGTTTATTTAATGAAAATATATGGTGATTTTTATATAACACGCTTGATGCTAGTTGTATATCGCCATCCCAATGTGTTTACAACATTTCGGTGCTATTTACTAACGAAGACGACCCGGTGCCATTTAGGTACAATGATGCACCGACATATGGTTTTTATTCAAAGGAAGCATTGTGTGCTTTGTAAAAACTAGCCTGGTGTGTCTCAGTAATCCAACACACCATAAAGAAGTGCGGTGTGCCATTGATACAACCGCCCGATGTGTCTCATACTAGAGCACAACGAAAGAGGGCTAATTTAAAAAAGCATTACCGACCGTAAAAATTCATTTTTACATGTTACAGTGTTGTACGGTTCTTAAGCACTGATGTGACCTTTGCTTATCTGAGGCGCCCTACCGTCAGTGCTCCCATTGCCCGCATTTCTTCCATCCGTTGCTCAGTGCGTGGACTTCTAATTTTGAAAAATGGTGGGAAAATTTGGTTTTTAGTACTTCGTTGGAAAGATGCCTCCTCGACACACAAATGTGCAGGAATGTATATGTTTCTCACCAACTTAAGATTTTAGCAGATTAATTTTTAAAATTCACTTAGAATTGCTTGTTTTTAATTTTTTTTTTCCTGTGCAGTGCATTCAAGTTGTTTGGCTCACACCATTTCCAGTGCTCCCTGTAAAATTACAAGTCGTGCCGCAAACGGTGTGAATGGAAACCACATTGGGCGGTTAATGTGACAGCCCGGTATGCTATCGAAAAAAAGCACACCAGAATAACAATAAAATAGTGTGGCGCATGTCGGTTTCCGGCCACACCGAAAATCTATAATATTTTAAAAATAAAAATTTATTTTCGGCGGCGCGTTGTTTTACTGTAACACACCAAGCATTATATAAAATTAAACATAACTTCTCGGTGCATCTATATTATGGTAATGCACCTAATGTGCAGTGTGTCGGTCAAACATACCGTGCCGGGGCATTTGGTGTTTGGTACTGCAACGCGAGTGGTAAAATATTGCAAATGGGAGGTGTGTTGAGCTATAACAAACACCCGAGGACAGATATGTTTTGTCAACACACCGCCTATAATATTTATTTAAGTAATTTTTTTTGTTGTCGTGGTGCGTGAGTGTTTTTTATGCACACCGTGGACGGTGCATGATATACATGTACGCACCCTTGGTGGTGAGTGACTGTTTTTTGTGGCGCACATAATGATTTTTTTTGTTTTTTCGATAAAAGTTATATTTATATATTTGAAAATACATTTTTCATTTAATAAAAAAAACTATGTTTTATGTATGAGGGAGGCTGATGTATTTAATATGTGAATCATTCAGCGACATCAACAAAGAGAGGAGAGACAACAACAGGAGCATAGGGATGAAAATTATAACATGATACAATAGTGGGAGGCAAGGGAGAGGGAGAGACTTTTGTACCCTCACCCTATTACGCTACCCACCTAGTTTCTCTTAAGGGAGGTATGCCTCCTTAAGTTCTATGAGGAGGCTACAACCTTGAAGGGGGACAATGGCTTATTAGTATAGTTTATCTATAGGTGGGGTGCCCATCGAAAAGCTTTTCGTGTAGATCTTGACTAGTGGTACTAGCCCATTGAGGAGGACATGTATTTTATCACTGGCCTATCTAGGAGAGGGGAGGATTTTCCCTAGTTCCTTGATGTATCCTTTGTTATGCAGCAGGGAGTCAGTTGGTATACTCTCAGAGGTATATTAGGGATGTCATAATTTCTCCAGCCTATTTTCAAGTGTCTGGTGGACAGCTACAGATTGCTTCTTTTGGTCCAGAGGAGGTTAGGTACCTCTCACTATTACTCACCACCATTACACATTATACTAGTGACGGGCAGCGCATTAGTTTCCCTCTTTTATTTTATGTTGATTCTCTATTCCAGATGCCACAAATTGTTAGATGGTCTGCCATTATTTTGTGACAGTTTTGTATAGCCTTAGATATATTTCATTCTCAGGAACGTGGGAGGTTGACCTTCCCCTTTGCTTCAAAGTTGAATTGTTTATTTTTTGAGAGGTTTCCGGAGACGAGGCTTAATTTTTTCCATCAGCCTCGTAGGCCGATGATAGAGGTACGGATGCACATGTGGGGCGAGATGATGCCCAAGAGGGGCATGTCAGAGTATCCGGCTAGGATTTCTAGTGATGCACTGGAGCTACTAGCTAGTGAGGATGACCACATATTCTTGATGGTGTCGTGTCCTTAAGCGGGGTTGGATTGGCGAGGGTGTACCAACATCCTCTTCACACAGGATGAGCCACCAAATGATAGAGGTAATATTAGTTTATCTTTAAATTAATATAGTTTCATTTTGTTGTCTTAATTAATTAGAATAAAATTTATTCTAACACATTCCTTAACTTGTTTTATTAAATTGTTTAATGAAATTGTCTAATTATTGTTGTGTACTATATATTTTGTAGATATCGGCACATTCTTTGGGGACATGCCTCCACCCCCACTGGATGATCCTGTAGAAGATGAGGAGATGACAGACTTCGTGGAGGGTGAGAGACCTCCTCAAGTTCAGATACCCACGGGCATGCAGCATAGGGCAGACATTCGATTGAGGATGGAGTTGGGTGGTCGACTATGTAGACTTCTGTTTGATGAGGTAGTCCACCCTACGACGATCAGAGACATCCAAGAAGATCGTACACTCACGAAGCTCTGGAGGGACATGCTGCACGATATGAAGAGACTTGTGCATCATATCGTTGGAGCTTCTAGGTTACTGGCAGATAAGAGGGATAGGCACCATGGATATGCGCAACACAGCAACTAGGATGATGATCATGAGGGGAGTGATCATTCTAGTACTCCACCTCCTTCTCCTTCACCTCATAGAGATGAGTAGCCAGAATCTAGTCCTGAGTAGACATCTCCTGAGCAGGCACCTCCTGATGTATTGATGTACCTCCTGAGTAGGAATCTCCTGAGCAGGCACCTCCTGAGAAGACCTCGACTAGTTATTGTTGATCAGCAGTTGTCATTGATGTCAACCCAAGTAGCACCAGGGGCTAACCCAAATTAATATATTCTGGGTCAATAATGATTTTGATGGTTTCTACTTGTCGAGATGTTTCTGTTGATATATGGCACGCAATGTAATTCTTCACTGTTTGAGAGATATTCATGTTTGAAGTTTGTACCCACAGTTAGTGGGCTAAAACCCCATGGGGTTGGGGCATGGGCCATTGAAAAGTCATAATTAATATTTTTTAAGCTCCTAAAATCCCTCCCACGTTCACTTGTTGAAGCCCCTCTCAACTTAAGCATTTATATAAATTGTGATCTTCATTTCCTCCTTATGCAAGGGATTTCACCATCTAAAACAGGTCATCGTGGTATTTTCGCTCTAACTTTTTTTATACGAAGGTACAGAAGCTGAAATTTTTATAAGGTGAAGCCGAAATCTTGAGGAAGCTACTGTAAAAATTTTAGATCAAGATGCGCAATATTTTTGGAGATATGATCTGTGGAATTCAGGGTTTTTGCAGGCTCCTGAAATTCATCTCAAAGAAGTGACCTTGGTAAAATCATCATAACTCTCTCTTTGAGTATCAGATTGGAATTCCATAAAACGTGATAGATAGTGAAAAATCTTTAGTTTTTTCTCTATCAATTTTAGAGCCAAATGAAGAAACAGTGACACGTGGCACGCCGTACAAGTGCGCTCTACTGAACCAGTCCATAATTAGGGAATTGTGAGAGATTGGGTATAACTCTCTCTTGAAGAATCAAAATTGGGTCAGACCTGTGGCATTGGAAAGATGACTCAGAGGAATACTATAAGACTGAAAATTATATATTTAGGATCTGAAATAACAAAGATACACTAGATTCAATATCGAGCTCTTAGAAGGCAAGAAAAAGCCACATCATGTGTTGTCAAGGGTTGCAAAGGACCAGAGTTTCTATGGAAGCAAAGAAAAGCAAGGTGCAACAAAGGGTAGCATGACAAGAGCAGCAACCAAGGTGCATAACAGCAGCAAGAAGTTCACCATGTGAAGTCTTCAAGTGGGCAGCACTGCATACAATCATTGTAAAGGTATCATTGTACTAAGTCATTGTAAATACATTATTGTAAAAATTGTACTAGTGTCTATCTACCAAGGGTTGAAGAGGTAGTTTTGGGAGGTCTAGGATCATCATTAGGTGATTGTGTCAAATTTGGGGTTATGGTCTAGTATATATTCTTCTTCTACATCATTCTATATCATTGTAAAGTGGACCATTTTCCTTGGTACGGGAGTCCATTCTTATTTTATTCTTTAATAGGGTGGTAGGGTGGTGCTAGGGTGAGTTGTAGCTCACTGGGTGTTGGGGCATCCATTCAGTTGACTACTGAAGAATCGCGGGTGTTGGAGCGTCCATCCAGTGGGAGATGGAGAAGAATGATTTTCTAGATTCTAGGAAGTTGGAGCTTTATTTTCAATTGGAGTTGAATATTAAGAATTATTAGAAAAGCATTAGGTGGTTTTTGTCCCGGAGTGGGTTTCCACCTTAAAAAATGTGTGCATTTGTGTTCCTCTTGTTTGCTGCTATCATTGTAAAAACACTGATAATAATTGAAGATTAACTAATGCTATAATTGAATGGAATACTAATTCACCCCCCCCTCTCAGTATTTCCAACAATTGGAATTGGAGCTTGGTTCCTTCAATAGCAGTTTAACAACTGGAAGGAGGTCATGAAGCATACCAAGAATGGTGTACCTCTATTCAATGAAAATAATTATGCACTCTGGAAAGGAAGAATGGAGGTCTGTCTCTTGGCGCAAGGTTACGAAGTATGGGACACTGTTTTAAATGGATTTACATGAACTACGGATGAACAAGGTAAGAAGAATTTGGTAAATGATGCAAAAGCAAAGAATATTATTATCAGTGGACTTATTGAATCTGCTTATCATAAGGTGTTGGGTTGTAAAACTACCAAAAATGTATGGGACAAGCTTGAGAATATATATGCAGGTGACGCAAATGTCAAAGAAGCAAAGCTTCAAATCTATAGAGCAAAATTTGAGCAACTCAGAATGAAAGAAGATTGAAACATTGCTGCATACTTTCAATACATTGATGAAATAACCAATAATCTGGAAGGATTGGGAGAGCCAGTTGACGAGAAGATTATTATACGGAAGCTTCTTAGAACATCACCAGGGAGATTCAACCCAAAGGTATCTGTCTTAGAATACAATGCAAATCTGGACAAACTCAGCAAGGAAGAATTACATGGAGTTCTCATAGCATATGAAATGAGACTTGATGAAGAAAAGGGTACTTCAAATCTAGAAACTGCGTTCATTGCATCTAAGAAAAACAATAAGGACAAACAACCTTCAATTGAAATGACATGCACCCGCAAGTGTGAAGAAAAGGGAGATGATGGAGAAGGTATTTCAGATGAAGAATATGCTTACTTCATGAGAAAAATAAAAATTGGTAAGGGACAATTCAACTCAAAAGGAAAGAAAGGCTTTAAGAAATTCAACAAGCAAGAATCCAAAAGGAAATTTCTCTCTAAAGAAGATAGCTCATCATCCGATGAAGACAATGACAGTGAAGAAGAAGCCAATGAGAGAGTATTGTTTATGGCCAAGCACAATAAACAAGAGGTATCAAACAACGAAGAAGAAGGATGGACCATAGAACAATTTTATGAGGAAGAAATCAAGCTTATAAAAGATCTCAAGGCGGAGAAGATCCGTTCCAATACTCTTGAAGAACAAGTTCAAGGTCTCAAAATTGAAGTTGAAGAACACAAATGCATTGAAGAGTCACTTCAAAAGAAGTTGGAAGAAACCAACCAAGAAAGGGAAGAATTAGAAGTCGAAGTAGTCTTGTTGCGTGAGGAAGTGAAGAAAGGAAAAACTATCCAAAACTATGCCAACAGCTCAAGGGCATTGGAAGAACTCATCAAAAATCAACAATCTTACAATGACAAAAATGGAATCGGTTAAAAAGAAGAAGAAGCAGGACCTTATACAACAAAATATAATGAACCTATGAGATCTGACATGCATGTAGACTTCATTGGACAAGATTTGCAAGAACAACCTTGTAAGACAATTCCTCGACGAAAATTTCCATCCAGGTACCAAAATATTTTTTATGGCTACTATTATTCATGTGGAAAATTTGGTCATAAAGCTATATAATGTTGCACGTACCCTAGGAACGAATACAATTCCAGGAGATCTGTCAAATATGAACCTCCCAGGGCTCAACAAAACATCAATAGATTTGAACATTTAAGAAATAATATTGAATGTTACAAATGTCGAAAATTTGGACACATAGCCAAAGACTGCAGACTTGAAAATCCTCCAGAAGAATCTTCGAAGCCACAGAACGAATGAACATGGAAGAAGAAGAAGAATGATAATTGTGCTCTCGCTTTCAAGGCTCAAAAGAACAAATATGTGGGGTATGTTGATAGTGGTTGCTCAATGCATATGACTAGATATATAAATAAATTTGTATCTCTGAAAGAAAAGAAGGATGGAACCATGTCCTTTGGAAATGATGGATCTTCAAATGTTATAGGATTAGGTACTGTCACTCTCGGAAGCAAAGATTCTCTAGCCAAGAATGTTCTATTGGTTGAAAACATGAATCACAATTTGCTCAGTGTTGGACAAATGTGTGATCAAGGACACACAATACTATTCAACTCCACAAAATGTGAAATCAGGAAAGGCATGTATGGTGAAATTGTGGCTACAACAAGTCGAGCTCCAAACGACATATATGTTCTGGATGAAGCAACTAAAGCATGTCTAATAACTAAAGAGGATGATACAATAATTGGTAGAAATGATGATCGACTAAGTAAGAAGTTTGCTACAAAGGTGCAAAGTGATTTCGAGATGTCTTTACTTGGTGAGCTGACATACTTCTTAGGGCTTCAAATATCTCAGCAAGAGAAAGGAATATTTATATGTCAAGCCAAGTACATCAAGGAAATGTTCAAGAAATTTTAAAATGGAATATTGCAAACCCATCCTTACTCCAATGGTAACAGGTTGCAAATTGAGCATAGACAACTCATCTAAGGATGTGGATCAAAGGTTGTACAGATCTATGATTAGTAGTCTTCTATATGTAACAGCCTCCCGACCAGATGTTATGCAAGCAGTTGGACAAGTAGCAAGATTCCAAGCAGCACCAAAAGAATCACATATTAAATATTCACCAACATTGGAATATCTTCGCCAGAAGCTTGGGATTCTCCCAAGTTCTCATTAGATTTTCCTTTTTCAGAATATAAAGGGGGAGTGGAAGTGTGTGCAGGTCTGCAGGACGGTTGTGTGTCAGCGCGAGTGGAAGTGTGTACAAGTCTGCAGGATGGTTGTGTTTCAAGGGGAGTTACCCTTTGCCATTGATGTCAAAGGGGGAGAGAATTTTGTAGGAAGAGGTGTCATGATCGCAGGGGGAGTACTTATGTTGCCATCAATGCCAAAGGGGGAGATTGTTGATCAGCAGTTGTCATTGATGTCAACCCAAGCAGCACCAGGGGCTAACACAATATTTAATGGGAAGTTTGACCTACCAAATTAATATATTCTGGGTCAATAATTCTTTTGATGGTTTCTACTTGTCGAGATGTTTCCATTGATATATGGCACGCCATGTAATTCTTCACGGTTTGAGAGATATTCATGTTTGAAGTTTGTACCCCCAGCTAGTGGGCTAAAACCCCATGGGGTTGGGGCATGGGTCATTGAAAAGTCATAATTAATATTTTTTAAGCTCCTAAAATCCCTCCCACGTTCACTTGTTGAAGCCCCTCTCAACTTAATAATTTATATAAATTGTGATCTTCATTTCCTCCTTAGGAAAAGGATTTCGCCATCTGAAACAGGTCATCATGGAATTTTCGCTCTAACTTTTTATCAACAGATGTCTCGTGGCTTAAATTTTTTATGAGGTGAAGCGGTAACCTCGAGGAAATCACAACAATTTCATATCAAGATGCACAATATTTTTGGAGATATGATCTGTGGAATTTAGGGTTTTTGTAGGCTCCTGAAATTCATCTCAAAGAAGTGACCTTGGTAAAATCATCATAACTCTCTCTCTGAGTATCGGATTGGAATTCTGTAAAAATTGGAAGATAGTGCATAGTCTGTAGTGTTTGATCTATCAATTTCGGAGCCAAATTAAGAAACAATGACACGTGGCATGACGTACAAGTGCGCTATGATGAATAGTCCATAATTAGGGCATTGTGAAAGATTGGGTATAACTCTATCTTGAAGAATCAAAATTGGGTCAGACCTGTGGCATTGGAAAGATGACTCAAAGGACTACTATAAGATTGAAAATTAGATATTTAGGATCTGAAATAACAAAGATACACTAGATTCAATATCGAGCTCTTAGAAGGCAAGAAAAAGCCACATCATGTGTTGTCAAGGGTTGCAAAGGACCAAAATTTCTACGGTAGCAAAGAAAAGCAAGGTACAACAAAGGGTAGCATGACAAGAGTAGCAACCAAGGTGCATAACAACAGCAAGAAGTTCACCATGTGAAGTCTTCAAGTGGGCAGCACTGCATACAATCATTGTAAAGGTATCATTGTACCAAGTCATTGTAAATACATTATTGTAAAAATTGTACTAGTGTCTATCTACCAAGGGTTGAAGAGGTAGTTTTGGGAGGTCTAGGATCATCATTAGGTGATTGTGTCAAAGTTGGGGTTATGGTCTAGTATATATTCTTCTTCTACATCATTCTGTATCATTGTAAAGTGGACCATTTTCCTTGGTACGGGAGTCCATTCTTATTTTATTCTTTTATAGGGTGGTAGGGTGGTGCTAGGGTGAGTTGTAGCTCATTGGGTGTTGGGGAATCCATTCAGTTGACTACTGAAGAATCTCGGGCATTGGAGCGTCCATCCAGTGGGAGCTGGAGAAGAATGCTTTTCTAGATTCTAGGAAGTTGGAGCTTTATTTTCAATTGGAGTTGAATATTAAAGAATTATTAGAAAAGCATTAGGTGGTTTTTGTCCTTGAGTGGGTTTCCACCTTAAAAACTGTGTACATTTGTGTTCCTCTTGTTACTGCTATCATTGTACAAACACTGATAATAATTGAAGATTAACTAATGCTCTAATTGAAAGGAATACTCCATTAACCCCTCCTAAGATTATCGCTTAATAATATTAATGTACCACCAAGATATTTGGCTATTATATGCGCTCTATTGTCAGCTTGTATATTTTTGACATTATATATATATATATATATATATATATATATATATATATATATATATATATATATGGTGCATGTATTTTATGTTCATGTTGATGTACTTAATTTACATGTTGGTGTTCATCATGATGTGTATATTGTTAGATCATGCTAGATATGTGCATTTAATTTGCTTGTAGATAGATGTGTATGTTATAGAAGTTATTTGACATGAGATGTATATTTGATGTTTTTGTTGCGATGATGTTATACAATTCTTGTGATTTGCTAGATCATGATCATGATCACGATGATTAGATGATGTTAGCGAATTTGAATGTGTATTTTAGAATATGATGTTTGTACGATGGTTATCATGATCGTGATGTTTATTTTTAATATTAAATCATGATATTTATTAAATATTATGTATTGGTAATTGTAATTGTATGTATCATGATTGTAATTGTAATTTTAATTTTAATTGTATGGAACTTTGTAAAATAGTAATTGTAATTGCATGTAAAATCGTAAAATTGTAATGGTAATTGTAATTGTATTGTGAAGTTGTAAAATTGTAATTGTAATTGTATGTATTGTCATGATTCAATTTTATTAAAATTGTAAAATTGTAAAATTGTAAATTGATTGTAAAATCTTCTTAATGTACTCACTTGCATAATAGAAAGAATCATACGATTTGTACCCCTCTGCCATAGACCCATCGGGTTTTTCCCTTTTTCAGACAAAACCTTTCTATTTCTTCATGTACCTCTCTAAGAAGAACATCCAACAACAAGAAACCACCCCAACTAATTCAACCTCATCTACTAGGTGGATTAGAAGATGAACCTGCAAGTCCATTAAACTCGTCAGCAGTTCCTTCTCAAACATACAAAGAATCTCAACTATCTCTTGACACCATCGTGGAATGCTAGCCACATGAATCTCCTTTGATGTGATCCAAAGTACAAATGCATATAATTTAGATATAGCACGTCTTAGGTCTTGGGGGATGTCATGTTTCACACACCCATGCACGAACAAAGGATAATGAAACTGAAAGTTTATAAACACATGCATACAAAATTAGTTATTTTTTATGATCCCATGGGATACAAATTATTAATATACAAAATAATAAAATCATGCTTTTGACATTATATGTACTCTTAGAAGATTCAAATGGTCATGTGATTTCAACCCTGACAAATGGTCTTCCACAGTGAAGTAGCACTATAGTGAAGACCCATATGAAGATGGCACCCTCACACCCATTATAACTTCTTTTGCCAAAGAAATATCATATTTTTAAAAAATCCATGGGACATCACCTTCTTTGAAATACCAATTAGAGGGACGAGCCTCTCCTGTACTTTCCAATTTTCTTGGCCAATGTTTCTTTCTAGTTTTTGAAGTAATAAGATCTTTCCTAACAGCCAATGTGTCACTTTTTTTCGATGATATGTGTCTCCATAAAGAAGATGAAACATTTTTAAACATATTCATGGGATCTAGTAAGTGGGTAATCTTAAGATGCTCCCAATATGGGAGGTTATAAAATATAGATTTCCTTTTCATCCCAATGGGAAATGTCTCAACATAGGTGTCGAAGAATTATGGATCATTGAACATAGGCTCCCCATTTGAATCGAACATTTATATGAACTCCTTCTCCTTCTCTCTCTCATATGCTCTAAGCCATTCAACTAGTGTTGTTATTGCAGGCCTTTGGGTTCTCTCTTGTTTACCATTGAAAGCAGATGTTGCTCTTCTGTAAGGGTGTTCTTCTGGGAGGAATAATATGGAGTAGTCATACACTGGCTTTCTTAGGTCATTAGACAATCTAGATTTCATAGAAGGTCCACAAAATTTACATCCATAATACCCTTTTGTTACAAGACCTGCGAAATTATTATATATAATATGCATGGAACGTTAAATAATATCATGAATATTAGAACAATTACATCAAATTAAATTAATATGTGAAAGAATATTGTTATGTATATAAACAAATCAATAAACATGTAATTTACCAGATAAAACTCCTAAGCCTGAAAAATCATGTGTGGTGTAAGAACATATGCCATACAATGTAAAACTCCTCTCTGCTACGATGGGTATTGATACATCGTATAAATTTATCCCATCCCATAATCCCTTCAATTCATCTACCATTGGTTGTAAGTAGACATCCATATTATTCACTTGTCTTCTACAGGGACTATGAGAGCCAACATAAGATGTTCATTATTCATGGACAACCATGGGGGGATATTGTTATTGATCACTACTACAAGCCAAACAGAAAATTTGGTGTTTTGGAGGGAATATGGGCTGATGCCATCCATGGCTATGCCGAGTCATAGACTTCGTACTTCATCCTTGAATTTTTTGGACCATGCATCCTCTATATGCTTCATGGCTATTGAATTTGTTGGGATTCACATAACTCCCAACTCACTTCTCTGTGAGGCATGCCATCCATACAACATAACTAATTCTTTGTAACGAAATATCCTTTGAATCCTTGGGATTATAGGCATGTGCCTCAATATCTTAAAAGGAGGACCACATGATTTAGCCTTCTTTTTTGATTTATCATACCTGTTATGCCTACATTTCAGACATATCTCTTTGTCTGTGTGTTCTCTTCTATATAGAATAAAATATTTTGGACATGCATGATATGGTATGTACTCACCACCCAACATTTTCAATGATTTGTTTGCATCTTCGCAGCTATCGGGCAAGACATTATCACTTGAAAGAACCTCATCTTTGAATAAACTATAGTTGGTGAACAATATTAAATGTACAATGCCAATAATTATTAACGTTCATAACATTGACCATTACTAATGTTGATTGTACGACATGATTTCTTAAAATATATGGAAATTGATGGTTAATTACCTGAAAATTTCCAGAAACATGCATTCGACAAGCCAAACTTTGTTTTCAAGTTGTATAGTAACATCGTTGTCCCCAAATAGGTAGAATTTTACTGACCGCCAGGTCCAAAGAGACTGGTGGTGGAAGCAAATTTAAGGCTTTCGAAAAAGGTATCAGCGATATGAGCATCATCCCCTAGCTGATCATCATTCTGGAATGCATCTAACAAAATTGTCTCCATGGCAGTTGTATCCCTTAAGTAATCATCCATACCAACCTCTATTTGATTTCCTCCATTGCTAGCTTGTGAATAACTACTATTGCAGTAGTCATTCCTAATTGGTGAAAATGGACGTATTGGGAATTGAAAAGGTCATTTAATCTATTATCACTCAGTAATTTCTCCAGGTTCAAGAGAGAAATCATCGAGGTAACCACAAACCTATTTTTAAACTCTAAGATCTAGCCTTCTTAGGGTTCAGAGAGGGCTCTCTCTATAAAATTTAACTTTGTTTTGATTATAAAATATTAGGCTAGTTATGATTGTGCAATTGGTTTTGGTTTTGATTGGTTCGGTGGGAAAAATCACTAGAAGAGATGGATAGTGGGAAATCTATTTGTCCATTGGGTTGAGGATTCAAAATTCAAGCAGACAGAACTAGGATCAAAGGCAAAAGGTCAAATGTTTTCAGGGCAAGATAGATAACCCTTGGAGATATTGGAATTTTTTTTTTATGAGATGGTATGATCGGGATAAAGGGCACTTAAGAATCCTTAAATCTGGAAAAGGAAGTAGTAGGAAGAGGTCAAATGAGAGAGGGATAAATTAAGGGTTCCCTACACTAGAAATAAGAGGAAGATATATAAATGATAATTAGTTAAAAGCAAGGTGCTTTTAACAAATCCTGTAGTAATACTCCTAGTTATACATTCAGATTTAGCATAAACGTAGATGGATGCATGTAACTGAGAAAGAAAACAATGACAAGTGAGGAAATACTTCACTCCAAATAGCTCATCACAGGAATCCTGAAGTATGATGCCAATTGGTTTGATCCACCCTGCCAACTTGAAATTCGACACACAAAAGCTTTGAAGTCCAAGAATAAATGACTATAACAATCCCAACAATTTTATTCCACATAAAATACTTCTAAAGATGAAGTATTTATAAATAATGTTTTACAAAATATCCTAGAAGACTTCTAGGAATTATCTTAGGAAAATAAAATATCTTTACAATAATAATAGAGACAACTGCTTAACAAATCAGCAAGCTGACCTATTTTATCCAAAAGAAATAGAAACAGTTTTGAGGATAAGATGCAGCTGGCTGCCTTGGTGTCCTCCTTGCTGGCTCTTAGATATTTTTGAATATGATCTACCTTGTCTGATACTCTTTCTCGGATACTCTTTATTCACTGATACTCTCTAAACCGATACTCTTTAAACCTTAGTCAAAAGCAGTTTATTGCTGTAAAATCTGTTTTGACTGTAATTTAGAAAATAGTTTAGTCTTCTTTTCATTTGTCTCTCTTTTATCCGTCACAATAAATCTGTGAGTGACTGCCAATCCTTATTCTTAGGAATTTGTATATTTTTTAATTTCTTGAAGTTCTCATCAGCTTCAGTATATCTATAAAAAGTTGGCTTGATGAAAAACATGTGCTTTATCTCATGTTGCAAGTAGAATAAGTCTTCAAAACTCTTGAGTAACACTTTTCTAGTTGGAATGCCTTGTCCTTGTGGCTTATTTACCTGTTACTTGGAAAATTCTCTTATCTTCTTATCATAGTCATTCTTAGGCATTAAATTATCATTAATTACCATAATTTCAAGTAGTCCTTTTTGTCACAAACTTGTGAACTTAACCATAAATCTAGTTATGGAAGTATTCATACTTTCACACTTTTCTTCCAGTTGTCTCACCAAATTTTTCTTTGTTTTGAATTTCCTAATTTCTAGGATAGTTGTAGTTTTGTTTGTGATTTTGAGTTCTTCCAACTCCTATCTATTTTTACTGTCGAGGAAGGTGATCAGCTTCACAACTTGCTTTGGTTTGTCAGCCAACTTAGTTTGAGTCTTTTTTATTTTTGCTTGGGCTGCTAGTAATAACTCTCTTTGCTCAAAAATTACTTGAATTAAAGGCCATACATCATGGATGGTTTCAATGACATTATTCCAAAGGTAATTTTTGATGTATGATATCTGATCCTTCAAAGTTAACTCCTTTTGCAACTTCTTTAACTCTTCATTCAGTCTGATGGAATTTTGTTCATGTGTATTTGCATTTATCTGAGCTAATTTATTTGACTTCTCAACATTTTCTACCATTTTTGTCAACCTGTTAATCTCATTTGCCTTTCAAGACATTTATTCCATTGCTTTCACTATTTTGTTGGCCTTATCTGTAGGCTGTACTGCTGTTGTTTATGATTCAGTAGCTGAGGTTGTGGAAGAAGTCACTGGAAATGCAGTAGCCAGTGGTTCTTTGGGTGCAATATTTTCACCTAAAGTTGAAGGCACTACTGCAGTGATAACTGGAATGACTGTAGAAATCACTGGTTCTTTCACTATTTCCTTTTCTTGGACAAGTTTTTCCATCTGTACTTCCATCTCCTTAACTTGTGCTTTCAACTGAAGAATTAAATTCATCATGTCATCTTTTTCACTCTGTTCTTGAATGACTTATTTTGTTTGAGGATGCTCACTTTGAGGAAGTTTGAGTTGTTTCCTCAAGGCTGCTATATCTTCATTTTTCTTCTTCACCAATAATTATGTTGCTTTGATATTAGCAGGATCATATCCCACCTGTAACACTAGTTCTTCTAAGGCTTTTATCCTTAGATCCTTGCCATACAATGAGGGTTTTTCCATATTCATCTGATCTTGCATGTTGGAGATGGTGTTTTGGAGCTTTTGAGCACTCATGGCTTTGTTTGTGACAGTAGGATATAAAATTTCAGAGGTTTGTCTGTGGAACTCAATTTGATCAAGAGCATGGATCTTATCTGTCTGGACCTATAAATCAACTTTTTTATAATCAACCACTATCTTAGGAGTTTTGATTGTGGGCTGCAACACTGACATGATTAGCTTTTGATTAGAATAATCAAATGCAGAAAGGAGCCTGTTTTGTACACTAGGAGTCTGTTTGAAATATTGAGAATAAATGTTATTCTTTATCTCTTCATTCTTCAGTTTAATCTACTTATATTTCTCTTTAATATCCAAATCCATTTCCTCAGCTGCCTGTGAGGAAGAGGCTTCCATGATTTGTTGTCTTTCCATCAACTGTGTGTCTTCATTATTGATTTGTCCTTCATTATGATTTTTAGTATTTGTCTCATTGATAATTATAGTAGCAACATTTTTCTCTAGAAAATCTGTATTGGTATTTAAAGGTTCTGTTTCTTCTACATCTATTGTCACTTTTCCTTTACCTACTGAGTCTAATTTGGGCCTTTTTTTATATATGATTGTGAACTTGGTTTGTAGTTTCTGCCACATAGGCTTCTTCTTCCCTTACTCTTTTAATGGACTTCTCTGGTTGATTTGCAATCTCCAAGGTATGACTAGTATTACCTTTGTTCACTGCATCTATTAAAGTGTTTTAAGTCCATTCAATATGATTGGAAAAATTTTCTATTTCTGGTTTAGTTTCATGGATAAAGGGTGTTAACTTGCATTTAACCCTTAGTTTACTCAAGATCCCTTGTGGATCATAGTTCCAAGGGAAACTCTCTTCAAATTTATATTCCAATAACTGATTAGCTGCCTCTTTTTCTACATCCCTATGATTACATATGAATGTCCCTATCTGATTCTTAAGTTTGAATTGGGTCTTCTTTCTAGCTGCCATGAAATTTATGGAATCAAATTTTAGGATCTGCCTGATATATTCCAAGGAAAAGATCCTCATTGAAGGATTTTTGGGTAACTTGTAAGGTAACAAGTTTGACCCAAAGACTCTGATTTCAGTATAATTTTCATACAAATCCCAGTCACCAACCTTACTCTGCTCTGATAAATGCAATATATTTTTCATTTCTTCATTTATTCTTGGCTACTCTGTCTTGGTCAACATTGTGATCACTGGATGTAAAAATAACTCTGAAAATTCTGAATAACTGAAATCTGTGCATTCTTTCCTAAGCAAGGATGTCCAAAAAATGACAGATAGAGAATTTCTCTCTATGTCAAGTTTTTGGAGAGTAACTGAAAAATTATCTGATTGGAAGTATAGAAACATATGGAAAAGGTAGGAGGTATATCTAAATACTCCCTCAATTTGAAAATTGGTCAATTGATAATGAATACTATCAGCAATGAAACCAACATAATCAAATATTACTGATGGGGGTTGACCTGGGGAGAAAGTGGATAAGAATCCCAAGATGGATTCATCAGTGTGTTCATCAGTAAAATATCCAAGGATGAAGGAAAGCATGGAAATCACATGTCTTTAACCTTCAGGGAATTTAGCAGTTGAATATGGGGGATTTAGCTTAGGAATTTCTACATGTAGAGGCATAAAATTTTGAAAAATCATGAACCTTTTGGGAAAATATAGGCCAATATATAACTTGGTGAGAGCCTCTATAAACAAAGGGACTGCTTGGGGGTCAGGCTAAAGCTGTAACATCTGGTTAATTGATTCTGCAGTGATGGTAAAAAACACATCTTTACTGGCATTTACAATGGCTCTTTGATCAGGAACATAATACTGCTGACATAATCTAATGACCTCCTGACATGGGTGAGTTAATGGGACAACATATTTGGGCAAATGGGATTCCAAAATATGGACTTCTTATTCATTATCTAATGAATTTTCATAACACCAGTTATGGATATCTAGCAGGTTAAATTCAACAATGGGATCTGCTATCTTGTAATCAGTATCAGCTAGTGGAATGTGTTCAATATCAATGACTGGGGGTTGCAAAGGATTGACAACAATAAAAGTATTCGAAGTCATGACAGGGGTAGGTTTAGGCACTTTAGAAGCTTCAGGCTTTCTTGCACTCTACATTTTAGGCATTTTGATCTACTTCTGCAATTTTAGACAGTTTGCAGAAGTAATTTACTTTAGCAGAGGGTTTATTGGACAAATTTGGCAAAGTATAGCTTTCTTTCTTTGGGCTTTATTCTCAATTAGGTATGTGAAAGAGTTTTATAGGCTTTTAACTGGTTTAAAACAAGAAACAAGGGTTTCTTGAGTATTTTAATGGAAATTTGGGCTAAAAACTCTTTTGAAAATGGTTACAAAGCCTTAGGAAACTTGCAGAGGTTTTTTGGTTTGATTTAAGCTTGAAATAGTTCATCAAAGTGTGAAAGATTCACAAATTCCTTGAAAAATGGTGCGCAGTAGAGAATCAGGGTTTCTGGGAAAAATTTGACAGGGTCTGGCCTGTTTTTGGGCTTTTTGGAAGTTTCTTTCAATTGATTTTTAAACATTTAAGTATGTTTTTGTTCTTTAAAGGTCTTTTAAATCGATTGCAGGTTCAAATTTTAGAAAAATACCTATAATATGTAGGTATCGGGCTTTTGAAGAGTTTCTGAAGTTTTCAATGGAACACAACTTCTGTAGATTTTTCTGGAGCAATGCACAGCTCCTTGACAGTCTTCAATGGTTTGTAGGGTAAATCTTGCAGGTTTCGGGCATGAAAATGGCAGAAAAAGGCTTTAAAAGGGTGTTTTTACAGTCGAGGAGGTTGTGCAGTGGGTTTAGGTTAATGCATAGAAGATAAAGGAATGAATGCATTTCTAAGGTTTAATATGCATTTTGGTTACATTGCTTATGCATGGAATGCTTGTCACGTCAGGTATGAGCAGTAGTTTCAGGATTCAAAGGATAAAAAACCAATGGTTATCGCGCATGTTTTTGGTGGTAAGCGGTATTGGGCTTAACCCACACGATCGAATAAGAATCGATCATGTGGAGGAGAGAGGAATTGCGAAACCACCCATTTCATGCAGCTTTGATGTTTGGGTGATCGCGCTACTTTTCCACGCGACATTGCATCTGTGCTGTCGAATTTCTGGGATCAATGTAAAGGGTCCAGATTCATTTGGGAGTTGCATTGGAATGGGAGTGGGACCGGGGTGTTTACATATGTGGCGGGATGTGAGTTTAAACATTATAACAAAGGTGATTGAATAAGGTATTTAAACATTAAGCTTTGTATAATATGGCGAGTTAAACTTTAGAATTTATTAAATAAGCGTTAATCAAAGTCTAAAGTTTAGGTTTAATGTATTAATTTGAACCTTTGAAAATGTTTAAATCACACATATCCGTTCGGGTTAATATTTGTATAGTCTTCGAACATTTGACATATTCTTGAATACTATAGGGGTGGGATTAGTTTCTATAGATATGTTTAGACCAATGGCTTTGTTAGGGTGGGGTTTTTATGTTTCGCATGTGAGATATAAAACTTTGGTCTAAACTTTAAAATAATGGGCTTTGTGGATTTATTTAAATATAAGGGAATTAATATATACATGTAGGTATAGTTTTAGCGATTTAATAAAATAGGTTAGGTGTTAATATGAAAAAATGGTAGTAAAATGGAAATAAATCATATGTTACCTCTAAGTAAAGTATAAAAATTAAAGCATTGCTCATCTTTGTTGTATTACTTCACTTATACTTAGGATAAATTCTTTTTGAGGGTTTTATGAATGATTTTGAAGGGAATGAAGTTAATTATTTTAGGTTTACAATTTTACTAAGTAAAAAATGTGTTTTACTTAGGAAAAAGGGATTAAGATGTATGATTGAGGGGTAAATGCTGATAAATGTGGGTTTAAGGTATGAACTCAATATTTTTAACTAACTAGTCATCAAGCCTTGGGTCCAGTCCCAACAAAAGTCAGAGAAATGCTCTGAGCCTTTTTTACTGATAGTTTAGAACACTGAATACTTGTAGGGGAGGGGAAAATTAGTGATTTTTCCCGATGATGCTTTATTACATGATTTCTCAACTGCTCTCTACCCACGCAACTTTATTTCTAATATTTTTTTCTTCATTTTGTAGGTGCATTTAGGCTTGCAACCTTAAAACATTTTTCTTTAAAAGCATAAAACTATCTAAATCTACCTTATTTCATCTGAGGGCTCAGATTAAACTATTGAGCTCCTCATTATTCTCTACCTATCTACTGATTTTTCAAGTTTAAACTGTTTGACAAATCTTTATTCTCTATCTAAAACATGAAATTGAAAGTATGAAAATTTAGGATTAAACTGTCTAACTGATCATGGATTACGACATTTATTGACACTCTACACATAATCATTATTCTTGCAATAAAATTAAAAGTAGTGGCATTTGGACTTGCTCACTTTCGGGTCTTATTTCTCTTTTTTCTTTTGGGGTCTGTATTTTTCTAAGTCCTTTGATTTTTCTTTTAGGACTTTTTACCCTCTTTTTGGATTTTTATTATTTTTCTTTCAAAATATGGGAAAAAAACTTGTAGAAAGCAAGGTATGTACATATTTACAAGGCTATCAAAGTCAATTCAAAATTTATGAACCCTATTATTATAGAACCCTAACAAACTGAACCATTATTGTTATCATTGCTCTCCGATTTTTTCTCTTAATTCAGCCTTCTCTCGATTTGACATTATCATGGGGTGCAACGAAAGATGGTAGCTAGGTCTCTCATCATCATATAATCCTAATAATTTCAAAACATATATTTGAACATGATTAGCACAATATCGATGATATCAATTAGTAAGCATGTCAATGCATGATTAATTGGTTTGACATTGAAATAATTACATTATACCAAACAATTATTACCGTCACTATCCCATGATTGTGGCTAGAAGATGGCATGTTACAATTGGCAGGGTGAAGAGGCCGTCTATTTTCATTTACCAACCGCGCCTTGCAGTATGTTACTCCTAATAAGAGCTTTCGAAGTTTTGGAATTGTTTGAATATTTTGTGCATTTGAACTCGATTATGAATATGCATGAACCTGCAAATTTGTATGCATTAATTTTATTCAGCTGATTGACATGGATAAAAAAAAAAATTCAATTAGACAATAAAAATATAAATAAAATTTGAAGTAATTATGTCTGGAGATGGATAGGGAGAACTCTACAATGGACTTTGAGAAATATTATGGAACGAGCCGGATTTTGAAGAATTCTCCATTTGATATAATTTTGATATTTTCTCCCTGCATTTGAGCAAAATCAACAATAAATTTTGGTATACATACCTAAAAGGAGTTATTGTTATCGGTGCTAATGTACTGTTAACCACACTTGTGTGGTTTTATTACTGGACGCACCGGTGTGGTTAGTTAACAAATGCACCAAATATCAGGAAAAAAAAAATGCAACTTCATTTTTTTGAAGTGAAAAAAAAGCGGTAAACTAAAAAATGAGCGGCAAATGATTTTCAGAAATCTAATTTCATAAGAAGTTCTTTAAATAGTAAAATATATTCATTATTTCATTATTTTTGCAAAAATGTTCAGGGAGGGAATTGCACGAGAGACATATCTAGAGCAACAGAGCACTATGGAGCAGCAAAATAATTTCGAACAACAACACTATTCAAAGAATCGGAATTTGAAACATCTGGTGATTCACATAAAAACCCTGTAGTATAGTAAAAATGTTAAATTTTACTGTAATAATTGTTTTCTTACAGTTTTTGTTAGATTTAATTCATGCATAGTAAAATTTTTAAATTTTATTGTGCATTTTACTAATAAAATCATTTACAATCTCTATTCTTATTTAGATTTAATTAAAATTTAGAAAATAAAAACAAAAAAAATATATTCTTACGTTAAACCCTTGCTTCTTCTTATTTATGTGACTACAAAAATTCATAATTAGACATTTAATTTTAGATTTATAGGGTTTGTATTACTATATATAAGTGTTTGAAATCTTACCGACGTGATCACTTGCAGAGTCGGATTCCAATCCCTGATGGCGCTTGCATAATTTTTAAGAAACAACGTTTTTTAATCGGTGCGCCCTATTTTATATAGCGCACCGATGCATTTTTTTAGTATAATGCACCAGGCACGTATTGAAAAAAAGCATGGTTTGATAAAAAATATTTTCTATTTATTTATGTTTATGTTAATCAGTGCTCTCGTATTAATATAACACACCGAGTCTCCTATTGAGAAATAGAACTGTATAGTGTTTCTACTATAGTGGCGGTGCATTTATAATAACATATTTCATCGTTATCGTTTAAATTTGTTTCCCGTTGTCAGTGCTTAAGTGGCGAAAGTCACACCGTGCGGTTAAAAATATAAATGCACCGAGCGTTTAATTTAGATAGACACATCGTTTTCTTAATTTTTTTTAATCTGAAAAGTGTGTGATTTATTTATAAAATATATTAATGAATGATACATGTTTTATATTGATAAAAAAATTGTTGACAAGAGTTCAAGTAACAAAAATACTAATAGCACATCCAGAAAAGAAAAAAAATACAAGTTTTTTGTAAATTCTTTACAAAAATTATTATTTTTGAACTATATGTAAGTTTAACTAATAAGTATTGTTTAGTGTGTATCATGTAGAGCCACAAAATGACGAAGGTCGATACAATTCTTTCTGATATTAGACAAGAAGAGTGTAAAAGCATGATGGAAAAATCACAGAAGGATGAATGAGGTGAATGAAAAAATACTATTGATCCAATATGAGTTTCTTTTTTTAATTTTCATTAATAATATGCTTAAAAATATTAGATAACATGTTTCAAACAATTTATTAATCCAGATATGTTTAATGTTCTACAGGGACCAACAACGAAGGAAAGGAATGTTGTTCTAATAAAATAAAAAAAAATAGAACATGAACTGAAAATGAATTTCTCCTTAGCTCATCTAGAGTGGTACTTTTACAAACTTTGACGGATCTAAGGGAATGAATGTATAGACTTTATTTCCACTTACAATACAAAAATAAATCCAATGATTTCAAGAACCAAATTTTATTTAAACTACAGGAAGAGTTTCGAGAGAATTGGTCAATGAGACATGTCAAACTTTTAATAGCAAAAACGTACAACAACAAAAAAGAATGATTGAAAAAGTAATATTCCTTTAATTTGTTTTCTAGAATTATATGTATATATTACAACAAAGCAATCATTTATAAATATCACTTTTGTTATATTTAGTTTTCATATATCAATACAAAAATTAAATAGTTTATTGTCACGTTACTTTTTCAGGAAGATTATGAATATCTTAAAGGATGAACG
The DNA here is from genome assembly GCA_034641835.2 of Pinus albicaulis. Classification (NCBI taxonomy): domain Eukaryota; kingdom Viridiplantae; phylum Streptophyta; class Pinopsida; order Pinales; family Pinaceae; genus Pinus; species Pinus albicaulis. The sequence goes on from CM076570.1 coordinate 1,479,058,710, forward strand.
AGCTGATATCAGAAATATGCCAGTGGGAATGTCAAAAATCTGTACAAGGATATGGTCAAAGAAATGGACATAATTGCATCACACGAGGAGCCATCTCAATAACAACGTGCTTCAAATGTAATATGTAATCATTGAATTTTTCGATTAGGTACAATAAATAAATAATTTAGCATTAAATATTAATTTTCAAGTATTTTCTTCCACAAAAGAAAAGAAAATGGAACCCATTCAACAGATAAAAGAGGACGACAAGGAAGAAAATGGTTGATATATAAGTTTGTGAGTAATTGTTACTTCCTTATAACAACCTAACCATATTTCATTTTTGTATATTTTAAGTTGTTTTACAACAATCATCATTGAATGTCTTCAAACACGTGCTAACATACAAAGAAGAACCATAAGAAGAATTGATTAACATTGGGTTAAATATGGGTTGTCAATATATGTTGGCATATCAGAAATTAATTGTGGAATTGGTAAGTATCTATCTTGTTTTACTTAGCTCCGTCTATAATTAATAGAACAAAAAATATTTTATATTAAATCTATGATTTGCTATGGGGTATAAAACTTGTAGGAAACAAAGTATGGAACTGTGCCAACAAAAGAATTGTTGAAAGAAGGCATGAAATGTGGTTTTGAAAGAATGTGTATAGTTCACGAGTCAATTCTTGCTATGGTACATTTATTTTCGATTTACGTTGATGTATATTATTTAATATTTCAATTTTCATTATTCTCACCATAGTAGATACACTCATTACACTTTATTTTTATGTTTGTAGATGGAACTTGAAGAAGAAGAAAACAATCAACACAATGAACAAAAAATTTCTCCAAATAACCCAAGTCATGGAAGTAGCTTGAGCAGTGATAGTAGTTCCAACAAAGAATGATGATCACTATGTTTGGATATCAAAGCAAGGCGTTGTATTTTTTGAGATATTTGTCTGTGAAATCATTCATTTTGTTTAATGTAATGGACATAGTGTCCCAATTGAAAGACAAAGGGATACCAATAGCTGTTGCATTTTGTATGAAAAAGAGTCTCTTATATATATATATATATATATATATATATATATATATATATACATATATATATATATATATATATATATATACGTTATAATTTATTCTATTGTGTTCTCCATTGTTGCTGTGAAATTTTACACCATTGAATAAATATATGGATGATTAAATATTATAATGAAGAGATGTGAAATCTAATGATATAACAAATTCATCCAAACATCACATTCAAATGCACTGATAAAAATTTAATTGATAAGAATACTGTTATAAGATATGTGTCAACTTTTGATGAATAATGAATTTAAAAAATTGCAATAATTGCATTGTCATAGGTCAATGTTTCTAAAAAATATAAAATGAACATCGATGCGTGTGTATGGTATCGCACACCACTGCGTTGCCATGACCTATGAGCACCACACCAAATACCAATACCAATTAGAACACTAGGTACACTTTATCGACGACTACGACCCGGGAAAATAGGCATTGCATGCACCTATATGGTTTGCCTTTAACACACCAATGCAATTTTACACCTTAACGTCCCAAGGTGTGTACACAGCTCATACTCACCGGGCATATAGAAGGTGCACGCACTGGTGCATTCTTATTTGTAATGCACCAGTACCATTTGCATTAAATGCCTCGATGCTTTACAACTATAATCTGAATAACAGCGGTGCATGCACCTTCTATCCACCCAGTGTGTATTTGTTGGTGACATGCACCGGGGCGTTGCGTATGTATACGCCCCGAGCTTCAGAAATTTGTTTTCCATCCTGGTGCTTGGTATTTTTATAGCACCAGTGCGTACTATTTAAAACGCACTGGTGCGTTCATGTTGGGTGTGGAGCCTAATTTGCATCCTAATTCAGAGATTCTTGTTTCAACCGGATGTATACCCCAGGAAAATTGTACACCCTTGTTATGGGGGCTTCCCCCCCAGCTGGGGGGTCCGGGGGCCAGAGGTCCCCCGACGGGGGTTTCGGGGGCAGTGCCCCCGAAGCTAAAAACAGATGTAAAATTTCCTTGTAAAAGTATAGTAATTTCTAGTCAATCTGAGTCGTTCATTAGGCAGATGATATGATGGTAGAAGTTATGTTTAGTTTAGGGTTTTTTTTCCCTAGAAGGAAATCCCTCGCTTTGTATGAGGGTATTGTATTGTGGTTGTGTATTGTATGTGTATTCTCAGAGCCAGAAACAGATAGGGAGATTGTGAGAGAGAACAGAGGATATTACGGTGGATCTACTGTAGGTTGTGTCTCTTCATTTTTCTGGATAATAGAAAGGAGGATTAGCTATTTGGGGTGGACGTAGCCCAAAATGGGTGAACCACATATATCTGTGTCTCTCTGGTTTTATGTGTTCTATGTTCTTATGTTTTCCGCATATTTTATGTGTTGCATTTCTCTGTAATATATAATTTTTTAACAACTGGTATTAGAGCAAAGGTCTATTTGGCTGATAAACTCGTAGGAAAGAAGGGTTCCTGGTTCAAGTGGGAGCAATGGCAAAAGATGGTAAGTGTAGGGTCAAGAAATTTAATGGTCAAAACTTCCCGTTGTGGAATATGCATATGGAAGATTATCTGTATCAGAAATATTTGTACCTACCATTAAGTGGAAAAAAGAAGAAGCCAATGATTATGACAGACGCAGAATGGGAGATATAGATAGAAAGGCACTCGAAACAATACGGTTGTGCCTCATAGCATCGGTAGCTTTCAATATTTCAAAGGAAACAACAACAGAGGGTTTGATTAAGGCGTTGGCGAAACTATATGAAAAACCCTCGGCCTCAAAAAAGGTATTTCTTATGAAACGATTATTTAATAGGAAGATGTCAGAAGGTGGATCTGTTGCAGACCATTTAAATGATTTTAATACAGTTACCAGTCAGTTAAGTTCTGTAGGGGTAAAATTTGATGATGAAATTAGAGCTATGTTATTTTTGTGCTCATTTCCAGAAAGTTGGAATGGTTTAGTTATAGCCATTAGTAACTTTGTCTTTGGATTTAGTACTTTAAATTTTGATGATGTTGTCGGTGTTATCCTTAGCGGGGAAATGCGATGGAAAGGCTCTGGTGAGACATCATGTAATGCTTTGAGTGTAGAGTTTAGGGGAATAAGAATGAAAATATGAAAGAGCTCAGGATGTCGCAGTAAATCAAGGAAAGTCAGATCCAAGTCCAGATCGGGGATAATGTGCTGGAAATGCGGAAAGAAAGGACACCCAAAGAAACATTGTAGATCTCAGAAAGGAAAAGAAGGAGACGCACAACAAGAAAACAACCATGAAGCAAATGTGACAGGTGATGCGTTACAAGATGCTTTGATTCTTTCTTTCGAAAATGTTACTGATTCCTGGGTAGTAGATTCAGGGGCCTCATTCCATGCAACACCTGATAAGAAATATTTTCATGACTATGTCCAAGGAGATTTTGGACAAGTCCGTTTGGGTGATGATAAACCCTGTAAAATTGTTGGAATGGGTAAGGTTCTTTTAAAACAACCGAATGTAAACCAATGGCTATTAAAGGAGGTAAGGCATGTTCCAGATCTGAAGAAAAATCTGATTTCAACAGGGTAGTTAGGCGGTGAAGGTTGTATGACAACTTTCACAGATAAAATTTGGAAGGTCACCAAAGGATCCCCGGTAATAGCAAAAGGTGAAAAGGTTGGTACATTATATTTATGCAATGGTATTTCTAACTCTGTTAATGATTTAACCTCCAAAGGAGCAGATGCAGCATTATGGCATCATAGGCTCGGACACATAAGTGAGAAGGGGATGAAGATTCTTCACTCAAGAAATTTGTTGCCGAGTTTGAAGAATGTTGATTTGGATTTATGTGAGAATTGTATTTATGGAAAACAGAAGAGAGTCATATTTCTCAGAGTTGGGAAAGAAAAGAAGAGAGAAAAATTAGAGCTTGTCCATACAGATGTATGGGAACCCGATCAGGTATCATCTCTTGGTGGCTCTCGTTATTATGTTCCTTTTATTGATGATGCAACTAGAAAAACTTGGATTTATTGTATTCATAATAAATCTGATGTATTTGATACTTTCAAGAAATGGAAAGCTTTGGTTGAGATTGAGACAAGAAGGAAGTTCAAGTGTCTCAGATCAGACAATGGAGGTGAATATTGCAGCAAAGAGTTTGATAGGTACTATTCAGAGTATGGAATTCGCAAAGAGAAGACAGTTCCAAGAACACCACAAGAAAATGGTGTGTTAGAAAGAATGAACAGAACAATCATGGAGCGTGCAAGGTGCATGAGATTGCATGCAGGTTTGCCTTTACAATTTTGGGCAGATGTTGTAGATTTTGGTGTTTATCTAATAAATATAGGGCCTTCCAATTCCTTGGATGGTGGTATTCCAAAGGAAGCATGGACAGGTAAAAAGGTAAACTACTATTTTTTAAAGCCTTTTGGTTGTGAGGCCTTTGTCCATATTAATAAAGAAAATAGAACAAATCTTGAGGCAAAATCAAAGAAATGTAACTTTATTGGATATGGTGTTAATGATTTTGTTTATCGCTTATATGATTATGAAAATCACAAAATCATTAGGAGTAGAGATGTAATATTTAATGAAAACATCTTGTATAAGAATCACTTGCAGGAAAAGAAACAGGAAAAAGAAAACAAAGAATACAAAGTTCTTGATGAAATCATAGAAAAAGTAAAGGTGCCTGAAAACAATAATAATCAAAAACCACAACAACAACAACCATCACAACAGTAACATGCACTTCAAACACCTAAAAGTGGTGTTAGAAGATCTACAAGGATAAGTAGACCCCCTGAACGATACTCTCCTTCATTATATTATTTATTGTTGACTGATTCTGGTGAACCCGAATGTTATGAAGAAGCAATGCAGGTTTAAAGCAAGAAGATGTGGGAGCTATCCATGGAAGAAGAGATGGAATCCTTAATACATAACCATACTTGGAACTTATTCAGGTTTCCTGCAGGTAAAACAACATTGCCGAATAAATGGGTTTACAGGCTGAAGGAAGAAGATGGAGGAAAACAGAGGTACAAAGCTAGACTTGTAGTGAAGGGGTTTGCACAGAAGAAAGGTATTGATTTTGATGAAATATTTTCTCCTGTTGTTAAGATGCTTAAATCAGAACTACTTTAAGTCTTGTAGCAGCGGAAGATTTGCATCTTGAACAATTAGATGTAAAGACAACTTTTCTCCATGGAGATTTGGAGGAAGAGATCTATATGTAGCAACCAGAAGGATATGAGGTCAAAGGGAAAGAAAAATTAGTGTGCAGGTTAAAGAAGAGCTTGTATGGATTAAAACAGGCTCCAAGGCAGTGGTATCTAAAATTTGATAGGTTTATGTCTAAACAAGGTTATACTAGATGTCACTCTGATCATTGTGTTTATCTTAAAAAGAAAAATGATGGCAGCTATATTATATTGTTATTGTATGTAGATCACATGCTTGTTGCAGGGTCTAACATGCAGGAAATAAATGCGCTCAAAATAAAATTGGCAAATTCATTTGCAATGAAGGATTTGGGAGCTACAAAACAAATTCTTGGTATGAGAATAACTAGAGACAGAAAAATCGTAAATTAACACTGTCTCAGAATGAGTACATACAAAAGGTGTTGAAAAGATTTAATATGCAGAATGAAAAACCAACTAGTACACCTTTTGCTAGCCATTTCAAACTTAGTAAGGAGATGTGCCCCAAGACCCAAGAAGAAATGGATTATATTTCTAAAGTTCCATATGCATCAGCAGTTGGAAACTTAATGTATGCAATGGTTTGCACAAGGCTTGATATTGCACATGCAGTGGGAGTTGTAAGTCGGTACATAAACAATCCAGGAAAGGAACATTAGATGGCAGTGAAATGGATTCTCAGATATTTGAGAGGTACCGCAAATCAAGAATTATGCTTTGATGGTTCAAACATTTCTCTACAGGGATATGTTGATGCAGATATGGCAGGTGATAGAGATAACATGAGGAGCACTACAGGATATGTATTTACTGTAGGTGGAACAATTGTCAGTTGGGTTTCAACAATCCAAAGTTTTGTTGCACTGTCAACAACAGAAGTAGAGTATGTTGCTGCTACAGAGGCTAGTGAATAAATGATTTTGTTACAAAGGTTTATGGATGAATTGGGTAAGAAGCATGATATGGGCATGTTATACAGTGATATCCAAAGTGCCATTCATCTTGCAAAGAAATCAACATTTCATTCCAAGAATAAACACATACAGATCAAGTACTGTTTCATACGGTCAGTGTTGGAAGATGGACAGTTGAAGCTGGAAAAGATACACACTAGCTAGAATCCTGCAAATATGCTAACAAAAGTTGTAACCAGGGAGAAACTGAGAATATGCTAAGTTTCAATTGGTCTTCAAGTACGACGATGAATATGAGAAAAAACCAGGTCCAAAATGGAGTCATTGTCAAGCAAGTGAAGCAACAGTGGAGTTGCTACAATCAGTCTCCAAGTGGGAGATTTTTGGGTGTGGAGCCTGATTTTCATCTTGATTCAGAGATCCTTGTTTCAACCGGATGTATACCCCAAGAAAACTGTACATCCCTGTTGTAGGGGGGACTTGTCCCCCTTGTGGGGTTCGGGGGGGAGGAGCTTGGGGGTTCGGGGGCCAGAGGTCCCCTGGTGGGGGTTTCGGGGGCAGCGCCCTCGAAGCTAAAAACATATGTAAAATTTCCTTGTAGAAGTATAATAATTTCTAGTTAATCTAGGCCATTCATTAGGCGGATGATCTGATGGTAGAAGTTATGTTTAGTTTAGGGTTTTTTTTTCTTAGAAAGCAACCCCTCGCTTTGTATGAGGCTATTGTATTGTAGCTGTGTATTGTATGTGTATTCTCAGAGCGAGAAACAGATAGGGAGACTATGAGAGAGAATAGAGGATATTACAATGGATCTGTTGTAGGTTGTGTCTCTTCATTTTGCTGGATAATAGAAAGGAAGGACTCGTTGTTCGGGGTGGACGTAGTCCAAACTGGGTGAACCACATATATCTGTGTCTCTCTGGTTTTATGTGTTTTATGTTCTTGTGTTTTTTGCATATTTTGTGTTGCATTTCTCTGTAATATATAATTTTTAACAGTTCATACATGAAGTGCGCACCGATAAGAAAAACATCCATAAAAACCTCTGACCACCCAGTTTTTTTAGTTGTGTCAAAGTTTCGTTAGCAGCTCCATCAAAACCTCCGTTACCAAAAATGGATGTTGTAGAATTTTTTTTTTTGAAAATTTTGGCCAATTTTATAACACTAAAAACCTCCTTTATAACTTCCACTAGAGGGTCTTTTCCTTGTAGTGATTGTTCCTGTCACTAAGAAATAAGGGACCATCCGGGTTTGTGTTGATTACTGTGACATCAATCGAGCATGTCCTAAGGACAATTACCCCACTCCTTTTATTGATCAAATCATTGACGTGTGTGTCGGGAGTGAGATTTTTCCTTTATGGATGGTTTTTTTGGCTATAACCATATTAACATTGCTCTAGTTGATCAACACAAAACTACTTTTATTTGTCCATGGGGAACCTTTTCCTATAAAAATATCCCTTTTGGCCTGAAGAATGTTGGGGCCACCTTCCAATGAGCTATGTCATATGATTTTCATGATATCAAGCACATAGTTTAACCATACCTCGACAACCTTCCTGCTCATTCTGAAAAACGTCGAGATCACCTGGAACACCTCAGAGCCATATTTATTTGTTTTCGACACTATAATATCATGTTCAACCCTCATAAGTGTGTCTTCTGTGTCGAATCCAATCGACTCTTGGGTTTCATGGTATCCAAAGAAGGCATTCGAATAGATTCTCTTAAAGTAGAGGCGATCGTCAATTTTCCTCCTCCTTCTTCTATTCATCAACTACAAAGCCTCCAGGGGAAAGCCAATTTTCTCTATCACTTCATCCTGAATTACGCTGATATTTATATAGGTTTTAATCTATTATTGAAAAAGGAAATCCAATTTATATAGCATGCACTTTCCCTAAGCTATTTCGATGATTTGAAATGAGCCCTCATCAGTGCTCCTTTACTACATCCTCCCAATTATCACCATGAATACTTCCTGTATTTGGCCGCCACAAACATTACTATTGGTATAGTGTTGGTCCAAGATAATGACGATGGTTAAGAGCATGTATTTTAATACTTGAGCCGAAATCTCTTTGATGCTGAGACCTGCTATGCTCATGTAGAGAAACTCACGTTGGTTACTGTCCATGTTGTTTAGTGTTTTCGTCATTACATTCTCCTGCATAAAACTTCGGTGATTTCAAATTGCAACCCTATGAATTACATTATCACATGTCAGTTACTTGGAGGCAAGTACTCGAAATGGATTATCATCCTTCAATATTTTGACTTAGAGTTCACTGCCGCTAAGTTTAAGAAATACATTTTCTTTGTTGAGTTGATCTGCTATCTTCCCACCTCGGTTGATCCCACTCCTTTTGAAGAGTCGATTCCAAATGAATCACTCTTTCTCATCAACACTCTTAACCCATGGTATGAAGACATCATCATATATCTCTAGACCAAATTTTTTTGACTAGAGCTATCGCACTCTAAGCGACGGTGGATTCGTTAACATATCCAATCCCACCGTATCGTTAGAGACACTTCGAATCACAGTAGTTTCAGCTCTGTCCTCCGTCGTTTTTTGATTATAGAGGAAGCTGATAAATTTCTCAATGACTGTCACTCTAGGGCGTGTGGTGGTCACATGTCTAGTTATGGTACCACCCAAAAAATCGTTCGCGCCTGATATTTTTGGCCGTCCATCTTTAAAGATTGCATTGTTGCAGTGCAAAAATGAAATGATTGTCAAATCTATTCTCGGAAAGAGCGTGCTGCACCCTCACCCTTGCACCCAGTTGTGATCACTAGGCCATTTTCGAAATGGGGCATAGATTTCATGACCTGTAACCCTTTCTTGGTTGGGGGGCATGGTTATATCATCGTTGCCATCAATTGATGCCTACATACAATAATGAAGGTCAAACTATGGAAAAATTCTCGTTCAATCATGTCACAGTTAAGTTTGGAGCCCCGAAAGTGATTGACATTGATCATGGCTCTCATTTTGAAATCATATGATGACAGAGCTCGTTGTTCAGTTGGGGATATGTCACGATAGCTCCACTCCTTACTATCCATAGGCTAATGCCCACGTTGAAGCTATTAACAATGTCTTAGTAACCATGCTTCAACGAACCATTAGGAAACACAAATGAGATTGGCATCTCATTCCTTTCTCAGCTTTGTGGGCTCGTTGAACCTCAACTAAGACTACCACTAGATTTAAAACCATTCCAATTGGTGTATGGTGTAGAGGCCACACTCCTGATCCAATGTGAAATTCCTTCTCTGAAGTTATCCATCGAACTAATTCCTGGTACTTTTCCAAAAGAGGAACGTTTGCTTTACCTCAAGCGTCTCGATGAGACCCAAATACTTCTTTCTTTAGTCATTGAAGCAAAAAAAAGACGAGTTAAGGCTTAATATGACAAATTTGTTAACCCTCATGTTTTCTATTAAGGTGACTTGGTCCTTCTTTACGACCAAGCCCATGATAAACTGGGAGTTGGGAAGCTCAAACCAATGTGGTATGGGCCCTATATTGTTCAACACGTATTGGGAAAAGGTTCCTATGAGTTGGAAGATTATGAAGGCAACCAACTGGCTGAGCCCCGAAATTGGCTCTATGTGAAGTGATATTATGCTTAATCATAAGTTTGAGGCTTTGTATATTAGTGTGCCTTGTTGGATTTTTGGTGTGATTGTTTGCTTTGTAGACATCTTTCCTTTGATTACCTTGTGTTCCACTTAGTTTGCAGATGTCGTCAAATCATTACATCGGTTTTGTTGATGGTGCTTTTCATAGCACATGAAACTTATCTTCTGCAACATGGGCACTCTTTGCCCCTAAATACGAGTTGATTAAGTTGCAAGGTATTTATTTGGTTCAAACAAGTAACAACATTTTCAAATATAGTGTGGTTATTGAACTATTGTCAGATGCAATTGATCTCGGGATTAGAGATTTGGTTGTTAAATTAGACTCACAACTCATTGTGTTCTAGCTAAATCGCCATTATTCAGTGCGAAATCCTCAAATTTTGCATATGTATTTGCGTGTTCCATTATTTGAAAGGAATTTTGATTTTATCACATATCAAAATATTCCAAGAAATTTAAACACATTAATAGATACATTAGAAAATCATGTATTAGATAGACATCTACGCAACATGCAAAAACAAATACATCATTATGATACACAAGTAGTCATAGAAACATGCATATATATATATATATATATATATATATATAGACACACACACACACACATATATATATATCAAGTCTATCAAATGTGTTACATCAAAATCTCAAAAAATATGTGTTCCATGACACAAATGGCTCTTTAAGCCTACATCAGTACAAAAATGTAAACATAGGGCTGCTATCCGCACACATGGTGCTCATGATAGCAGAGGTGAATACTTGAATCACTAGCCAGAATAAGCGACACAATCTACTTGGAACCCTGACCGTCTGCCTCTGAAAGCGAAGAGGAATATCATCGAATGTAGCATAATATAGCGTGCCTCTCATGGGGCCTGCTAAGTTTTGCTCTACCTCGGCTATTGGGTCTGATCCCTCCTCATAGGGAAATTCCTCGAATGGGAAAAATACCCTCCTCGCGATCAGTGAAATACCTGGTGGTCTCTAAGGACCCACAAATGTAAAAATAGGTGGATCTAGGTCTCCCCTAAATTCAATGTTGGAATACGTGTAGTCCTCAACCACAATGAGTTGACGATGCAACCAGCTAAAGAACGATGTCGAAATGCGCATCTGCTGGCCCCCACCCTGACAGGGCATGATTTCACACCACTGCATCAACCTCAAATCCCTTGCGGCTGGATCAGGGATTGCCAACTGCTGTAACTGAAACAGAGGTACCATCTCTAGGAAGAAGGTAACCAATATGGACTCGTAGCTAAACTGTTTCAGCCGACCTGTCTTGCACTTGGTTAATTGGATTTTCATATTAGCCAATAACCCCTCACACCAGTTAAACATAGTCAGAGCCAAGAAATCTACTGCATACTGGAAGTGGGATTTCATTTCCTCATGCAACTCTTGGGAACCAACCACTTGAGACATACAATGTAATATTGTGTGTAAAGGAATATTTGTGATAGATGAAATCTCTATCTTCTTGCTCTGAGCCTGTTGGGCCCCGGGACAGTGTCTCCTGATGAGAATACTAGTGCTCTCACCTCCAGTGCGAGCTCCAGAGAGTTGGATTCTCTCTCCTCTCTTGGATAAGCCGATAATAAAATAGATGTCCATCACATATAATTCGAGTTCTTGGTCCCCAATGATGAATATTTAACGATCAACATTCCATAGTCCAATCAAATACTATAGCAGCTCCAGCTAAGCTCTCAACCCTGATGTATGGAAGAACTTTAGCAATCCGTAATTGTGTAATGCATTTACGCAATTTGGGTCTTGAAGTGCTTCATGGTCTTCCACATCATGGCCTATTTCTTTCCATTCAATCACCTTTTTTGATGAAATCTCCTACAAAACAAATTTAATTGACATATTAGGAGATTTCATCAAAGTAGTTTTAGAAATTATCCATTGAAATGGGCGTATTTCTCTTTTAAAAATATTCCTCGCAGCTAGTACGAATGTCCGTATTAATTTGATGCTGATGGCGTGCCGCTCTAATGGTAAAGGCGCAACCAGTGCGGATCTGATGGCTCGAACCCACGTTGACTGCAGGCGAAATTTAAAATTGAAATCCTCCCTCCATTTCCCTATTTCTAAACTAAATAACTAATGAATGGAATCAAAATGAAGAGGATGGATTGAGTTCTTACCTGTAGCTGATGGATTGTTGAATGGTGTTCTGGATGAGTTGTACCACTATTTGAACTTCAGAGGAAAAAGGGGTAAAATGCACTTTTACATTTTACTCAAAGGAGAAAGGTGAAAATGAATTAACTTTTGGTCTATTTATATATTTTCAAAGATATTTTCACCATTATTTCATTATTTTTCCTTGATATCAATGATGTTTGTTGTTTTTTGTGCAATAACAAGGATTTTCACACTAATGCTGATTGTTTCTGATGCAAATTTTTTTTTTTTTATCTCTTTTTCAGACTCGGTTAAAAATAAAGGAAAAAGGAACCCCCCTGGAGTCAACTTTCAGCTCTTTTTGACTCCCGACAAATGAAAAGATTATTGAGTACTTTTTGTTTCGAACTCGTTAAAGTGAATGAATTGACATAGTGTTAGTATATATTTACCCTTTTTCAATCTGAGATTCACTATTTACGAAAAAGTAATACGTTGATCAAACATGGTCAAGAGGTTCTCTTGAATATTGTTTTCTACCTTTTCGGATTCGAGAGACGATTTCCGAAAAGGGACAAGATGGAGTTTTATTTTCCATTTCTTTTAAAAATCCTTAAACATGAAAAGTTACAGAGTTACATTTCCGTCGGACTCGTTAAATATTAACTGTAGAAATATTGTCACCATGACGAGATCGATTTCCTCCTTCCTAGGGATCGTTAAAATTACTAGGATGGATTCATTCGAAGAATGAAATTACACATGTTAGTCATCAGTAATTTTTACCATATATAAATGAATAAATATTGGTTATAGATTTATAAAAACAAAATTCCCTGAACATTGTGAGTTTTAGAAATCTCACTGCCTTCGTTATCCTTATAAAAAAAATTTCACTATTCCACTAGCTTGCCATTCCATGGTCACCCTGCTACTCCTAAAAGACTTCTTATGTGATTTTACCTACCTTTTTTAGCCTCCTTTCATGCTTATAACTTCATTGCCTCATTTTCCCCTATCCTTAATATACCTTCCTAAACACTCCCCATCACTCCTATCCCTCAAACTCATCATTTTTCTACAAAACCTAGCCTATTGCTACAATTTGACACTTTTCGAGACTAGGCCTGTGTTTTTCCCTTTTGGACCCCTTCCCCTCACTCAATCCTTTAAATTTCACTTTCCCCTACTCTCTAACATCTATCCTTATCCCCGAAAATTTCCCCAAGAATTTAGACAACCCTTAACCCCTTCATTCCCCTCCCTCTACAAGGTAGTCCTAAATCCCCTAATTTCAACTTCCAACTAAGCTAGGGTTTGCTATGGAAAAGAGGCATAGGAGAAGAGGATCCATATTATAGGTCATATCAGCAATCATAAAGGCATACCAACTCATAAACATCATGACTCCATCATTTTCCAAGAATTCATTCCAAGAGTCTAGCCATTTGTCACTCATAAGGTCAGTTTCGCTTCAAATTGAGTTTCCGAACAAAAAACGATGCATTTGACAAATGTGACAGAGGTTTTTGTCCATCATAGGTCCAGGAAGAAAAAACTACATCATATTTTACACAGGTATCATGGCTTGGGAGAAATATAAAAAATACAGGTGTCACGGGAGAATTACTGCACTTCTAGAGTGACCTTGGGAAACTCAGGTTTTCTCATAGCTGGAGTGTCCAAATGAATTTCTTGATGGGTCAAATGACAAATATATTGGAAAAAATTTCCAATGAGCTATCATGAGATAAATTTGGAGTTGGGGAAGGCCTCCAAAAGTTTCCTGCATCAACACTCTGCATTTCTGCACCATCATTCAACACTTTTTTACCAGTCTTGGGAGAATCAACGTTTTACAGGTCAAATAAAATCCAATCAGAAAAAAACAAGGTAGATATGGAATGTAGATAGGATAATATTTCCAACAAGCTATCATGGGCCCAATTTGGACACAGGGAAGGCCTCCAAATTCCCTTTGCAAAAGGTGTTGTGCACCTGGGATTGAGCACTGCGCCCTTGGCCAGGGGGGCTTCCTAATCAAATTAACCCCTCAGACCACTTCAAAGCTATTTCAAGTTTCTTCCAAGGTTTTCTAAAGCTCTGATAGAGGTAATTGAATGCCCTCAACACATTTTTAAGCATTTTGTCATCATTTAATGGAAATAAGTTGATACCATAAGAAGAAACCCTAGGCTTGGACTTGAAATCACTACCTATATGCTTACTTCATCTTCCTACACAAAATATCAGTCAAACAAGAGTCATTTCACTAATTGGAAATTTTTCATTGATATGAGCCTATTAACACATCTATTCCTTTCATTCATTCCTTCCTTTCACTTGCAAAAGCTACCATTTCATTTACCTCCCCTCCAACTCATTGCACATCAATCCTAGGGTTGTCTAAACCGGATTTTTTCGAAATATCAGAAATCAACAAAGAAAAGAGAAATGGTGATAGTAAGGAGGATTTTATTGAGGTAGAGAAATTCAAGGAAAGGTCAGTGATGATGTAGGCAATGATGATACTAGTCATAAAAGCATTGAGTGCAGTGAGGCAAGTAGTGATGAAACATATAGCAGTAATGATGATGCCATTAGGTCAAGAAAGAAGTGAAGAGCATTGAAGGCCATGAGGCAAATGTAAATGAAGAAGAGGTTAGTGATTCACATCAAGGATAAAGATTAAAAAATTGGAAATGGCAGTAAGGATGTTGACAGTGGCTGAAAGAGCCTTGATGACAGTGATAATGACAACACACAAGTCAGTGGATCAGATGAGGGAAAAGTTGAAGAATCATCAATGAAGAAAGTGCAGTGAGGGAAATCAGGCCTACGAGAGGTATGATGGGGCCAAGGAGGCTAAAAAAAAGAAAACCTTAAAAAATTGGCCGACCCACCCCCTACAAACATCCCAAACCCAATCAGCACCATAAATCCAAAGTTTGGCAAGTTTTTGAAGTGTTTGGATTTTTTACTGTTTTTAAGGGCCAAGGGTTCCTTAGGCCAAGTATCCATTGAAGGAAAAATTTACATTTTTGGGTTCCTTAGGCTAAGTGAATCACACTCACCAAGTTTCAGCTCATTTGGAGCAAAAATGGTCTTCCAAAAGGGCCACAAACATGCAAACTTTCACCTTTCTGCCTTGTTTTCAGGGCTGGCGCTGCGCCTTTAGCAGTCTTGGGAGATTTGGTTTTTGAATAGCTAAATGAATTTAAATAAGAAAAACAAGGGAAGTTTTTAAAATTCTACTCGACAAGCTTTCCAACGAGCTATCACGGAGCTCATTTCGACACCAGGAAAGCCTTCAAAACTTAGCTGCAAGATGACCCATTTTTCCAGTGCAGGCACTACGCCCTTGGACCTCACTGTTGCGCCCTTGCTTGAGCAGTCTTGGGAGAATGTATTTTTGGGAAGGTAAATGAAGTCCATTATGAAAAGTAAAGGTATTTTTGGAAACTAGACTGGACAAGCTTTCTAATGAGCTATCATGGAGCTCATTTGGACACTGGGAAGGCCTCCAAATCTCAACTACAAAACATGCAATTTTTCCCAGTGCAGGCGCTGCACTTTTTTTTAAGGCATCCATTGGAGAAAAAAATTACATTTTTGGATTCCTTAGGCCAAGGGCATCATGCACAAAAAATTTTAGATCATTTGGAGCAGATTTGGTCCTCAAAAAGGGTCAAAAACATGCAAACATTCACCATTCTGCCCAATTTTCAGGGCTGGCGCTGCGTCCTCAGCAGTCTTGGGAGATTTTGTTTTTGGGAAAGTAAATGGACACCAAATTAAAAAATGAAAGTAGTTTTGGAAATTAAACTTGACAATATTTATAACGAGCTATCACGGAGATCATTCCAACACCAGGAAGGCCTTCAAAACTTAGCTGCAAGTTGACCTATTTTTCCTGTGCAGGCATTGCACCCTTGGACCTCAAAGTTGCGTCCTTCCAAAAAAGTCAACAAAACACACTGAGATATTTTTGAAAGTTATTGAAGGCCTCAAAGTCAGATTTTTTGCTAAGTTAGTTGTTAGGAGATATTTTTCATTTATTAGAATAGGATATTTGTGCCTTGGGCCTTACATGGTCTCAAAGGACAAAATTGATATTTATGAGCAATTAATGGCCTCCAAAACCATAGTTAGGGTTTTGACTCTCCTTTGAATGATAAATATTGGATGAGGGCCTCATTTTTCATGTTGGTTGATGCTAGTTGATCACTTGTTGAACTGAGCATAGGCTCTGAGTTGTAAAGAGTTTTTGGCCTTGGAGCCTTGTAATCCTTTTGGACTGAATGATAATGGAGCCAAGCACTTTGCAGGATTCATGAACATGGCTAATGGTGATGTCCTCTCTTTTTGTTATCATTTTCTTATGTTTTACATATTGTTTTGTCCTTATCTTGCACTAGAACATAAGTTTTAGCTTAAGGTATGCTGCCAAAGGTTCATTAAGTCTGTCTGCTTCTCTTGCTTTCATGTTTTCCTCTGCTAGTTCAGTTTAGAGAATTCTTAGTTGCTATCTAGACCCACTTATGCTTGTTTATCTTAAAGATGATTCAATGAAGCAAATGTCAAAGTATTTTTATGGTTAGCCCTGCTCTTTACCATTGCTTAAACATTATTTTTAAGGTCTTTTACTTTGAAGTATTGTTGATTAGGTTTAACTAAAGAGGTCTATGATTCGCCATGCCTCTTGTTTATCCTAAAAAATTTCTTTGGATGTCCTTATAGCTTTATTAATGAAGTTATGAGTTCCATCTTCTTTGATCTCATCTATGTGTTTATCTTGCATGTTTTATTTCTCTAAAGGTAGATAGCTAGAGAGGTTAGGAGCTCCCTACTCTCTAGGGTTTATTGGATTGTGACCCTGATGTTTGCTTGCTAAGGTTAGGTCAAAGAAATATGGTATGTCCTATATTTGGTTTTTTCTTCATGAATAGTAGTCTAAGAGGCCTTTCTTGTTGCAATATTTGACAAAGGATTCTTAACTGCCCTTTGCACCTACTTTGTTCCCAATTTAATGTTCACCTCACTCACCTTAGCCTTGAAGATCCATTCAGCCCTATTAACTTACCCTCCGAAGTATCCTTGACCTATTGTTGTGCCTTTATAGACATATTGCTGACTCCATAGCCTAATGGTCTAAACCTCTCCTACTCTATCTATTTTCCTTGACAACCTACCCAATTAATCAAAACAAACAAACAAACCCTAAACCTAATAACTAGCCTAAAATAAAATCCCTAAAAGCTATCAAGTTACACTTTTCACACAAATATAGAGAGATACCTCTCTGAGTCCAGGAAGGCTAGGTCCTAGGACTCCAAAGACTGGTTTTATGTTACCCTTGTACATTTTCCCTTGCCAATTTGACATATTACGGGGACCTAACAACACAGTCAGCATATGTTATCTTCTTCACACTGGCTATCAAAAATAAAGAGGTAGCCGTTAGCAATAACTAGGGAAAATTGAAAGTAAACATCCCATGTCTGTTTTTGGCATCTTGTCACTCTTGAACATGACACTCATCTATAGTTCATGTTGGGTTGGGGACATCCTACATTCGTCACTTTTCCTCCGTGGGTTTTGGAAATCCATTTGCCTCTTATTCGATTACCTTTTTTTCAACATGACCTCTGATCCTATTTGACTCGAATGTTTCTTTCCTCCAGAGTCATGTCGCCAATATGTTCAAGATAAGTCCTTTTTGTTACATTCAGACATCCTCTTCTGATTTGAGCTTATTTGCTACAATCTTGAATCACTCCTATCATCTTGAGATATACAATGTTTCATGTTGATGATGTGGGAATCATTATGGCCCTCCTTCAACGAATCACTTCCTCTCAAATTCAACTCATTATCCGAGAAAGTGGTTTAGAAACATCTTTTCAGTACCTTAGAGCTTGCATGCCTCAATGGAAATTTCTTTGTGTTCAATGACAGGTTCACATCATTAGCCTTCGATCAAATGATTCTGCAAGTGTTCGAATTCAACACATTTATTCACACGTTATAGATTATGTTGTTGTACCTTGAGGGCCACTGTCATTATTGGTGGTTTCTCTCATGCATGTTAATGGTTTTCATCATTGACCGGTAATCAGGTGGTTTCTACCATGTTCAACATCAGTACATCTATTCACATGGTTAGATTCGTACATTGGGTATATTGAGATCACAATGAAGACCCTGGATCACATCTGATTTTGATCCATGTTGCGTGGAGTTATTGAGTATTCATGATTGTATACATGATCCTACATATATAGATGGTTGCATCCATGTCGTCGATCTATTTCTGTGATCTCTTTAGATAGATGGCTGCGACCATGCCGTGGGTTCATGTGTTATTCAATGCCTAGTGTAGAGATATGTTGTTGGCATATTCATAACAAAGATGCCATATATTGTATTTTGTTTTATTTGGCATGTTTCCTGGCGGTGATATGAGTTATTTTCCTTCGTTCATAAAGCATTTCAACCATCACTCCCCATTCTACCTTCATTCTCTAGGGGGCATCTGTTACACAGTAATTTTTCACCATGCTCACTTCTTGTCCCTAATACTGAAGTGCCCTATGACAAACGTTGTGCAATGTTTCCACCATGGAAAATATGAAAGACATCCCTTGAAGACTCAAAGAAAATTTCCTTGGAAGATTATTGAGTAAACTTGGTCAAAACCCTAGTTTTGTGGGCGAACGCATTTTTTGATAGCCCGCCTGCATTGATGACAAGTTGACAGTTCTAGCAGAGCATTGTCAGTGCCCTTATTACCGGGAAAATCACGTTGATCTTGTTCTGGTGGTGTTTCTTGGAATGGAGGAGAAGCTTCGACCTCTAGAAGCTCCAGGGCGGTGAGTTGGTTGTTGAAATGGTGGTGATAGAGTTGAGCTCTCTGATTTTAAAGCTTTGAGCTCATCCATGGATATTTATCACTTATAAAGTGGACATTCCTCCTCATTTCATGGGCTCCCAACCTCTTCTCCCTTCCTATAAATTCATGCCCCTCCTTCCACTACTGGTTAGTCATTGTTGGGTTGGTCATACCTCTCATTCCTTTTACATTCCTACATTGTGATAACACCTAAGATGTTTGGGAGAAGGAATGCTTTAGAGCTTTGGTGAAGGACTCAGATTTTCACCAAAGGAAGGCCTCTGACATTAAGGCATGAGTTGTAAGTTATTCCTTTTATCATTATTAATAAAACATCTGATGTTTACTTTCTATATTTGTCTAATCATTTGTGAAAATACTATGGTACTCCTTGATCTTCTATATAGCTAATGTTCAATGAATATTATGTATTTTATTACGTTTTTCAGGTATTCATGTGCCACCAATTGCAAGGAGAGAGCATAAATGGATAGTGGATCAAGGTCATCATCAACGAGTTCGAGCATAACATCAAGAAAAGGTACCCCTGTCTCTTTTCTTGTCATATTTCGAATGTTAGTTAAGAATCTTTGCATTAGAAAGTATCTCAAGTTGCTAGACCCACTCTAGGGCTAGAGAGATCGCATCTGTCTGCATAGGGGATTTATCTTCACAACAACTACCACCAACATTTGTTATCAACATCCTCACCTATAGACTATGAAGTACGTAGGACAATATGATATAATCTAAAATTCAAGTAATTGAAGTCAATCTCCTTCATTTCAATACTAGAAATAGGTTACAATTTTCTTTGTTCTATAGAAATATGAGCTGGGATAACTGTGAAAAGTGGAGACAACATCCTCCCCTGCAAATTGTGAAGTACTCACTCTAATATGCCATTCTCTGAAATTCTAGTCAGTGAAGTTATTCTCTATTATTTTGATAATATAAATAGGTGGAAATGTTTTTTGTCTTGTGGAATTATGAGTTGGGACATTTAATTGAAAATTAAATTTCTCTTGTGTGCTTCTAATTGTGTTGCTATAAGAAAATTATTATGAACTCCATTATAGATGGATTAAGCTCCTATTACATCCTCTCAGTGTTCACATCTGGCATTAGTATCTTAGGAGTACTCAATAATTTTTAGAATTAAACGTGGAACATGATGTGGGAAAACTATTACTAACTCATTAACAAGAAATGAGACATCAAAAAAATAATCACATTTCATTTTTAGAATATAGAATATCACAACCTAACCCTTACACTTTGTACCATGAACTTGAAATTTATCAATCCATAACAATATTTTGTGTTCACATCTGAAATAAGGTTGCCATGTGCCATGGTTGGGATTTAAACTTTGCATCCACATTCTCACCTTCTTTCAAAGATCAAACATTAAATGTGAATTAACATTATCACATTAGACTGAAATCTAACTGCAAGCTAATTTGACAAGCATAATAGAAGCAAACACTACTGAGAATAACTCTAGTTATTATAGATTCACCTCAAACATAGTAGAATAAAGGGCATTGATAACTTCCAAGTCACTCTTGGAATACTGCATAGTAAACTATCTAGCCTGCTGCAATTGGTGCGCATCTAGAAATATATATCCTACTTCAATTGGTGCACATCTAGAAATGGGTATTCTCTTAATGTACCATTTGTTTCATGCGTGCGTTGTGAATAATCCCACGTGTAACAATTGTGATACAAAATTGGTTTATAAGGCTTTACACACAACAAAATACTTGTCAATCCAAATTTTGGCTTTCGGGTGTGAGTCCCTAGGTTGATGTAATAGTGTCCTCCCTCATTTTGGTTCTAAAATGCCTATGGTTTTTGTTTCATGACTTGTGGGCCCTCTTTGGCTTGTGGTTATAATCTATGAGATGGCCATAATAATAAGAAGTCATTATACTAAAGTAGCATACCCCCATACCATGACAAGATGTAGAGAAACCGACAACAACATGTTCTCTTAAGGCACTCCTTGTGTGAAGGTTTCCAACTCAAAATCCCGTGGGTACATTTAGATATCTCATGGGTACCTTACAACATTCCATGTATAGCTTCAATGCTTAATATGAAAAAGTCTCTACGATACCCATAAGTCATTCATTGTATTTGAATTCTTATATTTCCTCAGTAATTGAAGGGTTTCACTTGAATTTGCAAGGTATATTCATATCTTTACCGTAAATGACAATGAATGACTTATGGGTATCATAGAGCCTTTTTCACTTGAATTTTTAAGGCATATTCAGATTTTTCTAGAATAATTCTAATTTTTAATAAATTTGACTCTTGATGCATGTACATATTGAACTACCACCAACATTCCTTATCAACATCCTCACCTATATACTATGAAGTACGTTGGCCAATATGCTATTATATAAAATTCAAGTTACTGAATTCACTCTCCTTCATTTCAATACCAGAAATAGGTGACAATTTTCTTTGTTTTATAGAACTATGAGTTGAGATAATTGTGAAAAGTGGAGACAACATCCTCACCTGCAAATTGTGAAGTACACACTCTAATATGCCATTCTCTGAAATTCTAGGGAGTGAAGTTATTCTCCTTCATTTTGATAGTAGAAATAGGTGGCAATGTTTTTTGTCTTGTAAAATTATGAGTTGGGACAACTATTTGAAAACTAAATTTCTCTTGTGTGCTTCTAATTGTGTTGCTATAAGAAAATTCTTATGAACTCTGTTATAAATGGATTAAGATCCTATTACATCCTCTCAGTTTTCACTTTTGGCATTAGTAGCTTAGGAGTACTCAACAATTTGGGGAAGTAACCATGAAGATGATATGGGAAAGCTATTACTAACTCATTAACAACAAATGAGACATCAACAGAAAAATCACACTTCATTTTTATAATATATAATAGCACAACCTAACCATTACACTTCATAGTATACCCTAAACATGAAATTTCTTAAACCATAACAATATTTTGTGTTCACATCTAAAATAAGGATGCCATGTTCCATGGTTGGGATTTAAACTTTGCATCCACATTCTATTTAAGTGAAGAATGGGAAATTCCTTTTCTTTCATGAACTCTTTTCCAAATACCACCTAATAGTCATCCAATAGAACAGTGGTGAGACTTTTCCTTCTCATCCATTTGCCCAACTTGATTCGAACGTCCTTGACCATAATAAAAATTATCTTCTCATATGAGTGAATGGATTTGAATGAGATTTGAACTGGCTCAAAATGAAATCATAGACTCCTCACCACATCCTCTCTCACAAAGTTATGTGTCGTGGCACTCCAAATACTTCCACAGTGAAATTGATATTCAGTGTAAATATATCTTCCTACAACAAGATACAACAGAGCACTGAGTAATGTCAACCAAACCGTGGAAAAGGTCTTCCTACAACAATATACATCATACAATAGAGAGTTAAGAAAAGTAAACCAAATTGTGGAAAGGGTCTGCTATATACCACCGAATTATGTGTATAAGCATAATAAATATAACACCAAAACTTAGGCTTTCAGAATCTAAGTCTGGGTCACTATCAAAATATGTGTGAAAATTGTTCCTAGATTGTTTATTGTGCAGATTAGAGGTTTCTGGGGGAATTCAAACTCTATAGAACTAAAATCCAAGGAAATTCTTGCCTAGCTACAACACATTTTTGGATGTTTTCTACTGTGCAGGTAAAAGAAATTGCTATAGTCCTAATAAATTCTCCCTCATAATTTTTGTTGCTATATTTACACTATTTATTTGAAATAATTAATAATAATAATCCTTTAATTTTAAGGTCACTACCTATCCAAATACCAATTTTTCTAATCATCAAATAAATGAAAATCCCAACACCAAGCATTGAAAAATTCACACTGGCCTAAAGCTTATAGATTCCATTTGTGACTAACGTTTTCGCTAACCATATTATATTTTTAAGTCCCCATCCTCGTGATTTATCAATGGCTATAGATTTCCAAGCCGCGAGAGCATATTTTTTTCTTTCTTCTTTCCTTCTCATAAATTATTTTGATTATCTACTTTATTTTACGAAGGGTACCAAGTGGGGTCCATGTTAGAGAATCCTAGAATATTGGGGCGGCTTCTAGGAAAAATATACACAACATTAGTCTCCCCATCCTAGATAGCCACTTTTCCACTAGATCTACATTTTTTTCCACCAATTTTAAAAGTCGTCACTAGTTTTTTTTTACATCTATTTGTTTTAAGGTGATTCAGTACACTGTTACGTACATCCATTAAAAATATGAAATGTTGATGACTTCCCCATCCCACCTGCAATTTTTATCAATAAAATTTTGTGATTCTTGTTAGCAAGACTATTTGACTTTTCCTCTTTCACACCTACTAACCCTTTCATATCTACATAAATAGTTGGATGTATCCATGGTTCCAAATTTATCTATCTCACTTAAATGTTTTTGTACACACCCGAGTAGCCTAAAATTTACCTTTTACATCCAATTTAAATAGTAAGTAATTCACGTGCTGTAATTCTTCCATATTCATATATCCAAAATTCTTCCCATGTTCCCTAAGACTATTATGGAATTCCTCTAAGCTCAGTGAATAAATAGTTAGAAGCATGTCTCTCTAATGAAAAATTTCTCATCTTCCCTCCACTAGGAAGTGAAGTAGAAACTGTCACCGCACCTAATAATCTTGAATCTTCATTGGAACCCATTTATTTAACAAATATCCTAATCTAAAAAGAAATAAAAAATCCTCTTCATGCTCCCTTAAAAAATTCGCAAGTCATAATCCATAGAAATAATTAATAGAATATAGTACTAGAAGACAAATATCAAATAGCTCTACCAATGGCTATGGGAAAACCTGAAATTGTTCCATGATTGAAAGCACAAAAAATTAACCAAATCAAAGTTTTTGTCGCTATAAATGATCAAATCATGAGACCCGTTTGCGAAATTATGTTGAATTATCAAATCCATACAACCCACAACGAGAACTATACATAATTATTTGTCAATATAAGTCCAAGATGTCTACTTACAATTTCTTTGCAGAAATAAGACACACTTGATCTCTTCAACATACAAAGTTTCAAAACTTTCAATTCCCAACATTGCTCTTCAATTCACAAAAAGAAAGGAAGTCTATATTTCCTCTCACTGGAAACAATCAAATTCCATGGAAAAATGAGATCACAATAACAATTTATTCTAATTCATGACAACTATTACTGCCCATATATGGTTTTTGCATCCATTGGTTTGAAAATAAAACATAAATACCAATTCTACTTAGAATTAATGGTCACCTAGGATATGGCCTTCATGCTCATTAATGCATCCAACCATCCATTTTTCTGCAGTTTCATTTCCGAGACAATGGATCTTTTGTTCACAAAACCCAGCAGAGCCTCCATCATCCTTTGGTGAAAGTAATCAAGGCAAGGGTAAGCTACAATTTTCTGGCTTTAATGAATCAATCATCCAATATGGAATTTACTCCAAGTAATTACCGTTAGAGGAGATGTGGAAAATTGAAATAAATTCTTTATCAGCTACTGCGCTTTAGATCAGGAGTGATTGGCTTGGGTCGATATGCACTTTGAACTCGGTCATATCGTACGGATAACTAAACCAAGCAATTACTCCATCCATCCCAATCCCAAAGCATCAGTACTTCTATTGATGAGAATTGAAGGTCAGTGAGGGAGCTCTCAGTTTGGGAGTTAGTATTAACCACTGAGCCTATCTAAAGAAAGAATCATATAACTCCTATATATCCATCTATATTTACAAACTGTCTCGGAAGCAAAGACAGAGTCCCAATCTTATAGACCCATATAAGTCAAAGCAAAAAAATTGGAATGCATACCATTAACAGAGAACCAGAGTGAAGTGTTTGTGGCTCACCAGTCCTTGACTTGGGTTCGAATAGAAAAGAATAAAAATAGCGTGCATGCAGGACCGATGAGTCACTTCTCTCACGGGATCTTCTTTCTTTCTCTTTTTTCAGGCACTCAGGAGTAAACAGATGAAAGAAAACCAAACACACCCACAACTCATTGTTTTTAGTGAATGTATAAAAACTTGCCTCACGAGCAGAAGAAAGTAATTATTTGGCCTTCGTTAATGAAAAATATGGAGAAGAAAGGGCCGAGCCTGAGACATGACACACTCACCCTTCATAGGTACAGGCTAGGGCTGGACTGAGAAATATAAGGGCCAATAGTACTAAACAACTTGCCACAAAAAAAATAGAAAATTTTAAGAGATCATTCGACAAAGGACTGTAGAAATTACACACCCGTAACTCAACAATGAGGACTAAATAATTTACACACTCACACTGTAAAATTTACACATGCACATCTCAACAGTGAGGACTGTAGAAACTCAAAAATGAAGACTATAGAATTTATACAGGGATATCAAACTAAAAACTGGCAAATTCAACCCTACCCTCGATTTCCTGGAATGGTAAAGGGCGAAATAGCCCCTATCCATTTTCATTCCTAGAAATCAGGGTAATTAAAACTAAATATGACCTACAAACTAGGAAATTGGGGCGATTGAAAGCAAATACAACCTCCAAACCAGGTGAATCAGGCCTTTGGAATGTTTATCCAACTTATTTTTCATGGCTAAAAGGTAGTAATTATTTATTTTTTAAATAATTTTTGGGATAAATATAGAAAAGGGGTGTAATATAAAAAATTCCCTTTCCAAAATATAAAAACCTTTGAATTTTCCCCTTGGGATAAGCTTCACCCCTAAATTTTCTATGTTTTACCCTATCCATTAATGAAACTACCATTTAAATTTAAGGAATTCATGCCTCGAATCCAATACATAGAAGCTATGGGGCCAAAAATACGAGAGATATCATTTGGTGAGGGAGTTTGCCCCAACCTTCAATATCTTACGATCACGACATGCCTTTATTGGGAGAAAATAGAAGGGCTTTGTGGTCTTCCAAAACTTCGATGGCTAGCTATTGATGATTGTGATGTTTTCGAAGAGCTGTCGAGTTTTGAACATTGTAGGTCATGAAAGACACTTTTGATACCAAGAAGTATTGTTTCACGATTCACACTGCAGTCGTCCAGGTCATCATCCCTATGTGACCATTAAGTTCACTTCTGTTTTCTAGCCCATCTAAGTGACAAATCCCAGACGTTCATAAATGGTCACTGACCGAACGTATATGGAGTGAGGGAGAAGTTTACAGGTGGTGGCGAAAATTTGAAATTTGAGTAAAAAATTTATGGGAGCGTACAATCAAATTTTGGACAAATTTGTCGTGCGTGGGAGGACAGACAAGGCCCAGAGTGTTGGAGATATTTTTCCACTAAGTACTTTCTCCAGAAGCCCCATCCCATTCTCATTTTCATTCCACCGAGCATCATTCAAGAACTCGGAAGCCCCATTCATTCCGACGAGGTCCATTAAGGAAATCACCTGCCATTTTCAGGAACTCGCCTTCCATTCTCCATTTTCAAGAATCTCCTGCCATTCGACATTTTTGGGAACTCGCCTACCATTCTCCTTTTTCGGGAATTGGCCTGACATTCTCCATTTTCAGGAACTTTTCAGAGCTGCCATTTTCTGAGGGAGAGGAAACGACGTGTTAATTTTTTTCTATTTTCAGATAGGAAACCGAATTTCCATTGGAGTAAGGTAATGCCTGTATAATTTCATAGCTTTTGCCACCGATCCCACACCCTGAAAGCCTCATTTCATTCTGTCAAGATTTTTCTTACTGTTTTCAGAAATTCTTCGACTGCCTTTCTCCTCTGCCAAGCGAGACATACAAAGTTACCGTTTTGTAGATAAGTTTACCATTTTCAATGTAATTTACTATTTATTTACAAATCATGTGCATTTATACAAATTATTTGCATTATTTTTTCTCTGGGATATTGTTTTAGGCAATTTCCGCAATGGTGACAAGGGAGTTGTCACAACAGTGACCAGTGAATTGCTGCAACAACTCATTGGTCACCGTTGCGGCAACTCATTTGTAACCGTTTTTTGTAATTTGTTTTTAATTTTATTATTAAACACAAAATTAAAATACAACAAATTTAATTCAAAATCATATAGGTATTTATTTTATTTATGTTAATTGAGCCATGTAAATTTTTGCAAACACACACTTAAACCATTGCAACATTTCCCCCATATTGGGTAGCACACCCTAATTCAATTATTATTATATTTTAATTAAATTTTATAATTAAAATAACAGAGATGAAGACAATTGTGGTTTTATCCCACATTGAGTTTCTACCTAAAATCCTGGTGTTCATGTGTGTTGATATGTTTCTTGTGTGATTGATGATATATCTTCTCTTTAATGCTTATGGTTTCTACTTAATGAATGAACAATGAAGTAATGATGCACTAGATAAAGATGAACAATTGATGAAATATATGAAAAGTTAGTTAATTGTATATACATTATTTTATTTCACTAAAGTCATGTACGTAATTTGATTGCATGAATAACAATAGCGTATATAAATCAGAATGTGAAATGAAAAGTTTAAAGTGAGTATAAAATATTGATTCACACCTCCCCCCGCCCAATATTTTTCCCACCAATTTGTATTAGAGCAAGTCACCCCAACTAGAGCAATAGCGTATAGAAATCAGAATGTGAAATGAAAAGTTTAAAGTGAGTATAAAATATTGATTCACACCTCCCCCCGCCCAATAT
Organism: Pinus albicaulis; assembly: GCA_034641835.2. Classification (NCBI taxonomy): domain Eukaryota; kingdom Viridiplantae; phylum Streptophyta; class Pinopsida; order Pinales; family Pinaceae; genus Pinus; species Pinus albicaulis. The sequence continues at coordinate 1,479,086,303 of CM076570.1, forward strand.
TTTTCCCACCAATTTGTATTAGAGCAAGTCACCCCAGCTAGAGCTTAACCGCTTGAAGTGGATCAAGTACAATGGGAAAGAAGCAAAAGAAGAAGGAAACTCAAAGAAAGAAGTAAATTCATGAGAGCAGTGACAATGATGTGTCTGATGTTGTAGCAATACCTACATTTATGGTTCAAGGACAATCTGCAGCAAAATAACAAGGCAAGTTAGTAACAATAGAAAATAAAGGTATGCCTATTCTAAGTAATGATAATGATCAAGAATGGAAAGAAAATGTGAAGTCTAACCTATTGGAGCTTGGTTCCGATATTTGGCATCTAATATGCAATGGTTACACTAAAATTCCCCCATCAGGTGAAGAAGTGCAAAATAATAATAAGGAATTACGTGACATTTTTAATAACATAGCTGATTCAACTTTAAAAAGAGTTATGCATTATGCAACTACAAAGGCAGTATGGGATGATCTATAAGAAATACATGAAGGAAAAACAAAGGAAGATGGTTCATCAAGAGTACCAACATGTAATCTTGTTCCTAAAGAAAATATTGATGAATCAAAAGATGAATATGTTATGTCAGATGAAGTTACTAATTCAGAAGAAGACTGATTAGAGGAATTTCTTAATCTTAGAAGAAAACTCAATTTTTCCTTGAAAATGATTAACAATCTTAATGATAAATTACATGAATATGATAACGAGGATCATATTAAATCGTTAAATGACGTAGTAGAATATAAACAATATTATGAAGGACTTGAAGCTGAGATCGTCTCTCTAAGAGCAGACATTGAAAAGTCAAACAAGAAAAAAGAAGAGAAAGTTCACGTATATAAAGAAAAAGAGAATGGATGTAAGGAAGAGATTATCGAATTAAAGGAGAAATTGAAAGAAGGAAATAGAAAGCAGTATATGGAAAAGGAAGAACAATTTCAAATATTGTAGGTTGAGGTAAACATTATAAAAGGTAAATTAGAAGAAAAGGATAGACATATGAAATTTTAAGATAGTACTAAGATTTTGGATAACATTCTTAGTAGTCAAAGTTCCCCCCATTAAATTTGGCCTTGGTTTTATGAAACTGGAAAAGGGGAATCTAGTTCACAGGCTTGTGCAAGGAACTTGAAGGATAACAATACAAAATATGAAATTATTGATAAAGAGATAAGAATTCAATCAGATCAACATCCAAGGAAAATGATTTTTCAAAGGAAATCATATGCTCCCAATAATAGAAACATTAATCGATTTTCTCCTCTCATCAATAATGTTGAATGTTTTATATGTCATAACTATGGACACATTGCAGCAAATTGTAGAAGCATATTGTTTCAATCTCAAGAAAATATCCACTTCATAGGAAGATCATCAGCCCCCAGGTACTCATGTTTATTTAAGGGATATTGCTTTACTTGCAACATATTTGGTCACAAATCCATTGATTGCAATAAAAGGAATATGAAACAAAGATATTATATTCCATTTTCTGGTCATGTAATATGTTATACTTGTAACAAGTTTGGACATATAGCAAAAGAATGAAGAAACAATTCAATGGATCACCAAATAAAATATGGAAAGAAACTAGATGATAATATTGTTACCAAAATACTTGACAAAGATGGATCCACCAACACATCTCATAATAAGTAGAAATAAGAAAAAAAAATAAGATGTTGCATTTCTCTTTGTTCATTTGAGGATGAAAATTAATGGTACATAGACAACGGATTATCTCATCACATGACTATAGATAAGGACAAATTTGAGTCTCTCAAGAAAAAAAAATATGGTAAGGTTATTCTTGGAAATAGTGCTCCAACAAAATTTTTGGGAAAATGTAGAATCAAACTTGATAAGTATGCAAAAGAATTTGATGCATTATTAGTTCAAAGGCTAAAGAAGAATATTGTAAGTGTAGGTAAAATGGATGAAAGGGACGTATTTACACCAACTAAATGCAAATATATAGACGAAGAAATTGGAAAAGTTATAGCAAGAGGATACAAAAATCGAGAAAAATTATGTGTGCTAACAAAGAAGAATTCAAGAAAAAATAAGAGGCATAGTTCCTCTTCTTCAGATTCAGAGTAAACAAAGACATGCTCTACTGCAGTCCATTTTATTCAAAGCATACTTCTAACAACAACTGCAGAAGCGAATGTGACGTACATAACCTCATGGAGAACATGTGATGATTATCAGGCCCACAGGATCACTGCTGTATGATCTCGGGGGCAGCTATGCAGGTGTATCTAGATAATGATTCCATATGATGTAATGATATTGTGATGATGTTTATATTACTGACAATGTATCTAATGAAGTAACAGTGAACATGAACATACATGTCATGTTCAGGGGGAGTTGTAGTTATGAAAATTCCACATTTTATATTTTGTACATGGATCTTATGAAAGACATGCACGTGTATATACAGATTTTGATCTAGACAGTCGCATATATTTCTTAGTGATGAATAAACAAAGGCATAGATTTAGGGGGGAGCCTCTCATATGTTTTTATCAGCTGATTTAATTGGAATTTTGGCACTAACATTGTTTAATGCAGACTGCTAATAATGGCCATATGATGCTTAAGAATGATATTGGTTCATGTTGGTTCATGAGTTGTTGCAAAATGTTATTGTTGTTGTGGTTATTTGATGGATTTGCTGATTGATGAGATGGATATGATCATAATTGATAGTGAATAGTTGGCACAAGTTCAGGGGGAGCATCTTATATGATCCATTGTTGTCATTATGGTTCCTTGAGTATTTCTTGTTGGTTTATGATGAGCACATATCCTTGTTGATGTATAGTTGTTGATGTTGCTATTGCTAAAGATACATATGTTGTCATTATTTCATTAGTGACACATGGATTCGATATGATGAAGTCATGGATGATGCCTATATATTTCTTGAGTTTCACTTTGTGAAGTTGTTAATCCTTTCTAATACACTTAACGAAGAGGATGTGTATGATATGGTCATTGTTGACATTGATTGATGATGAGTTCATTTTTTTTCACCATTGTTGGAATATTTCATTGATGATAAGATATATGCTCTTGTCATTATGTCATGGGTTATCAATGATACATGGATTGCATGTGGTGAAGATATATATGTTGTTTATATGCTACTTGAATTGCATTTGTTAAGGCTTTTGATGGTGTCCCATTCTTCTTGTTGTTGTCAACATTGATAAGGAAGATATGTATGTTATGTTCATTGAAGATGTTGGTAGATGATGTTGTTGATCAATTCAATGTCTAGTGATGTTGGAGGTATTCTTGATTCTCACATATGTTGTTGGTGCGTGCAAAGAATTTGTATATGTTTCTTATGTTGTTGCAATACAAGAGATTGATATTTCATTGGTACTTGAGGGTTGTAGCTCTTCCTACAAATGGAGATAACATGTGAAATTTATGATATGAGGTCAAGGGGATGAGTTAAAAACAGATCTCTATGGAACAATCATATGCTTCTATTACAGTTGGTTGGAACAATCATATGCTTCTGCTACACATGTTGATGATTCATACTACATTACTTTATCTTACATAACTTCTTTATGATGAGGATGTTCATGTTGTTTTCTATGTTGCTGCTATCATATGTTTATGTTGCAGATTCATATATGGTGAATGATGGTTGTTGATGACTATGATGGTCTTGCTACATCATGATTGAGGTCCTTGGTTTTGATTATAAGTGTCATATATGTATCTTGATGTAAAGGTCATGAAAAAGACCCATGTTGTATTCATTGCAATATCCAATCATGTATGGGCTATTGGGATCAAGTCATTCTTTTAATCCCATTATTTTCAACAATTGATGTAATGTTGGGTTAAATATGTAACGCCATTGTGTTGGGCGATTAATGTAATCATGAGTCTTTGGTGATAGGAAAGGTAATATTTGGTTGAGTCATAAAGCCTTGTAATTTTTTATTTCTTTAGAAGGTACAATATATGATAAAGGGGATCATGGTCAGTATGTAGATTTCAGGATTAATATCATCATGTCAGACCTACAAAAATCAACATTACAAAGGATTAATCACTTCATTAAGCCTAGTTCAACCCTTTGCCCTTGATGTCAAAGGGGGAGAGAAGCTTGGTGTTTGGAGAAGAACGATTGGAGAGAAACTTGGTGTGTTTGAAGAAGAATTTGTGTTTTTAGGTATATTTAAAGTTGGTGACTAAACACCAAAGTGGTTGTCATCAAGTCCAAAGGGGGAGATTTTTGGCATTATGGATAATGTGATATTCTTGATGGAAACCAAATTGATGAAGATGTACCTGATGCCAACATTGTGATAACATGATCTCATGCAGATGCTATAGATGTGATCGAGGTGGATATTGGTGGCCACCCACATATTCCACTTGGAGCCCCACCATTATCTATTTCATTTTTTCAATGTCAGCATGACTTACTATTTTTAGCATTTTTTCGGGTCTTGAACTTCTGGAGTCTTTTTGATGCCCTAAACGACGTTTTCTGGGGAAACTGGGAGCAACATGGGTCCATAGATCAATTTTAATCACACAAAAAGTTGTAGTCCTCAGATAGATCTTTCTAACGATGTATTGAGCGCGTGAAATGGAGATCGTATGCCAAAGTTATATCCCGATGAATTTGAAACACCAATTTGCCCAAATGAGGCCCATAGTTTTGGCGCTTCATCTCCTAGTGTAAGGGTTTTGGATGTTTAGGGTTTTCCATTGTTTCTAAATAATAATTAGGTCCTCGAGCCTCATTGCAACATAGTTCAGAGGCCTGTAGCCGCCACATCTCTTCTCAGAGATAAGCTACCAGCGCCCTAGCTAGTTTATTTCCATTTTGTCTGTAAGCAAATTTCAGTTCTTTGATATTAATGAAATGAAGTGTTATTTCCGATGCATCTTTGTATTTATGGTTATATGTTTATTCTATTTCATTCCTACATAAATTTAGATCAGTGGTATTAGAGCGGTCTTCTTTTTCTCGATCCTTCTTTGTATGTCCCCAACGAGGTTGGGGTATAAGGAGTTAGGGCTCGATCTGGTGGAACCTTTGCAAGATCAACCTCACAAACCCCGACGGCTGCCCACTGGGGATGAAAAGAAAGATGAGGGAGCAGGAGATCCTATCAAAATATTTCTTGAGGAGGCCCTCGAAAAAAAAAGGAACGCGATGATGGATAACTTTGCCCAGATCCTTCAACGACAGCCCACCGGCAGTGCATCTACATCCAGCAACCACTCTGGAGGCGCGACTCCCTTTAAGGTACAAGTAAATTTTGACATTCCCATATTTGAGGGTCAAATAGATGCAGATGCCATAGATAGATGGTTGAATCTATTAGAAGGATATTTCTCGGTTCATGACTTTTTCGACCGAGAGAAGATTATTTTTGTACTCCTCAAAGCTACCCCCCATGTCAAGGACTGGTGGGAAACCTACTGTGAGAAAAAGGACGAGACAAAACCATCTCTGTTCTTAGCCGTACCCACTTGGAATTCTTTCCGAGACTCCATCAAGGAACAATACTATCCTGTGGGGAGCTATGAGGACAAGTACATACAATGGACCACGTTGTGGCAACAAAGGGATCGAGATGTGCATGAGCTGACGAATATGTTCCATACCTTGCGCACAAAGTTGGGTATCAAAGATTCAGAGAAACATATGGTGCTAAAGTATTGCAGTTTTCTACACAGATACATTTAGGAGGAAATGGAGTTCCTCGACATCTCCTCGCTTGGTACGACATACCAGTATGCTACCAAGATTGAGCAAAAATTCAAACAGAAGAAGCGAGACTTTGGATCTGTGAATCAAAAGCAAGGGAAAGGTGTTCCCAAATCGCAAAAAAAAGGACAGAGCCAAGGCATGGTGGCCGAAGACAACCTGTCAAAGCCACAAGAAAATAACAGCACCACAAATCCAAAAAAGGACACGGGAAAGTGGTGTGAGTTCCATAAGAATGCCACTCACAACACAAGTGAGTGTCAGGCCAAGCAGTCGCTGGTGGTCGAGATGAGGGCTTATGAGTCAGATGCATGCTCTGACTCTGAATCAGAACCTGACAAGGGGAATGACAAAGGAAAAAAAATTATTGATGTGGAGCCCAACGCCACTGTTGCCACTGCAAAGATCCAGAAGGAGGAACTGGAAGATCCAGAGGAGGAGGAACGTCTCTTCCACTCCCAGATGTGGGTAAAGGGCTCCTTGGTATAATTTATTGTTGAAAATGGGAGCCAAAAGAACATCATTTCAAAAGATGTCGTGAAGCGGTTGGGCTTATCGACCATAGCCCACCCACATCCATACACCATCGGGTGGCTTCACCAAGGATGAGATCTCTGCGTCAGCCAACAGTGCCGCCTTCCCTATAGCATCAAGCCCTTCATAGATGAGGTATTATGTGATATTGGTCCTCTTGATGTTTCTAATGTATTATTAGGCCAACCATACTTGTGGAAGCGACAAGATGTGTATGAGTCCCATCCTTGCGATGTTATTGTTACTTTGGAAATAAGTTGTACAGGACACCAGAGGTACCACCGCCTGCTACTATCTCTTTGGTTACTGCAAAACAATGCAGTAAGCTCATTTCCCAAACCAGGAAATTCATTTTCCTGATGATCCGCCCCTAGGGAAAGAAGAAGACTGTGGCCACGACCTCCAGACAGGGCTCCTCTGAACGACAACAACAAATGGGAAAGGTTGTGGAGGAGTATGGGGACATCTTCACCTCACCCACAGGGGTTCCTCTGCACTGTCAAGTCAAGCACCCCATTGATCTGACCCCAGGTGCGCTACTACCCAATGGACCAATCTATTGGCACTCTGTTCTGGAGAACAATGAAATCAAGAGGCAGATTTAGGAGCTGCTGCAGAAAGGTCACATCCGGCTAATTTCATCACCCAATGGGAGCCCGATCGTGTTGGTACAGAAGAAGGATGGGAGGTGGAGACTCTGTATTGACTATAGGGCACAGAAAAAGATCACTGTATAGAATAGGTACCCAATCCCATGGATTGATGACCTTCTGGACCAACTCAAAGGGGCGAAATATTTTAGCAAGAGCGACTTGAAGTCTGGGTATTGCCAGGTACCAATCAAACCATCCAATGTGTGGAAGACTGCCTTCAAACCCAAGGAGGGCCTTTTCGAATGGCTAGTCATGCCTTTCAGGCTGACGAATGCTCCCGCAACCTTCATGAGGTTGATGGAAGACATCTTGCAGCCATTCACCAACTCATTTGTAGTGGTGTACTTGGATGACATTCTGATCTTCAGCTAGACTTAGGAAGAGCACCTCCACCACATCTGGCAAGTCCTCCAAACACTGTGGCAACACAAGTTGTGTCCTAATTTGGAGAAGTGCACTTTTAGCATGACTCAGGTTCAATATCTGGGATACATTATTGATGAAAGGGAGATGCATGTGGATCCAACAAAGATCCAAGTCATTCGGTATTGGCCAACCCCAACCACTATAACAGAGCTTTGCTGCTTTCTAGGTCTTGCTAATTTCTACCGCATGTTTTTGTTGGGATTATCTCATATCACTTGGCCCTTGAGTCAAGTCACCAAGGGAGGAGTGAGAGAAAAATTCTTTTGGTTAGAATCTCAACAGAAGGCGTTCACAGAATTGAAAAATCGCCTTTGATACTACTGATTTGGGTTTATGCAGGAACGCAATAGAATAAACATATAACCATAAATATAAAGATGCAGTGGAAATAACACTTCATTTCATTAATATCAAAGAACTGAAATTTTCTTACAGACAGAATGGAAATAAACTAGCTGGGGCGCTGGTAGCTTATATCTGAGAAGAGTTATGGCGGCTACAGGCCTTTGAACTGTGTTAAAATGAGGCTCTAGGGCCTATTTATTATTTAGAAATAATGGAAAACCCTAAACATCCAAAACCCTAACCCTAGGAGATGAAGTGTCAAAACTATGGACCCTGTTTGGGTAAATTGGTGTTTCAACTTCCCGAGGACATAACTTTGGCATACGATCTCCATTTGACGCACTCAATACCTTGTTAGAAAGATCTATCTGAGGAATACAACATTTTTTGTGAGAAATATTTATCAAAAAAACCATGTTGCTCTTGATTTTCCCAAAAAACGTCGTTTAGGGCCTCAAAATGGCTTCGAAAGTTTAGGACCCGAAAAAATTCTAAAAATAGTAAGTCATGTCGACACTGAAAAACTAAAAGAGACAATGGTGGGGCCCCAAGTGGGATAGGCGGGTGGCCACCAATATCCACCTAGATCAAGACGATATAAGCAAAGAAATGATAGTCTAAAGACAAATGGATGATAAAGGTGAATGTTGAGAAAGTATACACGGATTGTATGAAGAGGGGTTATGTACATATGCGGTTCTTGTGAATCAAAGTCACGAACATAATCCGAACCATGATAATATAGATACTAGGGGTCATTACCATGGGATTGGACCATAGTAATTAGAGTGACAAAATTTGTTTGATCCCATCAAATAATTCTATCAACGCTACCAGGGGATTTACCTAAGGTATTGGCTAAGGCTAAAACTGTTTAGGGAGATGGAGATCAAGTTGTTATGTGTGCAAGTTATGGGTTATTCAAGTGTAATCTGATTTAAAACTGGTGTGCACTAGGGAGCATGGGGATGGATCAAATATGATAGATATGAAATGAATACATATTGCTTGATATGTTTATGTTTGTAGCTAACAATGATAGATCTATGATGATGGTATGGATCTACAAAAAATGATATGTGACTATAACAGTATGTATTCCAAGGTTTGGGTTTGACATATGTTGTGTTTGTAGTGAAATTTTTTAGATCTATACACAAGATTGTCTCTAGATAGTCGCATACATACATGAATCTAGTTCTATATTGTCACGTATAAATTCTGCAAATTTGTTCACTATGTTGATATTTGTATGCAGGTGTTGTGCATGGTAGTCACGTACATATGTTGATATGCTTTATGGATGTCGCGTATCTGTTCTAGGGTTTGCAGTATGGATTTATGATAACATTTGATGAGTTATGTTACGATTGCTATTGTTTGTCGTTGAAGTCTTGATCATACTTATCTTTGTCTGACAATGTTGATTGGGTTGTTTGTTCATGATTATAATATTTGTTAGTAATTATTCTACATTTTAGTGATCTGTGATTGGTTCATTGATCTATGTATGGTTAAATGGTTAATTTAGTGTTTCAGTCATTTATGATTCAATAGTCAGTGATCTAAAGGCGTAATTTAGAGGAAGCATGTACATTACTTGGGACATGTGGTTTCCAAGGAAGGCATAACAGTGGATCCAGAAAGGATAAGGGCTATCATGGAGTGGTTAGCTCCCAGGAATGTAGATGAGGTAAGATCATTCATGGGGTTAGCAGGGTATTACAGGAGGTTCATCAAGAAATTCTCACATATTTCTTATCATATTACATCGTTGCAAAGGAAAGGTAATAAATTTGAATGGACAGAGGAATGTCCAACAAGTTTTGAACAATTGAAGCAATTGTTGAAAAATGCTCTAGCTATATAGATTGTAGATACAAAAAAAGAGTTTTGTGTATGTACATATGCTTACAAGAGAGAAATTGTTGGAGTCCTGATGCAGGAAGGACACATAGTGTGCTATGAGTTAAGGAAACTGAATGAGCATGATTAGAATTATCTAACACGTTATCTTCAGTTGGAAAAAATCATCCATGCATTGAATATGTGGAGGCACTATATTATTGGAAGGAGTTTCATACTGATGAGTGATCACAGTGGATTAAGGTATCAAATCAACTGAATCTGAATGCTAGGAAATCTAGATGGTTGGCCACAATTAGTGAGTTCGACTTTAAGATCAATTACACCAAAGATAAAAAGAATAGGGTTGCATATGCTCTTAGTAGGAGGACACAGGTCAATCATATAGCAACTATGAGATCCTATGGGATAGATTTATATGATCAGATCTTGCAGGCGGGACAATATGATGAAAGGTATATGGGGTTTAGGCACATGTTACAACATGGTACAAGTGATCAGGATGTGGACTATCATCTCAAAACATATGGTTTGATCATATTTAGGGGCAAGATCTATGTGCCAGATAGAAGTGAGCTCAAGAAGTTTATGTTGAGAGAATTTCTTGCTAATTTGTATTCAAGTCACGTAGGATATAAGAAAACATTGACAATTTTGAATAAATTTTATTATTGGCCGAATCTAAAGAAGGAAGTGGTAGAGTCGGTGGCTAGATTCTTAGATTGTCAACGAGTGAAAGTAGACTGTAAGCATCCAGGTTGATTAATTCAGCCTATTTTGATTCCAAAATGGAAATGGGAGGTCATTTCCATGGATTTCATTACAAGTTTTCCGAGGACATCTAGACAGGATAATCTTTAATGGTTGTGGTGGATAGGTTGACAAAGGTAGTGCACTTCATTCCACTGAAGTCTATTTATTCATCTAATGATGTAGCACATGTATTCATAAGATATGTAGTGAGATTGCATGGTGTTCTGAAAAATATTTTGCTAGACAAGGATGCCAGGTTCACTTCTAGGTTCTAGAAGGAGTTATTTGTAGGTTTGGGTACATAGTTGGCCTTTAGCACAAATTATCATTCATAGACATATGGATAGACAGAGAGGGTCAACAAGATTTTAGAGGACATGTTGAGGATGTATGTGATCCATCAATAAAATAAATGGGAGGAGTACATTCGGTTAGTTGAGTTTTCTTACAAAAATGGGTAGCAAGAGTCACTGGGGATGATTCCGTTTGAAGCACTGTATGGGAGGAGTTGTAATACTCTCATTAGTTGGAGTGATCCAGTTTAGATGGAATTGGTGGGACTATACATGTGAGCAGAGGTGGAACAAGAAAATCATGTAATCAAGAAAAATATGAAGGAAAAACATGAAAAACAAAAAAATTATGTATATCAGAACAAAATGTTTAAGGAGTTTCAGGTTTGGGAATATGTTTACCTATGCATCAAGCCAAAAAAGAGCTCCTTAAGGATTGGATCATATTCCAAGCTAGTACCTCAGTATTGTGGACCTTTCAAGATTCTTGAAAGGATTGGATGAGTAGCTTATCGAATTGCACTACCTCCGATAGTGAAAATCCATAAAGCATCCCATGTGTAATTCCTTAAGAAGTATGTTAAATATGTTAATCATGTGATTGAATGGTCTGTATTGTAGGTGGATCTAGAAGGAAAATTCCAGCCATAACTTCATCTCATTTTGTAGCAAAATATGCTCATGTTACGGAATCGAGAAATCGAGCAAGTTAAAGTGTAATGGAATTATTTTGGGCCTTCTTGGGCTACTAATTTCTCATTATTATGATCACTTCTTAACATATATTTCATCCATTTCTAATGTTCTTTTAACAAATTATTTATCATAATTTATTATATAATTCAATTTCATAATTATTTATGCTATTTTGGATAAGTAATACTTTTTCTCCTTTATTTAATAAAATAATGATTATTATGCATGATTTTTCCAATGATGGTTTATTAATGAATTTTTTATAACATCACTCACGATTTTAGCCTTGAAGATCTCCTTAAGATTGCAGATTTGAGCTTCAGCTTATAATCAAATATTTCGACTCAAAAATTCAATGGGATAACAAGATACAATTTTGCTTTGGACGTTTCGGGAAAACGAAGAAGAATCCTGAAAATCCGAGACATTATTTTTGTGCAGAACAGACCCAATTAGTTTTCCAATGAGAATTTTCCAAACTTCAGTCTTGATTGACAGAAACGCAAGTTTCTTCGAAGGACATATTCACAGATTTTCTGTTGTGGCCATTTTCCAAATTGCCCCAATTGTAATTACCAGATTCGACTTATGCCAGTTGAATCATGATGGAAATATCTTTCAGATCGCATCTTTCTTATTGAGATTTTGTAATCAATTTATTTCCCTTTGTTGTTTGTATATTTAAAAGACATAAATCATAGAGAAAGGGGGATATAACACATATAGGGAACATACGAGAGAATTGAGAGTCTGTAACAGTAACTTTGTCATGCAACTTTCGTTAATGTGATTTGCATATTTATGATATTTTCTTGAGTTCGTGATTTTATCACAACCCTGATCAGGGAGTTGGGTCCGCTCTCCTGACTAGGTGCTGCTGAATTAGTGCTTGCTTAGTTTCTTTTAATATATCACATATTTTCTTTATTGTTGTAATGGTTTAATGTGGTTGTTGTGAATCTAGTTTCTATTATAGTTGTTTTCTATTGATACTTTCATTATTGTTACAATCGATTGTTGTTATGCATAGTTTATTGAATTATTGATCAATATGAAATTGTGTAAATGTTTCCTGCATATATTTTACACGGTAGCCTTGCAATAACCAGACAAGTCCTGGATTAACATTTAATGTGAGAAAAGGGTGAATTCTATAATTCATATCTGAACACCAACATTTTGGCCCCATTGTCGAGGAAACTATAAAAGGTGCAAAATCACAACCAGTATTGATCTTAAGATCAATCTCTCGTTCTGGGGAAGGAAGTTTTCTTACCCTGCTCTAGGTCCTGAGCATTAGTTGCTTCTTTATTTCATAGGAACCAATCTCTCGTCCTGGGGAGGGAAGTTTTCTTACCCTACTCTAGGTCTCAAGCTTAGTTTTGTTGATTGATTTATTTTTATTTATTTTTTATTTATTTTTAGGGACCACTCTCTCGTTCTCGGGAGGGAAGTTTTCTTACACTGCTCTAGGTCTCGAGCTTAATATTTTCCGATTGTTTTATTTTTCTTTATTTTTTATTTTTAAGGGCCAATCTCTCGTCCTAGGGAGGGAATTTTTCTTACCCTACTTCATGTCCCGAGCTTTAAGAATTGTTTGAATGTTTTCCTTTCTCTGGTTGTATGAACAAAGATCTAAACAAAAAAAGATGGAGGAAGACCCCCACAACTCACGGGATGATGTCAAGGAAGAAAGAATCAACACAATCTGGAACCCAGTCGAAGAACTTCACGATGTGAAAAATATGGGAAATCAATACTATATTGAAGGCTGGTTTCACTATGTTGTTTGCTTGCAACATCACTCCATACTTCAACAAATCTTGGCACCATTGATAACAGGGAAGTTGGTCTCTCATACCCTTGTATTTATTAACATATATTTTTTAAATATGGGTATGTGCATACTTGAGGCCTTATTTCAAAAATGGATTCATTGGAATTACTCTTATACATAAGCATATTTTATTTTTTTAAGTAGAGTAGTCTAGTATAGAAAAGAGAACAAATAAGGAGATAAATAAATACATTTATTTATATAGTTCTTTTTGTTGCAACACGTTGTGAAAATTAACATCGGTGATCAATATTCGAATTTATTTACGTATTTGGCTGTATTACATTGAAAATAAAATTTCTACAAACACTCATATTCATTTTGATTGCCATCTAGGAAAAATTCCTTGATTATCATATCTTATGGCTTGTGGCCTTGATGAAATTTATGGAAAAATAGTTGGGACAGTCATGTTTTAAGGGACCAAATGGGCATATTTTTAAAACTTATCTCTACCCTACATAGCCCTTTATGTATCCTTTCTAACCCAATTTGAATCACGTGATTTGGATTTGAAACGAAAAATTTATGACCAAAACATTGAAAGGATGTCTAGTAGGCAGCTCAAGAACATAGTTGAGACAGTCAGTTTCCGGAGGACTAAATGGATAGATTTTGGAAATCTCTTTCTATGGTATATTCCCCTATGAATCTAGTATACAAAAAAAATTTAATCACTTTATTTTGATATGTTATGAGAAAGTTATAACTAAAATACTGATTGTATATTATAAATCAACATTCTTAAAACTTTGTTTTTCTGGCTATTCATTAGTGTATTTGACCCATCAATTATTCTTTCCTTAAAAACCTATTACTATTGGGGATATATACATGAATATAATTAAATATCCAATTTGAATCAGTTCAATCTGTCATCAAATGAAAAAGTTATGCTTAAAATATAAATTGTTGGTTTAAGTTGGGAAATCGAAAATGACTCTGTTCTGCAGGTTGTTCTAAGAAAATTTAACATATCATCACATGGAATTTTTAAAACCCTATTTTTATTGGAGATATCTCTCTGGGTTCACTTTCATTTTTATTTTGAATCACTCAAATTAGACGAAAAACAAAGAAGTTATGATTAAAACATTGCTGGTTAGTATGGTTGGTCGTCGCTCTCCCGCATTAATTTTAATTTGTTATTTTTCGTGGATTTGTTTTATAGATTAACTACTTGTTATTTTTTGCATATGTATTAGATTAGGAGAGACCAAGAACCTCTCTTCTTCCATGATTTCATGTATTATTTCAGATAGACGTTTGTTTTTTTGCAAGTCCCAAGAGAATAAAGGAGGTCAACAAGTGATTCTTGAAGACGATGATAATGAAATAAGAGGATTTTCAAAGACATTTCCTCACATGGATAAAACAACATGAATAATTTTCATCACTTAAAAAATTCATAACAGGAGAAATGGAGGATTGATTTCCATTTGAAGATCCAAGTCATTTTCGCCAAAGCATTTTTCCATTCATTCACCATTTAAAGATTGATGATTCCCTTAGGAAAAAACATTGTTGCAACCAAAATCACAACCATTGTAACTTAAGTTATATATTTATTTATTGGTTTTCAATAAAGAGTTGTTTATTTTCTTATTTCTCTTATGTTTTTATGCTTCAGGTATTGTTTACTTCAAAGTCACATTTTGGTTTTGTTTTGTTCTCAAAATAAAAGAAGCAAGTTCTTAAGTTTCACAATGTTGTTACTTCGCACGTGTTGATTTTGTCTAATTACTACTGTTGTTACTCCTTCGGTGTTGTTATTCCTCCAATGTTGTTACTCCTTTGGTGTTGTTACTCCATGAAGATATTTTTCTAAGTGCCTGGTGTTGTTACTCCTCCGATGTTGTTAGTCCTCTGGTGTTGTGACTCCATAGTGATATTTTTCTAAGTACCCGATGTTGTTACTCCTCCAGTGTTGTTACTCCATGGTGATATTTTTATAAGTACCCGGTGTTGTTACTTCTTCAGTGATGCTACTCCTCCGATGTTGTTACTCCTCCAGTGTTGTTACTCAATGGTGCATTTTTTTCTAAGTACCTGGTGTTGTTACTCTTCTGATGTTGTTACTCCTCTAGGGTTGTTACTCCGTGATGAATTTTTTCTAAGTACCCAGTGTTGTTACTCCTTCGGTGTTGTTACTCTTTCGATGTTGTTACTCCTCCAGTGTTGTTACTTCGTGATGAAATTATTCTAAGTACCCGGTGTTATTACTCTTCCGATGTTGTTACTCCGTGGTGAAATTTTTCTAAGTACCTGGTGCTATTACTCCTCCGATGTTGTTAATCCTCTGATGTTGTTACTCCTCTGGTGTTGTTACTCCATGGTGATATTTTTCTAAGTACTTGGTGTTGTTACTTCGCCAAGGTAAGTCACCAAGTACGTCCTCGACCGACTTCGTAGATTTGATTGGTATTTTACTTATAACATGACCAAACATGACTGATGATAGTCATGGATTAGTTGGGGGGAGGTATCATATTTAATAATAAGGATGATTATTATTGTAAGTCTTGTCAGAAATGATTCACTCTTAATTCCTCATTATTTTTTAAAGTGACTAATCCTCCTTCATGTCACCTTGCTAACATCGTCCTTTTTTTTCTTTCCCTGCTATTACTCGAGTCACAACATCCTTTTTCCCCTTTCCTTGTTATTACCTGAGTCATGGTTGTTGTTACCTTAGTCACAACTATTGTTGTTGACCAATTTTCATGTTTGATTCAACATATTGTTGGAAATACTAAGAGGGGGGGTGAATCAGTATTCCTATAAATTAGAGCATTAGTTAATCTTCAATTATTATCAGTGTTTGTATAATGATAGCAGTAAACAAAAGGAACACAAATGCACACATTTTTTAAGGTGGAAGCCCACTTTGGGACAAAAACCACCTAATGCTTTTCTAATAATTCTTTAATATTCAACTCCAATTGAAAATAAAGCTCCAACTTCCTAGAATCTAGAAAAGCATTCTTCTTTAGCTCCTACTGGATGGACGCTCCAATGCTTGATATTCTTCAGTAGTCAACTGAATGGATGCCCCAACACCCAATGAGCTACAACTCACCCTAGCACCACCCTACCACCCTATAGAAGAATAAAAGAAGAATGGACTCCTGTACCAGGGAAAATGGTCCAGTTTACAATGATATATAATGATGTAGAAGAAGAAGACACATTAGACCATAACCCCAGCTATGACACAACCACCTAATGATGATCCTAGACCTCCCGACACTACCTCTTCAACTCTTGGTAGATAGATTATAGAACAATTCTTACAATAATGTATTTACAATGACTTAGTACAATGATACCTTTATAGTGACTGTATGCAGTGCTGCCCACTTGAAGACTTCATGTGATGAAATTATTGCTACTATTATGCACCTTGGTTGATACTCTTGTCATGCTAACCTCTATTGCACCTTGCTTTGCTTTGCTGCCCTAGAAAGTCTGGTCCTTTGCAGCTCTTGACAAAACATGATCTAGATTTTTCTTGCCTTCTAGGAGCTCGATATTGAATCTGGCGTATCTCTGTTCTTTCAGATTCCCAATATGTGATTTTTAGTCATGTAGTAGTCCTCTAAGTCTTATTTCCAATGCCATAGGTCTGACCCAATTTGGATTCTTCAAGAGAGAGTTATGCCCAATCTCTCACAATTCCCTAATTATGGACTATTTTAGTAGAGCGAACTTGTACGACATGCCACATGTCATTATTTATTTATTCAGCTCTGAAATTGATAGAGAAAAAACTAAATTTTGTGCGCTATCTTCTACATTTTACAGAATTCCAATCCGATACTCAGAGAGAGAGAGTTATGATGAGTTTCCCAAGGTCGCTTCTTTGAGATGAATTTCAGGAGCTTGCAAAAACACTGAATTCCACAGATCATATCTCCAAAAATTTTGCTCACCTTGATCTGAAATTTTTACAGGAGCTTCCTAAGGATTTCAGCTTCACGTCATAAAAATTTCAGCTTCTGAAAATTTGTAGAAAAAACTTTAGAGCAAAAATTCCATGATGACCTGTTTCATATGGCGAAATCCTTTGCATACGGAGGATATGAGGATCACAATTTATATAAATGCTTAGGTTGAGAGGGGTTTCAACAAGTGAACATGGGAAGGATTTTAGGAGCTTAAAAAATATTAATTATGACTTTTCAATGATCCATGCCACAACCCCATGGGGTTTTAGCCCACTAACTGGGGGTACAAACTTCAAACATGAATATCTCTCAAACCGTGGAGAATTACGTGGCGTGTCATATATCAACGGAAAAATCTCGACAAGTAGAAACCATCAAAAGCATTCTTGACCTAGAATATATTAATTTTGTAGGTAGAAATTCCCATGCAATATTGGGGTAGCCCCTGGTGCTGCTTGGGTTGACATCAATGACAACCGCTGATCAACACATATGTAGGTCTTTCTGATTTATTTTTCTCTTTGGTGAATGGGAAATACTTTTAATGGTCTAGGCCCTCTTTGAAATAATGATTGGGTATTCAATTTATATTTTTCTATCTATAAACATAATCTTCTTTTTAGTGAATAATTATGCAAATATGATTTCATCATGTCAAGTTTCAACTTTCCTAATTTTTCAAGTCCTTGATCTTGTAAAATTTATGATGATGACCACATAATTATATTTAAATATTTTCATCGCTATCTAAAGAAGTATTCTTCAAACCCAATATTAGAAATGAAAAACATATTTATCAACAGTCATTTGAAGGTTATTAGTTTTTTAGAAGAAAAACTATCCAAGTTGAAAATAGTTACTACAAAACTTTTTACGCCATCTCTAGCTCTTAAGGAGATGACCTGCGACCCCATCTATTAAGTAATATTTTATTGATTAACAATAACCATAGTTGAATTTTAAACATAAATAGTCAACTAGAGGATAAGAGGTCTCAACATGAGACGACCTACCATGATCATAGTTCCTAATAAAGTGACATTACCACTACTGGTCACCAAGCGAGGGTAATGGCCTTCAGTCATAAAATTGAAGGACAAGAGGTCTCATCACGAGCTAACTTGTTCACTTTTGTTAGCTCCCATGAATGTAATTGTTATTAACTAGTTACCAAGCCAGAACAATGATATTCAATAGACATCTAAGTAAATTGATGTCTACTTATTTCTAATAGATAGGACACTGGCATGTCAATGGGTTAAAAAGGCATCCCTGTCGGGGCTATGGACGCTTGTTGGCAACAGTGGCTATGCCTATGGTATAGAAGTTAATTCAATACTATAATCTACTTGGTTACCTTGTTTTCTCAAAACTAATTTTCGATAAAGCCCATTGTTGCATATACAATATTTTCCTGAACTCATGGTTCATGGGGTAGTATTTAATCACTTATTAGATAATGGTGGTTATGGTTTATATCTATTATTGATTTATAAATATTTACTTTACATGTTAGGGATGAAACTTTTAGGATATTTGATATTTGACATTTTGTATCATCTATTCTATCATTCCTTTATTCTACAAGTATCATATCTTTAACAAAATATAGTTTCTTTTCCCGATTAGTCACCATTTATTCGTAGCTTAACAACACCACTACTATTTTGAGATAGAATGAAGAGGTCTAATTTTGATTTTGAATCCCAGGTAATTGGACAGTCCTTGAGAAGTAAATACTGAGATAACTAATTCTCATAGGGAATACATATTTTCCCTTCTTATTCATTATGGGTATAGGGAATGCATCTTTTCCCTTCTTATCCATTATTATCCCGTGTCATTCACAACATGATTATGTCACTTTTATATATAATGAGGTAATTGAGGTGATGAACACCTAATTAAGGATACTCATGAGATGTGTTATAGAAATATCGATGACACAGAAACTAATCAATTTGGTGGAAGGAAACCCTGCTACACTTTCTGATTACTTTTTTCAGCTTGCATGGCTTCCACCTTCTGCATCACTTTCAGCATCAACTTAGCCCACATCAGCTTCAACAAATTTCAATCCATACATGTCATTCCACATTTTTACGGAGGTAAAAATTGAGGTAAAATAGCATAAGTTTTTTATTTATTAAAAGTTTAGGAGAATGTCATGAAAAACCATTGAGCGTATTCACTCATATTTTTCAACCATTATTTCCCCTTCTTTACCATTTCCCATTTTTCAGAGACACAAAATCTTTCAGTTTGGGGGAGTGTTACTTTCATTATCATGAAAATGCCACTAATATTCTTTATCATGCATCGTTCTCCTTATTCATTTTCAAAATCTCCCTTGTTCCATGTTTTTATACACCAAGCAAAGATTTCAGCCATGATTGTAGCAACCACCTCAATTTTTTTTCTAGTGTAGCATGTGGGCATGCTAATTCTCCAGTTTGAGGGAAGAATTGCCATGCATAATGGATATTTTCTCATTTCTTCCTTATTTAAGGTATACAATTTCATTTTTTTTCTTTATAATGCATAAATTGATTTGTGTATATCCTTAAAAATATCAAGTGGATTCTTCAGATTTTTGGACAAAAAAGAGGTATCATTAAACCAAAAATTTTCAAACGAAATGAATTTGTAAATTCCAAAAAAATCATGCATTGTTACCTACAACCATTTTGCTGATATATTGAAATCCGTTCATTGGATTTATTTGATTTTTGGTGTGGAAAAGTATTAAGGTAATAGGAACAAACCTGTGAAATTTCAAGAAAAACTGATTTAAAATTTTCAAGAAATTAAACATGATTACCTACTGCCATTTCGTTTATATCTCGATATATGTGCATCAGATAGATTTGATTTTTGGATTGGAGAAGCATTAATTTGATTGCAAAATTTTAGAAACATATGGTTTGTAATTTTATTTTATTTTTTGGTTAACGAAGTTTATTTTTACTTGTATCATACTTTGTTGCAACTTCATATACATATGGTTGAAAGTAAATATGAAAATTGTTACAGATTCACCAATATTGCTAGAATTGAAAAACTATTGTTTTAAGGAAGCATTTGGGGAAGAAGAATTTTATTGCATCAATATCATGCATTGGGGTGAGAATTTTTATTATTGTGTTACACCTTGGTTAATACAGAGGCATGGGTTGCATGAGGACATGCAACATGTTTAGTTTGGGGGAGATGTTGGGCTACTAATTTGTCATTATTATTATCACTTCTTAAAATCTCTTTCATCCATTTCTAATGTTATTTTAACACAATATTTATCATAATTATCATTCATCATGGAGGTACTTCATTATGTGTGATGGCAACAACTCCTTAAAAGTAGGAAGAACAGTTTCATGAAGACAGTAAGGATATTTATGTTTTGGTTGTGGTCAGTGTTGTTAAAGCACATGATTCCTTTTGATGTAGTTGAGTTATCCTTTAGATAAAGATGTAATAAATAGGTGGTTGAGTTATGCTAGGACTCTAACTCCTAAGTTAGTAGGTGTCAGTTTCTAATTCCAAGTATCTTGTTTATGGTTAGATTAGGTGGTAGCAAAGGAACTTAATGATCTAGCCTTGTTGGCAGATTCAATGTAAAGATTGGATGCCTATTAATAGGTAGTATTTCAATGAATGAAGGGTTGGAGAATATTGTATCACACTGCTACTTTGTAAAATCTTTGATATTCAGTAATACACAGTAAATATTTTTCCTTCTTCACCTGAGATTCAAATGAAGTTTTCAATGAGTTCTATGTATTATATTTTTCATGTTTATTATCTGCAACAGGTTTATGTCTAATTACTTAGAATTCATGGAGAACATGCTATGACTTCCTTTAGATATTGAACTGTTGTTTTCTTCCTGTGTTATGTGTGTACCATCTTTTCATTGAAACTTTCATTTGCCTTAGTTTCCACAAGAAGGATTATTTTCATTGAGTTTCTTGATGTTGAATCCATTAGCCCAATGGTAGCAAGTCCTTTACATTTTCAACCTGCAATAAATCACAATCACGTTACAGTCATAGAGTTAGGCATCTAATAGAGTTTTCATTGAAAATCATAAGTTACCTTGAGAGAGCCCTCTCAAACTGAAGGGGCTAATATTCAGTTAAAAGTTGGTTGAAATTGTTACTCTAAGTTGTCTGGTGGAGCAACCCATCATACCAATTTAAAGATAACATTTTGGTGCATCTGCTGGGAGTCTAAAGACATATTCCCGAATTTTGTGTACAAACAGTGAAGCTGAACTCTTGGAGGTAGCAGGAGCTCAGAAATTTTCGAGGTTGTAGAAACTACCTTGGTGACTCCACTACAAATTTTCATGCTTAAAGGTGGCTTCGAGAAAAATATATACTAAGGATAAATCCATATCCTAACCCACCTATCATTGTGGATAATCCAGAGAGGATTCTTAGAGGCATTAGAAGCAGCTCTTCAAAATCAGGTATTCCATCACATTTAAGAGCTTTGTCCTTTGAAATTATTCGAAGACCTGAAGATAGGCATTTTGATGATAAAATTGAAAATTTTTTATTTAGGTCTAAGAGTGAGAATGAATTTATTGATATAATTCTAGACCTACAAAGACTATGCATTGATACATCATCCCTAGTATCCAAAGAAGAAAAAGAGGAATTCTAGAAAATAATTACATCAGAACTGTTGTTAGAGAGGGATTATTTTGAAAACTTAAACGAGTTAGATCCATGTGAGTTCGTGTTGAAAAAAAAAAATCCGGTATACCTTTTCCTGAGTGGAGTTCATTTGTATCTAGACTGCAAATACCAACTACACCACCTCCTAATAGCTCATCTTCTCCTACTGTTTTTCCAAGAAATCATAAACCAATATCATTTGCTATCCTTTCTCATACCTCATTTCCTATCATTATGGCCGGAATTGTTCCTCCACCTCCTCTTGATGGAACCGCAAGATATGCTCCACTTGTCCTCCCTGCTGTTCTTCATGACCTCCCAGGTAAATACTTAGCTAGAATTAAAACCTTTGGGAGTGAAGAGGAAATAACAACTAAGGAACATGTAGATCACTTCAATGATTTCATTGACAGAGAGGAGGTAAACCATGAATATGTTAAAATGAGATTATTTTCTTCGAGTTTCACTGGTGAAGTAAGAAAGTGGTTTAAAGCCCTAGCTCTATCAAGCTTGCAGAATTGGAACTAGTTAGAAGATAGTTTTTTGAACAAATTGGGGAATAGGGTAAATCCAGTGCAAACCCTGACTGAATACAACAATCTAAAACGAGCCTTAGATGATTTTTTCCAAGACTTCTCTAAGAGGTTCAACAAATTCTATAACTCCATACTTGCTCATCTTAAACCTCCCCCAGGAGCTGCTCAATTATACTATGCAAAGGCATTTTATTATGATTTTTTTTATTCTGCTTAGGGAAAGAGAATCTGCTTATCTAGAAGAAATGCAGAATGATGCTGTGAAGGTAGAAGTAAACATGATAGCTACAAAGAGGGATAATATGGGAAAATAAAAATTGAAAGAAGAAGAGAAACCTTCATCCTCAGATGCTAAATTTGATTCTATGTTGAAGACCATGGAGAAACTCATGGATAGACTTGCCCTGGGAACCACTCCCTTACCTCTTACACAACAAGATCCACAAATCAGAAAGCCACAGTTTAGGAGGCCTCAAAATCAGCAAAGACAAAGAGAAAATAGAATTCAGCCTGATCCACAAGTAAGGCCCCCCTTTCAGCATAATTTATTGATGAAGAAGAAACTCAGCCTGTGTTTCAAGAGGATATTACCTACTGTCTAGATGAATATATGTCTAGGATGTTTCTGACCAAGGAGGAGCATGATGATTCTGGTCATGATTTGAATAAATATGAGGGACAATCTGATTACCTAAAGGGTTATCATCATGCTATATTTGAGATGCAAAAGCAGTACAATCTTAGAAACAGTAATGTTCCCATCACTACAAATAAAACTCAGCCAAAGAAGGATGATCCTAAAGTAGTTGAGCCCAAAAAAGACTCACCACTTCCACCTCCTACCAAATAAAATGAAAAATTCACTTCTATTTTTATTTTAGAGAATGAGATCTCTAAAATTAAGATTCATGTCCCCTTTGGAGAAATTATCAAGGTAAATGAGTATAGAAGAAAAATTGTGAAGACGTTGAATTCTCAACCATGACCTTCAGATATCCTTAATTTACAAGACGACCATCCTACCATCTTCCTCGAACCAAGGTTAGAAGATGAGAAGAATGAAGAAGTCCCTCCCTTCTATGCTAGCCTTAATATCCATGATATGACCTTACACAATGCCATGTTAGATTCAGGGGCTTCTCATAACCTCATGCCTAAGGTGATTATGGAGAGGATGGGATTGGAGATCACTAGGCCATACAAAGATTTGTTTTCTTTTGACTCTAAGAGAGTCCAATGCATAGGACTGATCAAAGATGTTGTTGTTGGATTGTCACAAGTGCCTGCTAAGACAGTGGTGTTGGACATAATGGTGGCTAATATTCCCCCCAAGTTTGGCATGCTCTTATCCAGAACTTGGACAATGAAAATCAAAGGTACTATGCAAATGGACATGACATATGCTACCATTCTTGTTTTTGGTGAGCAGAGAAGGTTATATAGGGATAGTAGGATGGCCTACATGGTAAGCAACAAGGATAAAACTCAAAATTTTCCCATTTATGTTGTTGAAACTGAATTATGATCAACAATTCTTTTCAATGAGCTAACTGATGAAGCACAAATTGAAGGGAAAACAGAAAATCAACAAGTTGAAAATCAGGAAATTGTAGAAGAAAAAGCAGAGGGCTGGTGGCTTCTACACTTTGATGGATCTGCTGGAAGAGAGGGGGCTGGAGCAGGCATATGGATCACTAATCCTGATGATGAAAGTAATTTTTATTCTTTTAAACTTAACTTTGACTATACCAATAATATGGTTGAATATAAATCTCTATTTTTGGGTTTGGAAATTTTGAAAAAATTGGGTGCCAAGAAGATATCAGTGTGTAGTGATTTAGAGTTGGTAATCAAATAGGTTTAGGGACTATACCAAACTAAGGATGTAAGGATGAGAGCTTACAGAAATCTGATTATGAAAATGCTTGAAAATTTCAAGAATATGCATTTTTTGTAAAACTAGAGACCAAAATTCAATGGCTGGTTCTCTAGCTGTTTCTGCAAGTTTGTTTGTTATCCCTGCACATTCTACTGAGAAGTATGAAATTGAAGTCCAGCATAGGACCAGAATCCCAGATAATATCATTCATTGGCAAGTGTTTGAAGATGAACAACAAGTCCGAAATTTCATAGAGTTAAAGGAGGAGTTTGAAAACATACAAGTGGATCAACAAAACATGTTTGTTGAAACTAAGGTTAATTCTAAAGTTTTGCAGCTGAAAAATAATTGTGTACCCAAGGGCCTTATTCCACTTGAAATTTTTTTGATCAAAATGATGTTTTTAAATCTCATAGGATGCAGGCTGATGATGTGGAAGAAACTTGTAATCTTGGTACAACAACAATGCCTAAAATGGTAAAGCTTTCTAAGTTTCTTTCTATGGAGATGAGGAAGAAATATATTGAGATGATGAAGAAATACATTGATGTTTTTGCATGGAGCTATGTTGATCTGAAAAAGTATGATCCTAGTATTATACAACACACTATTCCTATCAAAGAGAATGAGAAACCTTTCAAACATAAATTGAGAAGGATTAACCCATTGCTCATGCCTCTGATTGAGAAGGAAATTAAGAAACTTTTTGATGCAAAGATCATTGTTCCTATAATATTTTCAAAGTGGCTTGCTAATCTGGTACCAGTCAGAAAGAAGAGTGGCGAGATCACAATCTATATTGATTTTAGAAATTTGAACAAGGCTTCCTTGAAGGAGTACAACTACCCTCTTCCCAAGATGGATCAGATTTTGTAGAATGTTTTTGGCTCTCAAAGGATGTCCATGCTGGATGGATTTTCAGGTTATAATCAAATATTGGTACACCCAGAAGATCAAGAGAATACTTCTTTTACCACGCCATGGGGAACATTCATGTATGCCAATATGCCTTTTGGTTTGATGAATGCAGGAGCGACCTTTCAAAGAGAAATGGACATTGCCTTTGATGAGGAGAAAGATAAATCAGTTGTGGTATACTTGGATGACATAACTATGTTTTCAAGAAGGGAGGAAGATCATTTGAATCATTTGGAGAAAATTCTGCAGAAATGTAGAAGATTTGGTATCCCTCTTAACCCCACTAAAATTATTTTTGCTCTAACTTCTGGAAAATTTCTTGGACATATCATATCAAAGGATGGGATAAAGATTGATCCTAATCAATTTAATGCAATTCAGAAGACAAACCTACCAAGGAACAAGAAGGAAATTCAATCCTTTCTTGGAAATGTTAACTTTGTTAGAAGGTTCCTCCCGAACTTTGTTGAAATTGTCAAAAACATTACCAAGATGTTAAAGAAGGGAGTTGATATTAAGTGGACTGTTGAAGCCAAGAAATCATTTGAAGAAATAAAGAAAGCCCTCACTCAAGCCCCAATTCTTATTATTCCAAATTTTTCAAGTGAATTTCTGGTTTTCACATTTGCCTATGAAAATACCATTGCTCGAGTTTTATTGTAGAAAGGAAAGCAAGGTACGGAACAACCTATTTCATTCTTTAGAAGAACTCTTGCCAACTTAGAGATGAAGTATAATATTTTGGAAAAATAGGCATATGCTTCGATCAAAGCTCTTAAAGACTTCAGAATTTATATTTTACACTGTCATATCATTGCATTTGTACCTAACACTGTGGTTAAAGACATTTTGACACAAGTTGATCCTGATGGAAAAAGAGGGAAATGGATAGCTACTTTTTTGGAGTATGGCATAGAAATCAAGCCTAAAAATTTGGTGAAAGGACAAGGGTTAGAAAAATTAATGGCACAATCCAATTTTGAATGTCTTGGCATGAATTCTATTGTAGAAATTTTAGAGCTGTCAGAAGAAGATGAAGAGTTGATACCTATTGAAGAGAAATTCATTTTATCTGAATGGTACAGAGATATTATCTTTGTCTTGCATCATCACAAAGATCCTCCTGAGTTGACCAAATCCAAAGAAAGGTTTGTTAATCTGAAATCATTAAGATACTGCATTGTAAATAAGAATTGGTATTGGAAAGATACCGGTGGAATTCTTTTAAAATGTTTGCTGGAAGAAGAAGCTGAAAGGGTCATTGAAGAGTTTCACAATGGGGATTATGGAGGACACCACTACTGGAAAGCTACAAAAAACAAAATACTCAGAGCAGGTTATTATTGGCCCACCATGTTCAAGGATGTCTTCAAGAAAATTGCTGCTTTCCATGAATGTCAAATTTTGATGGTAAGAAAAAATGGGTTCCTTTACCTTTGATGCCAATATATGTTGAGGCGCCTTTCCAACAATGGGGGTTGGATTTTATTGGTGAAATAAACCCAACATCTTTAGGGAAAAATTGCTGGATTTTGTCAACCACAGATTATTTCACTAAATGGATCGAAGCAATCCCAAGAAAGCAGGCCACTGACTCAGTCATCATTCACTTCTTGGAGAACAACATTTTGTCCAGGTTTGGTTGTCCTATGAAGATTATTACTAAAAATGCACAAGCCTTTAAATCCAAAAAATTAATTAGCTTTTTTCATCAGTATCATATAACACTTGGACATTCAACAACCTATTACCCCTAAGGTAATGGCCTTGCAGAATTCTCTAATAAAAATATTGTGAGAATTATCAAAAATGTATTGCAGGAAAACAAGAGATCATGGCATATGAAATTGAAATATGCTCTTTGGGCTGATAGGGTCTGTATAAAGCGATCCATTGGTACATCATCTTATGAATTAGTGTATGGAGCTGAAATGATTTTTCCCACCTCCTTGGGAGTTCCTGTAATGAAGTTGCTGCAAGGACTTGATGAGGAGGCCAATGCCATTCAGAGAAGGATAAACTAGCTCATAGCTATGAAAGAAAAAAGAGAGGGGGTATATAATAACCATCAGCAATCACAGTATAAAGTGAAGAAAACATTTGACAGAAATGTTAAAGAAGAGAATTTCCAGATTCAAGATGTAGTTTTGAAGTGGGAAGCCAGAATCGAGGAAAAGGGGAACCATGGAAAGTTTGAAAATATCTGGAAGGGACCATTTGTGGTAGTTGAATATCATGGAAACAATACTTATCTACTTCAGGAAATGGATGGACAACTTTGTGTCGGAGGACCTGTCAATGGAAGGTTTCTAAAACGTTACTCCTAAATTTTTACTGAATATTCACTCCATTGTATATATTTCATTTTGTTATGTTGTTCTGCTAATAAATACAGGCTAATCATCAAACTTGAGCCCGAAGAGAAGGCTATAAGAGTTTGGAGAGGGCTTTGTGAATTTAAATTTTTTATTTTCAATAAGGATAGAGCTGGAACTACATGTTCTTTGATGTGCCACAGGGGCACACCATCCCCAGTGGAGCCACTATTATCATGCTCAAAATTTTGCAAAATTTTTCTAAGATAGGGTCTTCCTAGTTTTGATGTTATGTAATTTTGGGTCATGGAAATTGGTAAAAATGGGTGTAAATCATGCTTACCCTAAATCCTAAAATCATTATAGACCATTTCTTGTCATTTATTGGTCATCATACATCATCCCAAGTGTTGGAACAGGGTCCCCTAAAAAGTTGCGAATTTTGAATAATTTGTATATCTTTTATATTATTTAGTCTAGCGCAGGGGTTTTGGGGTGGGCCAAAGCCCCGAATGTAATGTAATGGGTCAAAGGTAGACCAATATTTTGCAAACCACGGTTTGTGGACCATTGGAAGCATAGGCTAAGTCAATATAAATAGATGAAACTTTTTGAGTCTTAAGGTAGGAAAGAATTGAGATTGATGTTAAGCACGAATTGTTAGATCTGTTGTCGGGTTTGTTTGGGTAACGACTCCTTCTCGCTGTGTGCACGGAGATCTTCAGTCCTGCTGTGTGCAGACCCTACTGGCTGTGTGTGCAAGTAGTATTTTGGGATTGTAAGTGGATTTTGATATTAATATATATGCGAAGCAATGTTGGACATCTAATGCTATATGGATCTGTTTGGTTATGTTGATGTGAACCTCGGTTATATGATTAAGTTGCGAAAGTGTCTATTTAATTGCTACGAACTATGAAAGTATCTATGTTTATGGTATATGTATCTATGATCTATTAATTACTACGATTATAGTGTTTGTGCTGATAATTGGTATTACGCACGTGGATGTGGAGGTATTTAGTAGATCTGTGCATGAGAATAGCTTTGTTATACTGTGGATTATATTTTCAGTAAGCCTGCGAATAGATCTGTTTAGTGCGAACTCGATAGGCTTGGAACACAAACCTGCTTGACTTACCTACTCTCTCTCAGGGTGCGGAAACATGGTTCCAACACCCTCCCATATTGCTTCAGGTGAGACTTTGGCTTGCGCAAGCAGATCATTGCCCATTAGGGGAATTTTGAGGTCTAAAATGGGCCTGCTAAGGAAAATGTACAATCAAAATTCACTTTATGAGAACCAATCACATTTTATGGGATGACATCATCCCTAATGGTTGAGGTGGCATTGCTTGAGTTAAAGGTACTTACTTGTCACATTCTCAATGGTGGATAAAACTCATGGTTAACCATGGTAGTGCTCTAAGTACTTTTAAAGTCAAAGTAAAGTACTCATAATAAATGTCATCACACTTTTTGAATAAAAATATATTACTAAATTTGATATTTCTTGAAAAACAATGCATGTCCTGTACATTTATTATCTATATTATATTATATTATATTATTTTATATAGTAGTATACTGATATGTATATATATATTAACTAAATAATATAAATTTTAATTAATAGCATATAATATAATTAAGAATTTATAAATTTATATTTATATTTTATTTTAAGTTATTTAAGTAAAAAGTACAAATGCATTAGTTGTTCAATGATAATGACTTTTTCTTGAAAATCTCATTCTTATTTATAGTCACGTCAATACAATTTTTTATTAATTTTATTTTGGTACAACTTTTGAATTGAATTTAACTATGGTTACATGGATTGTGGTGAAAAAATTGAATTGAGAATTCATAAATATTATTTTATTGGTTTAGCTATTATTTTATTATTTCCTTACGAGGCCCATTTTAGACCTCAAAATTCCTCTAATGCGAAAGGGCTAGTAGTATAGGGGTTTGTTGGTAAACCTTAACCTTCAAACCTGGGTCAGGACCCCTCGAGCCAACAAATGGTTCTGTTGTCGGGACCGAGAGCATTTTGAGAGAGGGATCGGGTAATGCCAAGAACACATTGGAGACCTGAGAAGAAAGAGATCGACGAGTGGTTCGAAAAGCAAGATCAGGAATTCGCAGTGAAAGAGAATCACAGTGCAAAGTTGACCGCAAAGAAATGGAAGAATAAGTACATTTTCATGGAGATCTATGAAATTTTCTTTGTGACATTCGCAATCGAGATCCAGGAGTGGCTGGAAAGGCTCGTATATTTCCAAACGTGTTGGAAGGGTGAACGGGTCATGCATTGGACTCCAGATCTGATCCAATGGTTAGAAAAAATTGATAATACCATCACGTGTACGATAGATCACTGGGTAGATAGTGTGCTAGGAGGATTTGTGACGGAATTTGCAATTGACCAATTTGTGTCCTATTCTGAGGCAGAACGAAGGTTCTTCAAGGGTTTACAGGGTAAGTTTCTGAAAACTCTACCATTAATGATTAAGATCTTATTGTGTGAAAAGAGCATTTTGTGCAGCCATACAGAGTGAATGAGCTCCGATCAGAGCAAGGGTACAACGCGCAGTGGTAACTACTAAATAACTAACCAAGAAGGAGACAAATCTGTCTATAGTACAGTAAGGGATTTGGCTGTGCAAGAACCTCCAACTACACCACCGTCGAGCCAGCATAGGGGTAAGAACTCACCCGTACCTCCACCACCAGAAGACGAGATGGCCTCACACATGAAGCTACCTACCTTCAAGGGCATAGGGGATGAATACATGGATCGGTTCTGGTTTGTTGCAGGATCAGTATGGACTACCCAGAATGTGGCTAGTGATGCTGTGAAAAGGGTGCAAGTATCCCTTACCTTTGAAGGAAGAGCCTTGGACTGGAAAACATCGCTCAACATGCAAATGTGACCATTGAAGAGATTAGGAATGCCTTGAAACAATAGTTCAAGAAGCCTAAGTCCTACTCTCATATAGTGAACGATCTGAAAGATTTCAAGCAAGGATCATCCGAGTCTGTATGGGAAGTTGACCAACGGTTAAAGAAGGTAATTAAAGAAGGAGGATTTATGTATGATGACAGGTAGCACACGGAGTGGTTCATTGCTATGTTTTTTCCCCACCTGCACGTGCCAATGGGTCATCAAGCCATTTAATCGCAGGAAAAGGCCTTGGAGATTGTTATGAAGCTAGAAGTTGTGCCAAGAGACGATACCCAGTTAGGAGTATAACAAATACAAGGATAGCTAGAGGAAATGCACATGGAGATCCAGAATCTATGGAAGGAACGAGGAACAGAGGCTAGCCCTGACAGGTGGTGTATATGATGTAGGGTGAATGGCTACACCGAGGATAATTGTCCACTGCTAGCAGACTACGTATAGGCTGGGGGACCTAGCCTGTTGCATCCTAGGGAAGTTGTGGGACCCAGTGGGCCGATGCTATGGTGCGATGATTGTCACGTTGCTGGGCTACATGATACCAAACACTAACCCCACCTTGCCGCACATGTCCCAGAAGTGAAGCAATAATGGTGCGGGTTTTGCAGATTTGTAGGACATGATGAGCAGAACTCTCGGGCCTATGATATGATGATAGACAGAGGAAACCTATATAGGGTACAATCAGACCCTTCTTCACCAAGATCCCCCTCAGGTATGGGTGGCTCCCTAGCTAGGGGTAGGGGAGGGGGTCGAGGTGGAAGCACATGTAGGGGGAGAGGACAACTGATTTGCTATAACGGCGGAGAAATAGGGCACTTTGCAAGGGACTGCATGAACCCTGCGAGACAATCCTGCAGATACTGTAGACAGCTGGATCATGTGATCAAAGATTTCCCGATTCTGATAGCCAAGATGCAGGAGAAGCATCAGACACCTACGCAGAATGTACAAAGGGTCAAGGCAAAACCTCGAGATGAAGGACCAAGCGTTAATATTATAACACGCAGTGGTATGGACACCAGGGGAGCTGTGGAGAAAGCTGAGGCAAAGCTTCTTATTCGAAAAGCAACCATCAAAAAAAAAGGTTTGGACTTACAAAAGGAAAAGGAAACTTTTTTGTAACTCGCCAAGACTTTGCTAAGGTTGAGGCATCTACTCCTCAAGCCCCCGTGAACCTCAATGCAGATGCCGAGGTCAAACCATTTTGGAGGTGTTTATGAAGCTGCTGCGCAACCTAAGGGCCATAGAAAACCTCTAATATTTGATAGATAGCTGTGTAGAAAGAACAAACCCACCCATGGAAGTTAAGAATGTGCACAAACTATACAAGCATAAGAAGTGCACTGGTAGGGAAATGCGGTTAACCGTGCAAATTGGTGATTACGAGATGGATCAGGTTATTATGGACCTAGGCTCAAATGCGAACATACTACCTAAGAGAACTTGGCAACGAATGGGTGAACCTAAGCTAGAATGGTCCACTATCCAGCTGCGCATGGCTAATCAGAAGAAGATCATACTGTTGGGGAGATTGTCAAAGATCATGGTAGACATCGCATGAGTTAAGGTCCGAGCTGAATTTGAGGTCATTCAGATTGTAGAAGATGAAAACCCCTATCCTGCACTCCTAGGATTGGATTAGGCCATCGATATGGGAAGTATCATCAATTTGAAGAAAAGAAGCATGGTATTTGAAAACGAAGGTACATGAGTGATAGTACCATTAGACCCTGTAGAAGGAGAATGGTATACGGAGCCAGTGCACGGAGAAGAATATGTGGATTATATTTATAAGTTAACTATGCGGGATGAAGATTGGATCAACCCCACAGCTGATGGTGTACTCTGCTGGAAAAAAGATACCAAGTGTTTCTTGGACTCCGATGGGGAAATAGAAAACTGGCAGAACCGATTACATGATGTATCTTCATTGCGATGTCTTAGGATCACAAAGGACTTCCAATGCATCTCCTCCAAGGTAAGAGAACTGCCCTACTTTGATGGTTCTAGTAGTATCAAGGAGTTTTTGCGAACATTTGAGGTTGAGGTTCCACAGGAGTGAAGATTATGGGCCCTTAATCTAGCCATGCACGCAACACCTACGAGGTGGTGGGATACGCATAAGGGGGCATTCCAGGATTGGGAAGAATGTCGGGATATGATGATCTTACGATTCGAACCTCTGACCCACTTGCGCGTAAAAACATTCCTTGGTCCTGGAGACCCGCACGAGAATCTGTTACCTTGGATGGAAAAATGGTGTGACGAGACTACAGAAGAATTGGTTCACCTATTTAATCATGCCTTGGGACCAATTCCCACCGCATGGTACTTAGATGTGGAGCTACATTAGCGCACCTGCTACTGGGAAACATTAAAAGATGAATTTGTAGGGACATTCGGGTTGACAGGGGGGATAGAGGCGCTTGACGAATCTCTGCAGGATATAGATGCCTTTGTTTTTGATGAATCACACCCGTACGTAGTACTTGGGGTACTGAAATGGGAAACACAGATGCAGGATATTACCAACTGCTGCAATATAACCTTAGAAGAATGTGATGTGGATCAGCACAATGTCTCTATCCCAGAATCGGAGGGGGAATGTGCAGTTGGGGGACCTCCACTACAAACTTTGTATGTTACACAGCCTCTGAAGCTACGAGAAGTCAACATTGGCACGAAAGAGCAGCCAAAGCTGGCTAAAATTGGGGATTATTGGGATGATGATACAGTCAGCAAAGTTGTTGAACTGCTCACGGAATACCAAGATTTATTCTCGACAATGTTCTCAAAACTTAAGGGGATCATAAGGGACCTAGTGGTCATGCCCATCACGCTCAAACCAGATGCGCTCCCTATCAAGCAGCGACTGTATCGTTTGAATCGTAAGTATAAGCAAAATGTTAAGGAATAAATCGATAAAATTCTCGCCGCAGGTATCATCGAACTGGTTGAACAGTTGGACTGGGTAAGCCCTATGGTGGTTCAAGAGAAAAATATGAAGGGGGAGATACGAATCTACGTGGACTTGCGCAAATTGAATGATGCTTGCATGCATGATCCCTTTCCTATGTCGTTCTTTGACAAAATCCTTGATAGCGTAGGAGGGCAGGAAGCGTACTCATTCACAGATGGGTTCTCAGGGTACCATTAGATCAGAATTTCACCTGAAGATCGCAACAAGACTACGTTTGCCACTGAATGGGGATCCTTCCAGTATAAAATGATGCCATTTGGACTCAAGAATGCCACTGCTATCTTTTCACAAGTAGTAGTCGCAGTGTTCAAAGAGTTCATCCACAAATTTCTGGAAGTTTACTTTGATAATTGGACTATCTTCAGCTTAGTAAAGAACCATGTTTCAAACCTGCGTATGATGTTGGATGCATGTAGGAAGAATCGTATCTCCCTTAATATCAAGAAGTGTATCTTCTGCGTACCTTTCAGAATCTTGCTCAGACATATAGTGTGTCGACAGGGGGTTGATGGTTGACCCTGAAAAAGTTACTGTAATTGTAAATCTTGCAGTACCTACAACTGAGAAGCAGCTGCGTTCGATCCTCAGACACATAAGCTACTACAGGAAGTTCATTCAAGGGTATGCGCTAATCACAGCACCTATGGAGAAGCTACTTAAGAAGGATGTTTCATTTTTTTTGGATGAAGAGTGTCAGAAGAGCTTCAAGCTACTCAAAGAAAATATGGTCTCTGCACCTATCCATGTTCATGTTGATGCCTCAGGAGTCGCCCTAGGAGCGGTCCTTATGCAGCCTGGAGATGGAGGCATTGATCATCTGGTTGCATTTTCCTGTAGGAAAATTTCTAGTGCAGAGCGCAACTACTCTACCATGGAATGGGAGGGTTTAGCAATGGTCTATGAATTATAGAATTATCGACACTATCTGTTAGGAGGACACTTCAAAATGTTTACAGATCATTCGGATTTGAAGTACCTGGTGAATAAGCCTGTGTTGGGGGAGGGGGGGGGGAATTTGCCAATGGCTACTGTTGTTCCAGGAATACAACTTTGAGATCATTGTCAAGTCTGAGGCCGAATAGGTCCTCTCCATGCCAAGCCAAACCATGAGGAAAAGAAGGGAAAAATCCCAAGGCTCAGGCAAACCCATGAAATGGGTTGGGGTGAAGCCCCGTACTTCCCCGAAGAATGTAAAATCCCCACGAGCAATGCCTCGGGCATGCTCTGCTCAAGAAGATGCCCAGACTGCTGAACCAATCAACTGGTTACCTCCCTTCGTTCGTCTGCGCAGGCCCTCGATGCGCACACCAAAGAACGTCGATGGCCTGATCACCTACCTGTAGATACCACCGACCTCGAGAGAGGTCCCCGTCATTGGCGAACCTTTTGGAAGTCTTTATGAGATAAAATTTGACGATCACGACTTGGCCAATTTGGAGGCCTTCCCTAAGCTGGCACCTGAGTTATACCTTGACAGAGTTCAGGAATATGACAGGATAAAGATTGTCCCCATGCACTGGGTGCGTGGATTGGCCGGGGCTAGGCTCCTAAACCTACTAAGTATGCCACACTTCGGCCACTACAATATCACAGACCATCTGGTACGCTAGTTGCTCGCCTTGGTTCATGATGGCTGCCTATGGATCCAGGATAGAATCCCCATCGACGTTGCGATTGTTCATCGAATTATTGGTCTTCCCAGGAATGGACCGAACCCTTTGGAGCACATTTGCAAGAAGTATGAGGGGGAGGCTGCTGAATACGTGCGCAAAACCTACCATGTGGAGCGAAATACATGAGGCTTCATAATCAAATCCATCAACAACCAAGGTACACAATTGGTAACCACGTTGTTGGCATGCAAGATGATGAGAAAATGTCAAGTCGCCTTTGTCCCTGTATACGTAATTTTGTTAGCAGGCCAATGTGGGAAATGGGTATTCTTCAACCGAGCCTAGTACTTGTGTGATGAGTTTCTGGCCAATGTACGAGAATCTTAGGAGTAGGAATGAGCCTTTTGTTATTCCTGGCTATTGCTTCTCATAGCATTGGTCACCTGGGAATCACCTAAGGAATTATTCCTCCCTGAGCTCGCCCAAGACATGTGTGAAGGGGCTCGTTATGCGAACTTGTGGGACTCCAAGGATGCGTAGCGCATCAAGGACAACCAAGTTCGCTGGGTCCTCTTCCAGAGCAACTTGGTAGTAGCCATCAATTCCTGACCGCTCTTGTCTCCCACAGTATATGATAGGTACAAGATCATTCCGACCTTCTAGGTAACTATGCACAATGTCTAAATTCGAGGACACAAGGATTTTGCGTGGGTTTTGCTCCCTTATATGGTTTCAGAGGAAGAATTTGACAATGTAATTGCGTTATGGCCTCCTCACTGGAAGCTTGGCTTCATAACAGGTGCGAAGGCCACCAAAGGCACAAGCACAATGAAATTAATCTCGCCTGTCATTGCCAAGGATACCAAAGGACCGAGAAAAGGCACGGGGAAGGCCATGGGAGCTACATCATAGAAGGGGTCATAGCCCGGTAAGAGTACAGGGAAAGGCATGGATGTTGCAGTACAAAAATATGCACAGCAGAATCTCGATACTGAAGAATAGGAGGTGGGAGGTGTTGACTCCCCTTGAGGAACAAAGCGGACAACCGACCCTACAAAGGGGCCATGAAAGAAGCAGCGCTCCCAACAACTCGAGCGTGATGAAGAGGTCACACTCATTGAAGGGGACCTCAAGAAAATAGCGGATGCAGTTACATTAGCTGTGGAGGAAAAATGGCTGGCTCTAGAAGAGTAGCAGCGAGCTACGGTCAACACACTTCAGGCCGAGCTTCGAGCTCTATAGCTAAATACTGACACGCTGCAAACTAGTATGATTTAGGTACGAACACCCTCGACCACTAGTAGTGTGGAACTTGTTACAGTGGAAAGTTTCCTTTGTTCCTTGCCTGGTGCAGCCCTCGCAATAAGTCCGCCCAAATTAGGAGCGCAAGTCCAGGCGTGCGCAGAAGTACATCTGAATATGGCTAGGTTACCTCATGAAGCATTACAGGTTCTCCACACCTCCTTGTTTGATTAAATTCAACACCGAGACCATCAAGTACACCAGCATCTCAGTGTAGCTGAGCAAACAATCGACGAGAAGAACGTTGAAGTTTCCCAGGTACAGGCTACCTATACCCTCGCCACCACGTAGCAAACGAAGTTGGAACACTTAATTTGCAGACTCTGCGCTGATGTTACAGAAGAGATCCCGACAACAGCCACCCCCAGGCCAAGATTGAGGGGTTGGTTGTAGCCTTGAAGGCCTCCAAGACGAAGATTTAGGTGGTAAAGACACAGATGGAGCAGCAGATCATAGATCTGTAGGCTAAGCTACAGCCAGAGACATCGCCAGAGGTATGGGCCTAGCGAGCTGCGCTAGTTACCGTAGCTATAAATGTCATTACAGGACAAATTTCTCAGGGTGCCCAATTTCTAGATACAACCATGCAGTTATGGAAAAAGGTACAACGCGATCCCATTCTACGAGAAATCAAACAGGACCTATGACAGAAGGAAGAGGCGTTCGAGCATATCGAAGCCACGATGCCTACTTTGGTTCCTGATCAACGATTAGCACAACTGCGGACTAGCCATGCCCTTCAGGACGATATCGACGAACTCCGCCAGAAGAAGAAGACTCTCAATGACCATCTTAAACCATGGGCTGATGAGGCCCTCAATCTCTCACATGATATTGATGTTGCTATTAAACAATTTAACTAGACTCTGGAGAGCATCACTACGGCAACAGAAGGACCGACATCGCAGAAGCTAGTGGATATTGCACAAAATGCTGTTGCTCAGAGTGAAGGAGTGCTGCCCCCTCTAATCAAGGCGGTCAAACTACTGCAAGTGCAGGTGGAGACCCCACCATCACAGTGACTCGGGACGAGTCACAAGATTGTGTTGGGGGACTGTTGGAATAGGGTCCCCTAAAAAGCTGTGAATTTTGTATAATTTTGTATATTTTTTATATTATTTAGTTGAGCGCAGTGGTTTTGGGGTGGGTTAAAGCCCCGAATGCAATGTAATGGGTCAAGGGTAGACCAAGAGTCCGCAAACCACGATTTGCGGACCATTGGAAGTGTAGGCTAAGTCGATATAAATATATGAACCTTTTTTAGTCTTAGGATAGGAAATAATTGAGATTGATGCTAAGAATGAATTGTTAGATCTGTTGTCAGGTTGTTTGGGTAAGGACTCCTGTTGGCTATGTGCGCGGAGATCCTCAGTCCTACTATATGCGGACCTTGCTAGATGTGTGCGTAGGCGGTATTTTGGGATTGTAAGTGAATTTTGATATTAATATATATGCGAAGTACTGTTGGACATCTGATGCTATCTAGATCTATTTGGTTATGATTGATGTGAACCTGGGCTATATGATTAAGTTGCGAAAGTGTCTTTTTAATTGCTGCGAATTGTGAAAATATCTATATGTATCTATGATCCGTTAATTACTGCGATTATAGTGTTATGTGCTGATAATTGGTATTAAGCACGTGGATGTGGAGGTATTTACTAGATTTGTGCATGAGAATAGCTCTGTTATACTGTGAATTATATTGTTAGTAAGCCTGCGAATAGATCTATTTAGTGTGAAATCAATAGGCTAGGAATGCAGACTTGCTTGACTTACCTACTCTCTCTTAGGGTGCAGAAACTTGGTTCTAGCACCCTCCCATACTACTTCGGGTGAGACTTTGGCCTGCGCAAGAAGGTCACTGCCAAAAGGGCTCGTAGTATAGGGGTTTGTTGTCAAACCTTAACCTCCAAACTAGGTCAGGACCCCTCGAGCCAACACCAAGGTTTATTTTTAACCTTACTCTTAACCTGTCTGTTTTTACCTATTTTTGTACCGCACTTAGTTATGAATTGACAGTTTGCGCTACAGAAACACCTAAAATTTTCGTAGCAGATCTGTCACATTTCAAACTGCTGGCGCTATGAAATCATGAATTTTGCGGGAGATAGAGGTCTCAGTGACATGTCAATTTTTCATTGGTCAGGGTTAAAGTGGAGTCTTTTCAAGTTAGTTATGAGAGTCATCGTTATGCTAAAAGCATGATTGCTGCATTTTCATTCCTGCTTTCCACCTCATTTTCATTTTTCTCACCATGGGGTTTTTTAAATTGATTTTAATAAATTTTTGCTAACCCCTGCCCTATCATCAGCTCATTCACTCTTGTTCCACAACAGCCTCATCTCCGTCCCTGAAGCAGCTTTTTGTCCATCTTAGAAACAACTTTTTTCCACCTTCAAAGTAGCTCTCTGTCCACTTTTTAAATTTGCAGGTGTCACAACAGTGAAGAAAGATGAGCAGTATAAAGAAGATGGCAGCCAAGAGGAAAGCACAAAGGAGGTTCTTGCTTTAGGTTCGAACCAATGGACCTGAAACTGTTGAATGAAGAGCCCAATGTTGCTGAAGCTTTCAGAAATGTAGGTTGTATGAGATTCTACCAGAAATTGTAGGGTTTTCATGGTCATATATCAAAGGAGTTTGAAACAAATTTCACTAGTACAACATCTAAGGTGGGAATGTTTAATTTTGTTGTCTCCCCTGGGACAATAGCCCTAGCTATAGAAATTTCAAGATGAGGTGAAGAGTGGTTTAATTCCACTAAGTTCAAGCTAAAAAATTGTGATGAATACATGAAAGATGAATATGTTGGGACTGGGATAGGTGTTGTGATTCCAAGAACACATTTGAAAGAAGAATATTCTAAAATTCTAATGATCATTCAAAAATATTTCACTTGTGAAGGGAGGTTCCACATGGTGTATCAATATCACTTCAAGCGTCTGCATTTCACTGGTAAGCAAGCCATTGATCTTCCTTTTTACCTATTTATAAGTTTTAGTAAGATGGTAGATAAGGTGCAGGCTAGGCCACAAAATATTGATACATCTGTGTTTCATCATGGTATTATCAAGTTGTTATTTTTGGAAGAATTAGCAAAGATCAACAGAGACTGGTCTTGTTTCCTTTTTCTAAATGGATATGAAGATGATGTAGTGACTCTTAGGAAGGCTCCTAAACCTAAAGACACTCACTAAATTTAGAATGAGTAGCCTGAAACTGAGGTAGAAAATCAAGAAGCAGATCAAATGAATGCCGAAGAAGAGCCAATGAACATTAATACAAAACCTGCACAAGAGACACCAGTCCCACTGTTAGTACCTGCAAACAAAAAACCAAAGTTTAGTAGCAAGAATAAGCAAGAAAGAATGACAAGAAGTAAAGCCAGGAGACAAGCAAGTGCAAAAGGTAATTTGGAAGCCATCCTTCAAGCTATAGACATAAAAGAATCCCTAGTAGTCCAGGTTGTTGATGTTGGAGGGATAAGAAAGAAAAAGAAGGTCATCACCGCTAAAAAACTTGACTTTACAGGAGAAGATGCAGGCTTTGTCTTTCAACCAAGAAAACCAGTGACTAGATTACAGCTGGCCAAAGATGTTATGTCTAAAGCTACTAATAGAGTAAATCAACCTCTGATACAAGAAGTCATTGATCCCTCTCCAGTCAAAGAAGTTATCATTGTGCAGAGAAAAGGAAAGAAGAGGATGGTTGAAAAATCAGAAATAGAACTTCTCAGAGAACAACTAAGAGAAGCAAGAGAAGAAATAATTGAGTTAACGTTGGAAGCAAAGAGACATAGGTTTGAAAAGATTAAGTTTGATCAAATGATGAAGAAATGGGATAGTGAACTTTCATTTTTTACAGGATCTATGAGTAATGCTAAAAGACTACTGAAAATAACCCAGCCTCTAAGACTTTTGGCCAAACATACCAGAAAGATGAATCTGCACTTGCAAGCTGAAAAGAGATCATTACAAAATCAAGTGAAAGACCTTCAAGAAAATATGGGAGTGATACAACATGAATTGAAAAAGAGAGGCTTGAAGATAACAATTATAAATGAGCCTAAAGACACTCAAGCTTCAAATGACAAAGGGGATTAGAATTACCAAGTTTTGAGGAGTGAGTAAGTTTTTGTCAATTTTGGAGAGGCTATCCAACAATTTTTACTCATTAAGAAGTGAAATTTTTGAAGAAAAGGCTTTTTCTGCATTTCTGACAGATTAGGTGTTTTCGTAGCGCCAACCAGGCTTGAAGCCCAAAAAGCGCTACGAAAATTTTGAAGATACTTTTTGACAAAAAGGACTATTCAAAATGAAAATTAAATTCTGGAAAAACTTTGTATTAGCTCTTTTAATATATCAAATAGAACCATGGTATAAAAAAGAGCTAAGAGGTGGTGGAAATTGCAAAACTAGAGTTGCTACCAAATGTTGCTACGAAACTGCCTTGTTTTCCCTTGTTTTGGTAGCCAGTTGAATTTTCAAGGAATTTTGTCTTGAAGTGGTGCATTCAAGGCCAACTAATCACAGGTGGAGGTCAAAGATGGTCAAGAAGATATTTTATGCAGGTTTGGTCAACAAATTTTCCATCTCATCTTCAAATTATCATTCATCATGGAGTTACTTCATTATGTGTGATGGCAACAACTCCTTAAAAGTAGGAAGAATAGTTTCATGAAGACAATAAGGATATTTATGTTTTGGTTGTGGTCAGTGTTGTTAAAGCACATGATTCATTTCGACGTAGTTGGGTTATCCTCTAGATAGATATGTAATAAATAGGTGTTTGAGTTAAGTTAGGACTTGAACTCCTAAGTTAGTAGGTGTCCGTTTCTAATTTATGGTTAGACTAGGTGGCAACGAAGGAATTTAATGATCTAGCCTTGTTGGTAGATTCGATGTAAAAATTGGATGCCTATTAATAGGTAGTATTTCGATGAATGAAGGGTTGGAGAATATTGTATCACACTGCTACTTTGTAAAATATTTGATATTCAGTAATACACAGTGAATATTTTGCCTTCTTCACCTGAGATTCGAAAGAAGTTTTCAATGAGTTCTATGTCTTATATTTTTCATGTTTAATATCTGCAGTAGGTTTATGTATAATTACTCATAATTCATGGAGAACATGCTCTAACTTTCTTTAGATATTGAACTATTGTTTTCCTCTTGTGTTGTGTGTGTACGATATTTTCATTGAAACATTCATTTGCCTCAGTTTCCACAAGAAGGATTATTTTCATTGAGTTTCCTGATGTTGACTCCACTAGCCCAATGGTAGAAAGTCCTTTACATTTTCAACCTGCAATCAATCACAATAAAGTTACAATCATAGAGTTAGCCATGTAATAGAGTTTTCATTGAAAATCATAAGTTACCTTGAGAGAGCCCTCTCGGACTGAAGGGGCTAATCTTCAATTAAAAGTTGGTTGAAATAGTTACTCTAAGTTGTCTGGTGGAGCAGCCCATCAGTACTAATTTAGAGATAACACTATGGAAATTGGAAAAGGAAATGGAAAAGGATTTGGAAAGGCATGAGACAATTATTGGCATTTTATTTATGAAAATAATGGAAAATAGGAGAAAAAGAAGGTGAAAGGTCACAAGTTGCATGTGAGGAGGAAAATGAAGGAGAATAATGGAAAATTGAAGAAAATAGAGGCCACATTAATAAAAAGGATTTTGAGGATTAGTTTGTAGTTTTTTGTCAGTTCAATTTTAGAGCTCTCATTCTATTCTCTCTCTCTCTCTCATACTCTCTGACACTTAGAGTTTTCTTGGAGCACTCTTGGAGGAGTGTGGAATAATAGAGATTTGGAGAAATAAGGAAATGGAAGAGCAGGAAAGTAGAAGAGGACATCAATATCAATGACTACAACGAGTTTTTCTTGTAGGTATCGAGTTGCATGTATGATTTCCTTGCTATTTTTAGCATGCATGGCACATGCATGTGGTGTCTTGGTTATGATTTTTCATTGGCATGGAGGATTTCCTGGATTAACAATGGTTTTTCCTAACCTTTCCATTTCGTAGATAGCCATGGTGTTGTGGGTTTCTTTCCTCTTGTTTCTCTGGTTGGTTCTCATGTTCCTTATGGATGTGGGTTGAGTTACTAATTCTTGGAGCCTTGGTTGGACAAACGCTTTGTAAGCCTTGTAACAGCTTGGGTTGAGTTACAAGTCATGGAATCCTTGGTTGGAAAAAGGCTTTGGATCCCTTGGTGGGTTGAGTTACTAGTCCTATAAGCCCTAGTTGGACAAACGCTTTGGAGTCCATCATCATTTTTGGGTTGAGTTACCAGTCCTGGAAGCCTTGGTTGGAACAAATGCTCTGGAGCCCTAGACAACTTGGGTAGAGCCCAATCTAGTGATGGTTAGTGATGTCTGACCATGAGGTGGAATCACTAGATGAGGGTTGAGGTGATTTGGCCTCTATAAGCCCTGGTTTGGTTTTGTTTGATTTGTTTCATGAGATCCCACATTCATGCTTCGAATATGACACGGAGATGATTGGCTGAAAGAAATACTTGGGTCTGAAAGTCCCAAAATCCATTGTTGTTTATCATTTCTAGAATCTTCATTAAGTTATGGGCAGTGGCCTGAGACCTATGCCTAAAAAAGTGGCTTAGAATCTGGGGTCGCTGGCTCAGAACTGCCTGAAAAAGTCCACATTCACTGGCATGCCTTGTTTTGGGAGCGACTCGAAGGCCTCAGTCTCAAGCATGGATTTCCATGGGAGCGGTTGAGGGTACATATATGTAAAATGACAAGTTGTCTCAAGAGTTAAGCACCTGGAAGGGTTGGTTGCCTCTTGAAGGGTCTGTAGCTCCCAAGGAAGGCCATAATGGTTTTGTTTTGTCAATTCCGCTTCTTTAATTGTACATGGGAAGTTGAATCACATCATAGTAGCCTCTCGCCACATGTTTATCCTAGTGGACCAGTTAGATTGAGTAAATGTGGGAGGAGGGTGGTTACACCCTAAGAATGGGGTAACTCCTTGGGTTTTTGAAAAACTTGTTGGTGGTGACTTAACACCTTTTGTAAATCTAGATTAATGTTGGTAGGGCTTGATTCAATGGTCTATATTGCATTTAATTGAGAAACTACCCCATGGTGTCCCTTTTCTAAAAGCTTATCCATTCTTTGTGAGCTAGTGATAGTAGGAGCACCTGCCTGGATCCCTTAGTGTGTATGATTTGTCTATTTTGTCTGAAGCTCATATATAGCTCCTGTAATTCCATGTTAATAGGGCCTAGTGTTAAAAGGAATTCTGTTGCGAGGACAATGTCACAACCTCCTATCTCGATTGTGAACATGTGTTTTTTAAGGTGATATTCCCCCATCTGGATCTTTATGTTATCAAAATTCCCCTTGCATTGCATGGTCCCCCCATCAGCTATAAGGACTTGAAAATCAATACTGCCCTCAAAAAATAGGTTAGGTACTTCAAAACCCATTTATGGAAAAAAATTATGCATGTTTCCATTGTCAATCAACACCACAACCACTAATCAATGCTTGATAAAGTCTCTAATTTTAATACCTGTTAATGCATGCAGTGAGATAGTCAGTTCATCAAGTGTTGTTGTAGTATA
Source organism: Pinus albicaulis (assembly GCA_034641835.2). Classification (NCBI taxonomy): domain Eukaryota; kingdom Viridiplantae; phylum Streptophyta; class Pinopsida; order Pinales; family Pinaceae; genus Pinus; species Pinus albicaulis. The sequence continues at coordinate 1,479,130,205 of CM076570.1, forward strand.
TATTGTAGTACCTTGGGGTTCTGATGGATCCTTCCAGACACTTCAGTGGGTTGTGCCTCATCATATATGTTATTTTCATTCACATAAATTTGAAATAACTTTGGTTCCTTACATTTGTGGCTTGGTGAATATTTGTAATCACAATAATAACATGGTCCTTGTCTTCTCCTTTCATCCATTTCCATTGGCGACACCTTTTTCACCTTAATGGTTTGGATGGGGCCACTAGCAGGGGTGGGACATGCATTTGATGTGAATGAAGGATGACTAGATTTGGAATTAATAGTAGTTTATGGATCTAAAGCTTTGCGGAAAGATTTAAACCAAGTAGTTTGTTGATGAATTCTAACATGTGCCTAGATTAATATAGAAATTATGTTTTATATTGAAAACTGGTCATGATGTTTTAATCAAAATCAAAAGACACAAACCTACTCTACTACTCTGCTGAAAGTAATTCACAATCTAGAACAATAATCTCAGACATACAATAAGAAATATCACACATACACACAATATTGTTCTCAGGGAAAGAAATCTCCTAAAAACCCAAATTCATGCTTGCATTAATCTGATTAATAGAGATGTATTTCAATTGCTTTTCTCAATTGAGCACAACTTGTAAGTGAATAGCCTATCTATCAACTCACTAAGAAGCTCTGACCCAGACTTAGTCAAAATTTTCCCCTAATTTAGCCCTTATTTTCTTGAATTGTTCCTTGATAAATTAGGCCCCTATTATTTAGGAATTTCTCCAAAATGGATTGCGCAATTCCTTGGGTTGATCATCTGACTACACACAACACCTGTACACTCAAGACTAGTCTACAACTGCTGGTACACTGCTTTGGAATCTCCACCAATCCTAGGGAACTTGAATTCTCTGCATGCACCAACTATTTTGGGCTAATTAATTAGTTAACTAGATTATTACTCAGTTTTAATGAAGTCCTACTGCACAACTTATCTTCCACTAGTTCCTCCAATAGTTAGAACTAGTTTAACTAAAAACAACCTGATATAATTGGTCTTGATTACTACAAATTAGCAATCACTCATACTTAATTGAACTATAACTCCTCCAACTCAAATTTACTGAGCTAATTGAGTGACAAGAGCCATGTCACACAAGTTAACTGCATCAAGTTGTCTAATAATGTGGAAATTCAAAATTTCCCAATTTAATCAAGGCAAAATAAAATTGAGAATTTCTTAATGCATTTTTCAACACTCCCTCTCACAAAGAAATGGATTATCAACCACCCATATCCTTCACCCTTGGACTCGAAATTCCCTCTTGACAAGGCCTTTGTCAAAATGTCAGGACCTTTTTCCTCTGTTGGAATGTACTAAAGAAAAATTATCTGCCTCTACACACAGTCTCGTAAATAGTGATACTAGATATCTATACGCTTGGATTGCTTGTGAAAAACAAGATACTCCGAGATCTTGATGCAACTCTAATTATCAAAGTAGATCACATTTGGACCCATCATCTAACCAAACAAAAAAATAACTATCTTTATCTTCCATATCACCTCACATGTTGCTTGACTTGAAGCCATGTATTCTGCCTCTGTCGAGCTAAGAGCCACATATCTTTGCTTTCGGATATACCAGGAAACCGGCATGGACCCAACACTGAAAATTCCACCTGATTTACTATTTTGGTCTAATGGAATCCCTACCCAATATTCATATGTTAAGCCACATAGATTTACTCACTTTTTCCATTTGTACCATATTCAAAATTACATAGTGCCTCTGAGGTACCGAAAACATGCTTAGCTGCCCTCCAAAATAATTTGGGTGGCCTAACCATAGCTTGGCTCAGTTGGTTGACTGCATAACACATATCCAGTCATGTGTTCACAAGATACATCAATGAACCCACTAGCTGTCGATAAATTTTAGCATCCACTTCTTCTCTTGAAGTGGCGTCCTCCTTCCTCTAGTTGGTTGCTAGAGGTGTCTCCATGGTTTTGTAACAATCCATGCAGAACCTTTGTAGTATCTAATTTGCATACTTTCCTTGAGACACAAATAGTTCCCCATTGGATTTCCATACCTCCAAACCGAGGAAGTAGTGCATGAGACCCATGTCCTTCATTTCAAACTCCCTTGCAAGTTCTGATTAGCTACTCATCACCAGTTAAAATAAAATCATCAACACATAAGACAATAATAAGAAATTTACCTTCTACCAGGACATGATAGAGGTTTGCATCCTCTTCACTTTTGGTGAAGCCTAAACCAGTGAGATATCTATCGATCCTATTGTACCAACCATGAGGTGCTTGTTTGAGACTGTACAATGCTTGCTTGAGTATGCACACATGAGACTCTCAATCAAAAGCCTCAAATCCTTTTGGTTGCTCGATGTACACCTCCTCCTCAATAACCTCATTGATAAATGTTGTTTTTACATCCATCAAGTGGATCCTCCACCCATCTGTGCAACTCGAGCAAGAATTTATCTAATGGATGAGTACCTTACCATAGGAGAAAAGGTCTCCTCATAGTCAATTCCATCAACTTGAGAGTACCCCTTCGCAACAAATCTAGCCTTATATTTCTTTATGATTTTGTATGCAACCTAATTTACCTTAAATATCCATCTCAAACCCACAACTGATTTATTTGTTGGTCCTGGGACCACTTCCCAAACATTGTTCCTTATAATGGATTTGTATTCCTCCACTATTGCATCAACCCATATAGGTTTCTCTATTGCTTCCTCGAAAGAGGATGTCTCAGTATCTACAAGCTCAGTCATTAGAGCCATGTGGTGATTTTACTGATTAGGTGACCTTCTATACTTGTGCAAATTTGAAGGAGAACCCACATTCTCCCTCGCATCTTGCATAAGTCTCTCAGTTTCTCTGGATCTTTTTTTTCCTTCTCTAGCTAGTTTTGCTTGAGTGGATGTCTCCACTCTCTACTCCTAAATTTATGGTTTCTCCACAACTTAATGAGGATCCTCCTTTGGAGATAAAATCTCCTCTGATGGTGGGATATAAATCTCCCTCTCAAGAGAGCACCACACCACTTTTTCCTCATCAAATTTTACATCCCATTGCACAATTTTCATTACGAGGGAAGGAAAGTACACATTGTAGCTTTGAGAAGTTTTTGTGTAACCCCAAAATACCCTGAATTATGTTGTTGTCTCAAGCTTCTTCCTTGATTATTTGGAGATATGGCAATAGATAGAGGCTCCAAAAATCTTGAAGTGCGATACATCTAACTTTATCCCCAAGAAAGCCTCCTCTGGTTTAATTATTCCCATAATCGAATGATGACTCCAGTTCTGAAAATAGACTATTGTGTTGCATGCGTCTGCCCATAAGTGCAGCGGTAGGCCTTGGTCATGAAACATCATCCTTGTTGTTCCCACAATCCTACGGTTCTTTCTCATAGCCACCCCATTCTACTATGGGTTGTGTGGTGTTGTAAACTCCCTTTGAATGCCTTCTTTCACACATAAAGTTTTGAATTCACTTGACACATACTCACTTCCATTATCGCTCCTGAGAAAATTCACCTTCTTTCCAGTTTATTTCTCAACTAGTTCCTTGAATTCTCTCAACTTGGAGAAAGTCTCATCTTTCTTTCGAATGAAGAATTTCTAGCACTTCCGTGAGAAGTCATCAATAAAAATTACAAAATATTTGTGCCCGGTAGTGGATTTTTTCAAGAAAGGTCCATAGACATCAGAGTGTATCCTTTTTAGGATTGCATTTGCTTTGATGTCCCGCTCATGGAATGTGGATTTTGTGTACTTCCCCAAGGTAAATCCTTTGCATGCATACTGCTACTCAAGTGCTCCCGTGGAGACATCTGTCGTTATCTGCTACATGACCTTCAGGGCGCCATGATGCAAATGACAAATTTTTCTATGCCATAGTTCATTGACATCGCGGCTTTGCACCTTCTCTGCCTTAGTGCCTAATGCAACACAATCCTCCACATCTAGATTATACAAGTTCTTCACACGAACCCTGATCCATTTCACCCTTCCCATAGCTATGTGTCTCAGGAATTCCTTTCCTTTGCTTAAGATCACATCATAACCACGCTCTTCCAAAAATTAAATAAAGATGAGATTTATCTTTAGGCCCAGAATTAACATGAAATCCTTGAGCCCGAGAGGGGAGCTCGACTCCCTCTCAAAGGTGATTGTACCAACCCTGGTCACACTATACCTTTTGTCTTATCTCATATCAATGTGAATTTGCAAGTATTTCTCCTCTAGGTCACTGAACAAAATCTATACACCCTGTCATGTGGAATGATCCACTCGAGTCCAAGTAACACACGTTCCCCATCACTGTGCTAGCCATGCATGCAATAAGGGTAAGTACAAGATCGAATTGTGAAGCAAAAGATTCACCTGCTTCTCCTCCCAAGGTCTTCTTGCTTGACCTTTTGTGTGGGAACTTCGTCGCATAGTTCCCGAATTGATGAAAATGAAAGAATTTAATTTTGGACAAATATTTCTTCTTCCCCCTTGATTGGATTCTGGTTTGAATTGAAATTTCTTCCCTTTTCCCTTCTTTTCCTTTCCATCCAGTGCAAATTTTTCTTCATTCTCTCCCTTAGATGAAGTCCCATCTCTGATATTCCTCCTTATATCCTCCTATACCAAATCAGACCATAAGCATTCCCAATTTTGTAGTTTCTCCCTCCCATTCACTGATTCTTGGTAGCTTTGCCAACTCTTTAGAAGGCCTACAAGGGCTAGGCTTACCAAGTAATCTTCTGGAACATTTACACCAACCTTTCCAAGTTCATCATGCAATGTGTGAACCTGCTCAGATATTGCAGAATAATTTCATTGAGTATTCATCTTGATATTTCAAAGTTTATTGTTGAGTGCCAACTTCATGTGGTCACTACTATTCTCGAACAATTATGTCAGCGCTTTCCACATTGCAAAAGATTTTTTTTTCCCATGGATATTTGAGACAATGTGATCCTGTAATCCCTCCAAGATTATTGTCCTTGCCTTGGCTACATCTTTCTTCCACTGAGCAAGGTTCTATGAATTATATTCCATTGGTTTTGCAACATTTGTCTTGATGTATTCTAGCAATTTCATCCAATACCGCCTCCATGTGATCGACCTTCTATGCAACAAATTAGAGATTCCTTCCAAGGAACACTCCAGCCTTAGTCCATTCAAGGCCATATTCTCAGCTCTGAAGATATCGTGCTCCACTAATCTTCAAATTCGAACCTCCTGAGAAACAACTTTGAAATTCCTGCTCTAATGTGAATCCTACTCTGATACCATGTATACATTATGTTGTAGATATGTAACTTCTCTTGAATTCATAATCAAAATCAGAAGACACAAGCCTACTCTACTGCTCGTCGAAAAGTAGTTCACAATATAGAACAATAATATCGAACATGAAATAACAAATAACATACATGCACACATTATTTTTCCCAAGGAAAGAAATCTACTAAAAACCCAATGTCTGCTTGCATTAATATGACGAATAAAGATGTAATACAATTGTTTTTCTTAATTGAGCACAACCTGCAAGAGAATAATCTACCTCTCTTCTCAATGCAAAACTTTCACCCAAACTTAGTCAAATTTTTCCTCTGCTTGAGCCATTAATTCCTTGAGAAATTAGGCCCCTATTATTTAGGAATGTCTCCAAAATTATTTGCACAATTCCTTGGGTTGATCATCTAACTGCGTGCAACACCTGTACACTCAAGACTTGTCTACAACTTATGTTACACTGCCTTGGAATCTACACCAAACCCGTGGAACTTGAATTCTTTGCATGCACTAGATATTTTGGGCTAATTTATTAGTTAACTGGATGATCACTAAGTTTTACTGAAGTCCCACTGCACAACTGAACTAGTTTAATTGAAAAATACCTTACATAATTGATCTTGAATGCTACAAATTAGCAATCATGGATGCTTAACTAAACTCTAACTCCTCCAACTCAAATTTACTGAGCTAATTGAGTGACAAGAGTCATGTCACACAATTTAACTTCATCCAAGTTGTCTGTTGATATGGAAATTCAAATTTTACCAATTTAATTTAAGAAAAATCAAATTGAGAATTCTTTTTGCATTTTTCAACATGGATGGCTTCCTTGAGGCAATTGATGAAACATTCCTTATAGAAGGTGTCCCCTATACCCTCAGTCCTAATGGCCAGTTTTTCAAATGTCGTGATGTAGTCTCGTACTGTACCATTTTGTTTGAGTTGCGTGAGGCAAACTAGAATGTGAGATTCCATTAGAGAAAATTTCAGCCTAAAAGTGGGTTAAAATAATAAAATAAGAGTTATTGATTTTGGAGGGAAAACAAGAAAATTGCTTTTTTTAATTGTATTTTTGGAGTATATCCTTATATGTTTACTCAAATTTCAAGTTTAGAAACCCACTAGATGCAGAATTAAATTTCACATCCAACGGGTACCCATTATGCATACTTTTCAGAAGACCCACCTTGATAAAAATTGCAGATACATTAAAAAAACGTTTTTTTAATGTATCTGCAATTTTTATCAATTTGTGTCCTCTCAAAAGTATGCATAATGGGTACTCGTTGGATGTGGAATTTAATTCTGCATCTAATGAGTGTCTAAACTTGAAATTTGAGTAAACTTATAAGAAGATAAACAAAAAGTACAATTAAAAAAAGTAGTTTTTCTTCTTTTCCCTCCAAAATATTTACATGTACCTCTTTTTAAATTTAAATCATTTTGATTGGCTTACGCATTATGACATGGAAATTACATGAAAATTTCATGGGCACTTTTAGGCTGAAATTTCCTCTAATGCCCTGTCAAAACGAGCACAAATGGCTTTAAAGAAATATTCCAAGTTGGTTTTTCTACATAGTATGTCTAAAACCATTGCCACCACTACCAACATTCTTTCTCCAAGTAAAGAGCTTCCACATGTATTTTGGTTTAATCATCCCAAATATTGTTGAGTTGAAAATATTTTTCCATTTGTACCACCCACACTGCCAGGTTAGAATCGTCAAATTTGTGCATGTCAATCTTGGGTGTCTTATTGCTAGAATATTGGTGACTCCCATGGAAATGATGATAACCCTCATATCGATGGTGTATATATTCTCCTTCTAGGTGGGCATAGACATGGTTACCCTTCCACAGTGGTCTTTAACCTTGAGGAGGTGTTGTGTGGGTCTTAGGGACTTTGTAATTTCCTTTTCTACTTTGGTGGCGATGCTTGCTTCTAGGTTGTGCACCTTTTTCTAGAGGTTTTACATAACTTGAGCCCTCTTAGTTATCATGCAATGGCCCGGGTCTACAATGAGAAAAGGAATATGTTGATGTAGGTCACTTGATGGCACTTCAGAAAAATTGGGACCATAGAAAAAAAAAACTTACTAGCAAATGGTATCGTCGCGATCAACTCGTCGTCTTGAATCTTGTGGGCTAGGCATCTTTCAAGCAGAATTTTGGGACCACTAATTTTTTTTTTTTTTACTTTGATAGGAGTTACTCCTATCTGATCAATACTACAGTGGCTGAAATCCAAAAATCTTGATACTGCAAAATGTGTAGGAATTTGGTGGTCCCAACTGATCAATACTGGGATGATAGAAACCCTAACTACTGAATACTACAAAATGTGTAGGAATTTCATTGTCCTAACTAGTCAAGGTTGCGGTGGTAGAAAACCCAACTACTGAATACTACAAAATGTGACGTACATTCAGTAGGAAGAGAGGGAACTATGGCAATAAAGGAGTGTCTAAGTGCTACAGATCGCGATATATTCCAAGGATCCAACAATAGTACTCGGCCCAATTTTTCAGATCACTATTATAAGGAGGATAAATTGTGCCCTTAGTCATACTAGCCAACTACCCTAGGTATGTGATCAGGTGCTCATATTTATGCTAAAAAATCAAAGTTATCATAATGGCTCAAAACCTGAACAACTGCGTAGTGCTCATCGTTATGAATTCGACGCAATTCATTTCACACAATATTGACTCTGTATGGCTTCAGAAATGAGTTTTGTCTGTTTGCAAAAACAGGGAAAATTTGGAAAAAAAAGGCAGAAAGGCAGCCCAATTAGAATTCTGTGCTGCTGATGTGGCATGCTGACTGGGCAGGGTCAAATTTGGTCAAATTTTTTTGGCTAATGAGAGACTACCAAGTGGAAGTTGTTGGTTGGGTCAAATTTGTGGTGATTTGGGAAGTTTTTACTGGTTTTGTGTGGGCCAATGAGGAGGAGGCACATGGTTCAGCCTTGGGCTGCCACATGCCGCCCCCATGGTGGTGTAAAATTTTTGTTGAAGGACCGGAAGGACCAACGAGGGTCGAACATAGGACCTCCGTCCCGCCAGTGCCACACGCCACCACCTACACTGTGCATCAGATCTTAACCATACTACTTGCCCACATATATTTGAATTTGCAACGTTTCACCTATGGGGGAAGTGGGGGCCAACCCCCAGCATATGAATTCCACCTTAGAACCATCGGCAGAGCGCTAAGCACTTATCCCTAAGCGCAAAGTTTAAACGTTAATCTGAAATTTATTAAACTCTAATCCTCATTACTTAAAGCTAATTTGGAGTTAAACATAACTGTAGATTAAGCGCTAAACATGATTAATTAAATTTAATGCGGGTTAATTTATTTAATGCAGATTATTTTGGTGGTTTGCTAATTTTGGTGGAACTGCTATTTTGGCGCCAACTATCTCGAATTAGCTCCAATTAGCTAAATTTATGCAAAAAATTGTGGACAAACTATTGGAGGTCATAACTCAGTCAGTTTTCGACCAAATCAGGAGCAGAAAGAGGCTAGATGACCATTTTTGGGCATTCTAAACTCATTGGTGCAGGTTTCAGGAGCATAAAAGCATTACAAATGCATCATTTTGCAAATTTGAGCATAATATATAGACCTAAGACATGGAAGCTGGACCAAGGAGATGTAGCCCAGGATGGGTGAACTCCTTCATCAAATTCTTGTGTTGATGTGTTGTATGGTGATGTACTGTACTTTTATTTTCTACTGTTCAATATTTCTTTTATGTTAAACTATTCATAAAAATAACATAAAAATCACTCATGAGACTCAATCACTTGCAAGAGAACTTGAACCATTAAGCACATATAAGACATTGTTTTCAAAATCTGAAAGAGGAATTAGCAAAACAATACTAAAATACATTATTCAGATCATTTTTTGCAGCAGAGCTTTAGGTTTTTTTTGCAAGAAGGGATCTGATTGTTTGCAATTTTGTGTCATGCTTACAAGGTTAAAACCCAAAAGCAGAGAAGGAAAGCTGGTTGAAAGCCTTGCAGTTGGGTCAAGAGGAAGAAGGGCAAGGTTTCCAGAGTATTCAACACCAGCACATCCTCAACTTGGAGTTGATTCTTCAATGAGAATTTCTCATGAAGGAGAACCTACCATGACAGAAGATGAGAGAGCATTAAGAAAGGAATTTTTTGATATGACTGAGATGGTTAAGGTCCTCTATGAGGAGAGGAATTTAAGGATGCAAGGAGAAAGTTCTAGGCCTCCAAGAGGAGATGGTTCTCTAGGAGGAGGAGGTCATGGAGATGGTAATAAAATACCATCCACTCCACCATCATCCTCACCACCATATTCACCATCCTCTTCATCATCTTCCACTACCACAACCCTTCCATCTGATCATACACATCCATGAAAAGGAGTTGGTAAATCACCCTTACTTAAACTTGATGTTAAATTTGAGCTTTTGATGTATAATGGTGAAGTGAATGTAGAGAATATGGATAATTGGATTCATCAATTGGAGGTTTATTGCAGAATTAAGAACCTTCAAGAGTATGACATAAAGATTCAATTGGCTTCCTTGAGAATGGAGGGTGCAACACTTGTATTGTGGGAAGCAAAGACACAAGATGAGAATAAAAAACATGGTAAGATATCAATGTCTTGGTCAAATTTTATTGCAGCCATTAAAAGGCAATTCTACCCTCTAAGTTACATGAAAAAAAGACATTATGAGCTGGCAAAATTGTAGACAATTGAAAGGTCAAAGTTTGCAAGATTACAGTCATGAATTTAGGAGAAGAGTTCTTATTTTAGGTGTTTATTTGCATTCTCAAGAAACCTTGTTGAACTACATAGGGGGTTTGCATAGTTACCTGAAACATACCATCCTCATGTTTAATCCCACTAGTCTAGATGAGTTTTGTGTGCAAGCTACACACCTTGAGGCAAGAGGGAAAAATGTACAAAAAGAGGGTAAAAATAAACCATTTAAGTGAGGTGAAAAAGGAAAGGGTTTTAAGGGAAAACAAAAGAAAAATACATCCATTAAAAAAGAAGGGTAGAAAACCACATGTAATCACTGTTCAAAAGAGGGTCATGATGAAGCCCACTATTGTAAGCTTCATCCATAATTGAGGCCTAAGAAATTCAACAACAAGAGGAAACAAAAGACAATCGCTAGCACACAACAAGTTCTTGGATCCGATTCAGGAGATGAGACTAAAATTGCAACCATGGCCATAAAGGCAAAAGAAGGCATAGCATGTAGTAGTTCATCAAATTGTCACAATAACACTCCAAGTGAAGAAACAAGAATAGAGTTTTTTCATGTAAGAGTGATCTCAAAACATACAAAAATTGACACACTATTTGATGTGGGTCTCAAGAAAAATTAATATTTGAATACCTAGTCAAGAAGCTTAATCTTGAAACCTTACCTCATCACAAGCCATATCCTTTGGGTTGGATAACCAAGGATACAAATATATAGGTTACAAGAAAATGTATTTTCTCGTTTGCAATTACTGCAAACTTTATTGATGAAGTTGAGTTAGATGTTGTACCAGTTGACATATCGGGAATTGTTTTGGGTAGTCCCTATCTCTATGACAGGAAAGCAGATGAGAATAAGAAACAAGGTAAGATTTCAATGTCTTGGTAAAATTTTATTGCAGCCATTAAAAGGAAATTCTACCCTCTAACTTACATGCAAAAAGCCATATGAGTTGGCAAAACGATAGACAATTGAAAGGTCAAAGTTTGCAAGATTACACTCATGAATTTAGGAGAAGAGCTCTTGTGTTAGGTGTTGATTTTCATTCTCAAGAAACTTTGCTGAAGTAGATAGGGGGTTTGCATAGTTACCTGAAACATACCATCCTCATGTTTAATCCCACTAGTCTAGATGAGTTTTGTGTGCAAGCTACACACCTTGAGGCAAGAAGGGAAAATGTACAAGAAGAGGGTAAAAATAAACCATTTAAGGGAGGTGAAAAAGGAAAGGGTTTCAAGGGAAAACAAAATAAAAACGCATCCATTAAAAAATAAGGGTAGAAAAACACATGTAATCACAGTTCCAAAGAGGGTCATGATGAAGCCCACTGTTGGAAGCTTCATCCATAATTGAGGCCTAAGAAATTCAACAACAAGGGGAAATAAAAGACAAATTCTACCACACAACAGGATCTTGGATCTGACTCAAGAGATTAGACTAAAATTGCAGCCATGGTCACAAAGGGAAAAGAAGCCATAGCAAGTACTAGTTCATCAAATTGTCACAGTAACACTCCAAGTGAAGAAACAAGAATAAATTTGTTTCATGTAAGAGTGATCTCAAAACATACAAAAATTGACACACTATTTGATAATGGGTCTCAAGAAAACTTAATATATGAATACTTATTCAAGAAGCTTAATCTTGAAACCTTACCTCATCACAAGCCATATCCTTTGGGTTGGATAACCAAGGATACAAATTTAAGCGGTTACAAGAAAATGTATTTTTCTGGTTTGCAATTACTGCAAACTTTATTGATGAAGTTGAGTTAGATGTTGTACCACTTGACATATTAGGAATTGTTTTGGGTAGTCCCTATCTCTATGACAGGAAAGCAGTGTTCTATCGCCATGAGAAAAAGTACCACTTGTTCAAATATGGAGTGGAATATATTGTGAGAGCTCATCGCAAAAAGCTAAAACCTATCTTTATTTAATGCTGGGAAAACGAAGAGACTAGTAAATTCAAGAAAAAACTTTGTGCTTCTTATGATAAAAAAAATAATGATAAGAATTATGAATATTTTGAAGGTTGTGATGATAAATTAAAATCTTATTTGTTTGATGTGGTAAGTCAGCATGGTGAGATGTTTCAGAAACCAAAGGGGTTACCTCCAAAGAGGGGAATCCAACATGAGATACAGCTGCAGCAGGATGTTCCACTCCCTAACATTGGCATGTATCGGATGTCGATAATGGAAAGTGACGAAATCAAGAAGAAAATCCAAGAATTGTTGAATAAAGGTATCATTCCCCCATCTACCTCGCCATGTGGTTCATCGATTTTGTTGGTACCCAACAAGAATGGAACATGGTGCACGTATGTGGATTTATGTGCACTAAACAAAATCATGATAAAGAATCATTATCCACTCCCAAGAATTGATGATTTTCTTGATCAATTGAGGTATGCAAAGTATTTCACTATGTTAGATTGAAGAAGTGGTGATCATCAAGTTAGAATAGTTGAAGAGGACATATGGGCGACCACATTTAAAACTAAACAAGGATTATTTGAGTGGCTTGTTATGCTTTTTGGTCTTTGCAATGCTCCAACTACTTTCATGAGAGTTATGAATGGTGTATTGAGGTAATTTTTTATGAGCTTGTCATTTTCTACTTAGATGATATTTTGATATTCAACAAATCACGAGATGAACATGTCATGCATGTAAGAAAGGTGCTTGATGTCTTGAGAAAAGAATGATTGTTTTTTAATATGTCAAAATGTGAATTTGGTAAAACTTCTTTACTATATTTGGGACATATTGTTGGAGGAGGTAAGTTGAAGATAGACCCCTCTAAGTTTGAGGTCATTGTGAATTGGCCTACACCCAAGACAGTCACTGAGGTAAGAAGTTTTCTAGTAGCATCACAATATTGGAGGAAGTTCATCGCTAATTTTTCTTCTATTGCAGCTCTATTACATGCATTGAATAGTGTTAAGAAGGTCTTCTAGTGGTGAGGCAAGCATCAAAAACATTTGATGCTTTGAAATATAAGATCAGTTCAGCCCCAATACTAGCACTACCGGACTTGAGACATCCCTTTGAGATTCAAACTGATGCAAGTGACTATGCAATGGGCACTGTCATCTTACAACATGGTAAGCCCGTTTCATTCCATTCAGAAATGTTCAATGGTGCAGTGACAGCTTATCCTACTTATGAAAAGAAGATATATGTGTTGGTTCAAAGTGTGAAGAAGTGGAAACACTATTTGATGGGAAAGGAAACCATCATTCTCACCGATCACCAACCATTGCAATACTTACAATTGCAAAATAAATTGTAGCAGTCAAGGCACTTTCGATGGATGGGTTTCTTGCCGAAATTCCACTTGGTCATTAGGTATAAAAAAGGTATATAAAACAAGGTTGCTCATATGATTTCTAGGCCTATTATTAGAGTAGCTACTTTACTCAAGAATAATTTTGTTTTACATGAAAGTAACATTGAACAATATGCATTTGATAATGACTTTCAAGACGTTTATGCAAACTTGAGTCAAGGTCGCCAAGTTGAGGAATTGGATTACCATGTACATAATAACTTGTTGTATCATTTTGGAAAGCTTTGTATTCCACAAGGGGAGAGGGTGAATGTCATAAGGGAAGCACACACTTCTCTTATTGTTGTACATTTTAGTGTAAGCAAAACAGTGGCAAATCTTCAGAGGTATTGTTATTGGCCTCGTATGCTTGAAAGTGTGTCATGTTTTATTAAAGATTGTTCGTTATGTGCAGTTAGTAAGCCTAGTAATAGGAAGTTTAGATTGTACACACCACTTATGGTTCCTTCATGTCCATGGGAGAGTATTTCTATGGATTTTGTAGGAGGTATTCCTTTGTTAAAAAGAGTTCATGATTATTTGTATGTAGTTGTGGATATGTTTAGCAAAATGTGTATATTCATGCCATGTCAAAAGAAAGTTAAAGCTTAAAAAACAACTCATCCTTTCTTCCAAAATGTTTGGGTTCATTTTGGGTTGTCTACATCTATTATAAGTGATCAAGATTTCGATTTGTTGGGAATTTTTGGTCAAGCTTGTGGGACTTGATGGACACTAAGTTGAAGAAGAGTACAACCTTTCATCCACAAACAGATTGTCAAATTGAGGTGGTAAATCGAACATTCGTTCATCTTCTTTGAGGATATTGCAACAAAAAATCCTATGTTGTGGGATGAACAATTGCATTACATTCAACATTCTTACAATCGTGCAAAACACTCCTCTACTCAAACATCGCCATTTGAGGCATGTCTTGGATACTTGCAAAAATTTCCAATGGATTTCTTTTTTGGGAAAGATATAGCTATTGATGGGAATAATGACATAGATAAAGCAAATAAATTCATAGAAAAAATTCAAGGCAAGTACAAAGCAAGGCACGAATAACATCGTGTGGATCATAAGTTTCAAGTTGGTGACGAAGTTTGGCTTCATACTAGCAAGGAGAGGCTTCAAGGAGAAGGTAAAAAATTGAAACCAAGCACGTGGCTCAGCTTGGGGCCACCATGTGCCCCCCCCATGGTGGTGTAAAATTTTTGTTGAAGGACCGGAAGGATCGACGAGGATCAAACAGAATACCTCCGCCCCACCAGCGCCACACACCCACGCCTATGCTACACATCATATCTTAACCATACTACTTGCCCACATATATTTGAATTTGTAACGTTGCACTGGCGGGGGAAGAGGGGTCCAGCCCTCAGCATATGACTTTAACCTTAGAACCACCGGCGGAGTGCTAAGCACTTATACCTAAGTGCAAATTTTAAACGTTAATCCAAAATTTATTAACCTCTAATCCTCATTACTTAAAGCTAATCTAGAGTTAGCCATAAGCGCGAATTAAGCACTAAACATGATTAATTAACTTTAGTGCGGGTTAATTTATTTAATGCAGATTAGTTTGGCGGTCCGCTAATTTCGTCGGAACTGCTACTTTGGTGCCAACTAGCCCAAATTAGCTCAAGTCGGCTAAATTTAGGCAAAAAATTCTAGACAAATTGTTAGAGGTCATAACTCAGTCAGTTTTTGACCAAATTAGGAGCAGAAAGAGGCTAGATGACCATTTTTGCGCATTATAAACTCATTGGTGCAGGTTTCAGGAACAGGAAAGCATTTTAAACACATAATTTTGTAAATTTGAGCATAAAATAGAGGCCCAAGCCATGGAAGCTGGACCAAGGAGATGTAGCCCAGGAGGGGTGAACTACTTCATCAAATCCCCGTGTTGATGTGTTGTATGGTGATGTACTGTACTTTTATTTTCTATTGTTCAGTCTTTATTTTATGTTAAAGTGTTCATAAAAATAACATAAAAATCACTCATGAGACTCAATCACTTGTAAGAGAACTTGAACCCTTAAGCACATATTAGACATTGTTTTCAAATCTGAAAGAGGAATTAGCACAACACTACTAACATACCTTATTCAGATCAGTATGTGTGAGTAATCTCCCGAGTGTTGTTCTCAGTGTACTGTAACAAAAATATGACCAAAGAATTCTCTAAGGTTGGTTTCAGGATAACCTTGTGGGGCTTCTAAAATACGAGAGGTACGTGGAAGTGAAACCCGTGTATAGGTGTTATTGGATGGATTACTACTCGAAGGGGTACCAACAGGGATTACAAGGGAGTCAAATAGACTTAACCACCTCTTGTAGTTCCTTCATGTATGCTTCCTCAATTGCAGGTTGATGCGCGTAACGACAAATATTGCAGTTTAAAGACATTGGAACATGTATCTAGCCAAAAAAAAAAATTTGCTAAAATTTTTCGTGGGGTTGGATCGAGAGAGTGCTCTAATACCACTTTTAATATGCTTGACCTACAGAAAATATTAGAAGTGCGAAATATGCCAGATATACCACAAAAAATAACAAAATGAGATGATACAAATGGAAATATTCTATTAAGATCTGTAACACGACTGTTCACTTGCCTCTTCGAAGGGGAAACCTCTAGTAGAGAAGAGTTCAATTACACAACACAAGAAAATACTTCTCTTAGTATCTTCAACAATATATAGTTTCATAAGACCCAAAACCCTAACTACTTGTGGTCCTTTGCCTAATGCAGGTTAACCAATTTATTTGTTAGCTATGACCCGTTGTACCTAATTGTGCTTCCTTTTTCATAAAGCAGGTCAACCAATTACAATTATTAGACTCTTTATTTATTAAACTAACTAATCATGACTCTTATGAGGCCCCTTTGGATTATTACATTAATAAAAGGATTAGGTTTGGACCCTAACATAGTATTAATAAATGCTGCAGAGATCCAGAAACATGACAAAGAAATTACAGACCTCATGGATATGAGTCCATGAAAATTTTGTTCTGAGCGAGTTTGATGTAGGAGCACCAAAGAAACTGTCCCTTCTACCCATCTAGAAAATTTGTTGTAGGTTTTTTTTTATAAACATCCGACTGTTTTGCTTATGTATCCCCTTTCGAGACAATTGTAATTAATTTGATAGGGGCTTCTAGAATGATGCCTAGGAGGATTTACATGAGAGGCCCTACTAGCAAGCGACCTCCCCTTGTCATTATCAAATATTTATTTTTTTCATTATATATGAAATGAAATGAACTTATTTTAACTTCCACTAAGGCTAAAGATAGCCTATGGGATAGATTTCTTCTCCATATTGTTCTTGTATTCAGCCCTTTTCCTGTGAAGTCTCACAATAAACGCTCCCAACCTCTCGACAAACCTCTCACTAAATAGATTATCCCAAGAGTTAGCTACCAAGATATATGTATAAGTTTCCCTATTGTCTTTGAAGGCCTCACATTCTAAAATGAAATGTTTTTTGTTTCTACTTTCCTGAAGAGAAAAAAGTACTTTATCCTTTTCCAACGCCCTATAACCATGTAAATTGTAGCCTCACACGGGCAGTTTGCAATAGTAAAGGAAAATCTTTTGTAAGGATAAGAAGAAATCTATAAATTCTCCATTGATGTAACCTATGTTGATCCTTCTCGCTAAATTGTCTTTTCCCTTTTGTAATTTCTTGTATCAATTAGGAACATTGTGTGGTTGTCGTGTGGTTTTTTCATGTTTTCATCATTAAGAATTGTTTGACGACATAGCTAAATTCTACCTCTTGCTACCTCAATACAACCAGAAGAAATGGGTCGTCTCAAAAGGCGAATGCATAGATTGGAACTGTGAAGTTTTTCTGCATAAAGCTTATAAATCGAGCTACATATCCTTTTGAGATTTTGGAGAGATGTCAAGACTTACACAAGGTGAAAAATTCGGATTTGGAACGAATCTCAACCAAGACATATTCAACGTTAACGCTAATCAGTTTAAGTCACAGACCTTTGACGTGGGACTCAAATTGAAGAGATATTGGTCTGGACCATCTCGCTCTTTGCTAAACCACCCATCACTAATTTATCTAGACTTCTAGATAGAGCCAGACATCCAGTGAAAGGAGATCCTATAGTAGAGGTGTCTATCAAAATTTATTCGGGGTCCTGAACTAAGCCAGATATTTGAGGGTAGAGAAAGTCTGGGCTCATGACATGATTCTATAGTGAGGCCTATCTGAATGTCTCTGGACCAGTTCCATAGTGGAATCATTGGTGTGAGGATATATATATATATATATATATATATATATATATATATATATATATATATATATATATATATATAGTTGGAAGAATATCCACCTCATATGTGCTTAACTTTCCAGCCCTGGAACATTCAGAAGGAAAAATTTTGAGGAAATAAATTATGACGAGAATATGGTCCATTGGTGCATTCAGCTGCATCAGTTTTCATCCTCTAAAAGGTTTGTTAGACTTCTCATGACTGTTGGTCTTCATTTGAAGCTCTGCACTTTCTTCCTCTCAAGTAAATAAAGCCAAATTCACATAATCCATAATAATTTTGTTTCCAACCTTTACTTCTCATATCTAAATCTCAATATAAATATATAAGTCAACCTCATATTTTTAAAGGAATGACCAAGAGAAAGAGTGGTTGATGGCCAATATGTGTTTGGTTGCACCCTCATATGAGTTATGAGTAACTATATATTTGCACATAAATAAATCTCCTTGTTGCAACAGTGGATTAAGATGTCAAGCACCTATCATGTTAGATACATAGACATATAATGTCTTTTAGTTTCCTTATAATGAATGAAAGATGAGTGGGATTGATATGGTGAGATTGAAAGACATTGATATGACTTGTTTCTAACCCAATTGTGTAAAATTTGTGAACACCCTTAGGCTAACCATCCAATCCATTTTATTAACATGAATTGAAATGGGCATTCCACTGCATTTTTGTTTCTTCCAAAGTCAACAAATCCTTTTTTTATTAAACATTTTGTATATCAAAATTAATAATTTTATGAGAATTTAATTATATAAAATTAAAAATTAATTATTATTCATAAAAATATTATATTATTATGCTCACTCTTAGTAGAATAAATAGTGACTGGGTGTTTTGTTAAGACATTATGTAGTGTAAAGATTACCTATTTAAAACTAGGTGGAAAAAACACCAGTCATGCTAAGGGCTAGTGGGCCTAGTGCAATCCCCTAGTGATTTTGATGGCTTAAATGCAATTCTCTAATCATTTTGATGGCTTAGATGCCCTTGATTAGCAACTACTCAAACTATACTTTAGGCGTGCCAATCACCTCAAAGCTCACATAAACTAGCAAACAAAAAAATATCATATTATTATAAAGCATTTCTAAATGTGATGTGCATGTGATGTTGCATACACCTAATCAAATGTCAATAATGTTATTTATAACAACCATTTCCCTCCAACTATAACACTAAGCCAACATTATATAACACTATTAAGTTGTTTTCTTTAGAGAGACCACAAATTAATTGGTTAAGTGGGCAGAACAAAAATGTTATAAAATGTTATGTTTGTTCCATCAAATTATTTAAAATAAGATTAAAATTAAAAGATAATAGTTATTAATTTTAGTTTGAGTTAGGATAAGTTTGAGTTGGTCTTTTAATGGTTTCACTGATGGTGGTTTACAAGTTCGGTTTACAAGCCCATCTTATTTGTCTATTGTTTTTGTTATAATAAAATATATTTAAAAACTACAAAATTTATTATGAAATATACCATCTTAATTCATTTTACCTCTGATCTAAACCTATTAATTCTTAATAAATCTAAACTAACTCTAATAAATCTACTTGTCTAGATTCTACACTATATTTTCAAAATCATTTCAAATCTTAATCACATCATGGAAAGTTTTGGCCAACCAGATCAATGCGAATTGCAAGGTAAGAGATGAATATTAGCAGATGTAAGCAAGAATGGAATCGACAATGTTGGTGCAGAGTTGAGATGTAAATTGCTGCTAAAGCCTTAGCACATAGTTTATTCTTGTTTTTACATCCCACTGGCGTATATGTCTCTGTCGATCAATATAATTCAATTTTTAGAGGTTTGTTAGATCATAGACCAGTGACCACTTGGCACCCATCAAATTAAATATCACATATAACTTTCCAGAATCTTAAAACCTTAAATTTATCGTTTCCAAGTTGGTCATTTTATATTTATAAGATCAATGAATCTAACTATTTCAACAACTAGTCATTTACCAGAATCCAAAGAGGACGCCAAAATGAGTCAAACCAACTTTCACCTGCAATTGCTTTACACAACGACCTCAATCTTTTTATGGTCACGTTCAACATTAATAAAATAAAAAAATGGTCATCCCTGTGTCTCTCTCGAACGCGTTTTGACTGTAAGCTTCCTGCTTTGGTTTCCAGCTATACACGCATTAAAGTAAAGGACTAGATACCATGGCTTCCAGGTAGATACGCATTAAAGTAAAGGACTAGATACCATGGCTTCCACGTAGATACCATGGCTTGAAGATTTTTTTTTTTTTTACTTCGTAATGGGGTGATTTGAGTGCCTCAATTCAATTAATGTCTCATTGAATAAGATGCATTAATTGAATAAGATGTTAAAATCTAGTAGTCTTTAGTGTTATTTTTTGAAGGTTTTTATGGTGGTTTTTTCTGGTCTAATTTCTCTAAAATTCAGGTCGGAATTTATTGAAAACAGAAGTTTGATGGATAACCTTGCACAATGGAAGTGCCCTAAGGGTTTTTACGGTGTTGAATCCATATATCTATAGTCAAACACAAGTTTAAATAACAGAAATCAAAATTTTACCTCAAATTTTTTCCCCTGAAACTTCAAAAAGTCTCATTTGTCCATGGAATTTTGTTCATAGATTTTTTTTTTTTTTAAGGTTTGACTATTTTAAAATGTTTCAGACTGTGAGTATTACTATATATATATATAAACTTGTGAAGAAAGTGTTATTGTTTGTTTGTTTTTTTTTTTTTCATTTTTTCTTCTAAATGGGGTGGTTTAAGTGCTTCATAATTCAAGTCTTATTACATACAATGTTTTTAGTCAAAGTTGGAATTCTACATCTCATTTATCTGTCAAATTAAAGTTTGATGATTATTGTGTGTTTTTGTGCCTTTTATTTAATGCTTTATGCAAATTCACAAAGTATTTTTTTACAATTTTTTATCTTTTAATACTAACCATACAATTTGGTTGGAGAAGGTTACAATTATTTTTCTTTAAAATTTTAACATACAATTTGGGTGGAGAAGGTACCCTACTAACTTTTACAAAGCTTGCTCTTGTTACTTTGACTCAGTCCTACATTGAAGATGATAATGATGGAAAGAATGAGAGGGTGGAGGATATGGTAGAGGTTTTAAATGCAAAAGGTGAAATTAGAGTGATTGTGATTATGGAAATAAATGATTTGCAAGTCCCGCACTTCATTGCTCAACCCACTTTTATGGTCATTGCAATGGTTAATTAAAATCTTCATATCTAGAAGATAGAGAAATTAGAGCAATGGAGCACTTCAAATCTAGAAGAATGAGGACTTATTATGCATGAGTTGTAACTAGATGACATAAATTGATAATTTGGTAGAGTGTGATGTGTAGTATTTTAGGTTTATTGTGGTAATCATAGTGAAATTAGTTTTGTGCTACAATTGGGGACCATTGGAACAAGAAATCAAGTTATTGTTGTGAATCTAGCAGTAGGACCACATGATGGACATCATTCTCTTGTTTTTTAGGGTGGTTAGGTTAAAATTGACTCGATTACCAGTAGTTTTCAAGCTCCAAGTTTATGAGAACCCATGGTTTTTTCCATGCCATTCATGTCTAATATAGCCTATTTAAAGGAAGGAAAACTCCACGTTAATTTGTCCTGGTGACTAGTGGGATCTCAGCAATGGTGTCTTTAGACACCACCACTTCTCTCGGTGTTTTGTGATCTTAACAGACTTCATGATTGATTAGGATGGGAATTTTCTACTACCCGAGGAAGGGCCTCATACATCTTTGGAATGGATGGAATTATGGATCATAAAAATCTAATCCCGCAGTTGAAAAAAATCCCTAACACACATATATGTTAACCATGATTTTTATAAATGCTTGGTATAGCATGCATTTCAATATATCTATGTCGCAATAAGGCCATACAAAATTCCAAAGTGATATTATAGACAACAATGCAAATAGTGCAAGATTATTTCAAGTTGTAGATTGTTAACTAGTAAGCAAAGCCAATATCTCTTTTGTGTGCCTGTCGGTTGGAAATTGGTTGATACATGTACTTGTTGAGATTCAAAAAGAAGATTTAGCACCCATGCCTAGTGCATTAAGCACCCAAACTAGGGTGGGGCCCACAATGCTATTTTTGGGTGCATGTCTATTTTTAATATCCCTTAATTAGAATGGACATTAAAATATAATCTATTCTCAATGAGAACTTGTAATAAGTTAACTGAGTGTGATATAAACTCAGTTAGCTAATGGAATTTGAGTTAGAGGTTGGTGGTGGGACATGCAGAGTAATTCTAGTTGTAATAGATTTTGGAGTGCAGTTGTGCATGAGTTCATGCATGTTGTAAATCAGTTTAACTCAGTTAAGTGAGTTAAAGTCAGTTGTGCTAGTTGTAACTGAAGATATACTAGTGAGAGATCAGTGAATTAAATATTAATTAATTCACATGCAAATGATGTTTTACTTCTGTTAACCATGCATGTCAGATCAAGTGGAGACTGAGTTGAGATCTAGATGAAAGGGAAGATTGACTATCATTTGTAGGATATTGGGTTGCACACATGCAACTAAACACCCATTGGATCTGCAAATGATACTTGCGTAGTCAAGGAAGGAAGGATTTCTTTCATTTAGGGATTGCATTCAACATGGATTGCACAAGCAGGGTAGGCTATCTAGAGGCAGTAAATTGGCTAAGTAATTCACCAATTTTTGTATGACAGTGTGAGACAATTAGTTGAGTAATGAAGGGCTCTTGTGAGAAGAGTTTCATATGTAATTGTTTCATGATACATGCCGTGAATATACAATAGAATATAGTGGGTTTTTTAGCTATGAGCTTTCCCCGGGAAATTATCTGTGTTGTGTGTGATTGATATTTCTTGATGATTATGTGATTGGCGATTGTGTTTTTAATTCTGCAAAGATTAGTAGAAGCGATTCAGTATTTAACTTTAGAACATTGTTAGATTGGGTGAATCCAAGATATACGTATATGTTGTATAATTTATACATGGTATGAGAGCACACAAAATTGTTGAAGTGATGCAGGAGCTGAGTTTGTGACTGGATAGAATTCGAATTTGTAGAAAGAATTTCTTGGTGCTATAACTGATTCAAGATCGAAATGGATTTCAATGGCTTGAGGTTAGAGTATGCACTCGGGAAACTCAAAATATATTTCTTGGAAGGACAGGATGGAGGTAGTACTCGAAGACAATGTCCTGAAGGAATTCATTGATAATGATGTTCCTAAGCCCACTCTGACAGATTCTGCATTGCTTGATGCATGACAAAAGAAAGTGGAAAAGGCGAGGAGGATCCTGTTGGAGGGAGTACGAGACCACATTGTCTCAAGCCTCCATGGGAAAGCCACGCTATATGCAATGTGGAAGGCTTTGACGGATCTATTCCAAAGCAGTTCTAACCATAGGAAATTGACGCTTAAAGATAAACTCAGGAAGATCAAGATGGATAAGGGCGACTCCATGCCAAAATAACTAACGAATTTTATCCAATGTCGGGATGAACTGGGGAGCATTGGTATAACAATGGCTGATGATGATTTGGTGAGCTTGGATCTCTTAGGACTTCCCAAGAGTTGGCATAGTTATCAATACTCTTTCAATGGAAGGGAAAAATTGCTAGATTGGGAATTATTTTGGTCAAATCTGGTGCAGGAGGAGTTAAGAAGGACCACCAGAGATGGATCTTCATCTAAGAATGAGGATGAAAAGGATTGTGATTTGGCTACCAAGGTGGGAAAGGGAAGGGGAAGAAATTTCATTCAAAATCTGAGTCCAAGAATGGCAAGAAGTAGGACATGTCCAAGGTGAAGTGTTTTCTTTGTCACGAACATGGGAATTTTGCTACTATCTGTCCACAAAAGAAGAAGAACAAGAAGGGTGTTGGATCTGCAGCTGGTGAGACATTTTCCTCACAATTTGAGATTGACTTCTCATTGATCGCATGCATGGTGTCCAGTGCATTGGGATCTGTGTGGTATTTGGATAGTGGTGTTTCCTTTTACATGATGGGAGATAAGGAACTTTTCAGTGACTTGGAGGAGAAAGATCTCCAGATGCATATTGAGATGGGCGACGACAGACGGTACATTGCTACTGGGATTGGTACCATTACCTTTCAGAGGGAGTTAGGTAAACCATTTCAATTAAAATATGTAATGCATGTAACAAGTCTGAAGAAAAATTTGGTCTCAGTTGCAATGTTGGAGGATAGAGGCTATGACATTTTTAGTGATGGAAAATCTTTCCCGCGACATAAAAAAATGGGTCAAGCCAAGAGGATAGGGATTCAATTTAAGAATCTCTACAATATGGAGGTATATGGTTGCGCTACCATGATGGGCAAGGCGGAAAAAGTGGTGAGCCAGGATGAGTGTGAATTATGGCACAAGAGATTGGGCCATCTTCATCATGGAGCCTTAAAAGTCATGCAACAAATTTCTACTAGACTTCCAATGGGAACACTTGCTCAGTTAGATCAGTGCAAGGGTTGCACCATGGGGAAGTATGTAAAGTCCACCTTTCATGAGAAGGAGAACTGAGCTTCAGGGATCCTTGAGAGAGTTCATACAGACGTGTGTGGACCATTCTCGGTTGCTTCAACAGAAAAACATAAGTTGAATTTTATCGTAAAAGCTGGATCTTATTCATGCAGAAGAAAGATCAAACGTTCTCTAAGTTCTGTGAGTTTAAGGCATTGGTGGATAAAGAGTTAGGGAAGAAAGTGAAGGCTCTTAGGAGTGATACTAGTGGACAATACATTTATAACGAATTCAAGAAATTTTGTAGCAAAGAAGGAAGTTGAAGAGAAATCATAGCGCCTCATAACCCACAGCAGAATGGGGTCGCAGAGAGAAAGAACAGAATGATCATGGGTGCAACACGAGCGATGTTGCATGATCAGGTCCTACCAATGCATTTGTGGGTTGAAGCATGCAACACTGCTGTTTATGTGAAAAATCGTTGTCCTCATAGAGTACTTGGGATGAGTACACCTGAATAGGCTTTCTCTGGTAAGAAACCTGATGTTTCACACTTTAAGTTTTTTGGCTCATCTGTTTATGTGCATGTGACCAAGGATGCCAGGAAGAAGCTGGAACCGACTGCTGAGGTTGGGATTTTTGTGGGGTACACAGAAACACCCCATAATTATTGTGTGTATTTTCCAAACAACAGAATGGTTGTTGTGTGACAGGATATAAAATTTGATGAGGGGAAATTCATGCGGTTGTCCCTTGAGAGGGAGTTGGACTTGCATGCAAAGGAGGAATTGCTGGTTCCCAAGAATGAATATCAAGATTTGGATCAGCCACATGTGGAGGTTCATGGAATGGAGGAAGCCACTCATGCATAAAAATCCATTAGAAATGGCAGAAAGCGCACCATAGAAGCTGATAGATTGAGACTATATATTGCACACGATGTAGGAGCTCTTACTTCATAGTGCAGACAGAGACAGTCTCTTGATCAATTTACTGGATACATCGCTCTCATGAGAAAATGTATTGTGACTGAACCATATTCCTTTCAAGAAGCAGTGTAGTAGCCTACTTGGGTTGATGCAACGGTGGAGGAGTATGACTCCATTTTCAAAAACAGTGCATGGGAAATTGTCCCAAGACCGGTTGACAAATCAATGGTAGGTTCGAGATGGATCTACAAGGTAAAGAAAGCTGTTGATGGGAGTGTGGAGAAATACAAGGCCATATTTGTGGCTGGGGGATTCTCACAGATCGAGGGGATAGATTATGATGAGAATTTTGCGCCTGTCGCAAGGTACTCTTCCATAAGATCCATCCTTGCACTCTCAGTGCAGATGGGCTGGCGCATTCATCAGATGGATGTGAAAACTGCATTTCTCAATGGGATCATTGAGGAAGAGGTGTACATAGAGCAGCCTGAAGGTTTCAAGATCTTCAACAATGAGTTGCATGTGTGTCGACTCAAGAGAGCACTGTATGGGATGAAACAAGCACCCTATTCTTGGTACACTTGGATAAACAATTATTTCACCAGACTGGGCTTCACCAAAAGTGAAGCAGATGCAAATCTGTACCAGATTGTGGTTGAGGGTAAGCTATTGATTATTTTTATTTATGTAGATTATCTAATTTTAACTGGTGATGAGAAGCTAATACACTCATGCAAGGAGGATCTTGCAAGGGAGTTCGAAATGAAGGATATGGGCCTCCTTCATTATTTCCTTGGATTGGAAATATGGCAGTGGGATGGTGAAATTTTTGTGTCTCAAGGCAAGTATCCAAAGGAGATACTGGGTAAGTTTAACATGGAGAGCTACAAACCCATGGATACTCCTCTTCTAGGAAATTGGAGCAAAGAGGATGCTACTTCTAGAGAGGCAGTGGATGCTACTGTCTATCGACAGTTAGTGGGTTCGCTAATATATCTAGTGAACATGAGACCAGAAATTTGCTACGCACTTAACTAGCTGAGTCAAGATATGGTTGAGCCTACCAAGCTCTTTTGGAAGGCGGGGAAGCATGTCCTGAGATACCTGAACAGAACATCAGATTATGGTCTATGGTACATATAGACAGATGGAGTGAAGCTGCACGGCTTCACGGATGCAGATTGGGCTGGTAGTCCATCGGATAGAAAGAGCACATCAAGAGGGATATTTAGTATCAAGTCTATAGTAGTTTCTTGGTATAGCAGGAAGCGAATATCCGTGGCACTCAGTTCAGTGGAATAAGATTACATGGTAGCAAGTCAAGCTGCATGTGAAGCTGTCTGGATGAGAAAGATCTTGGTTGGTTTGTTTGGTTCTCAGATGTTTTCGATATTGATTTATTGTGATAATCAGAGTTGCATTAAACTATCGATTAATCATGTGTTTCATGATAGGTCCAAGCATATAGATATCTGGTACCATAATCTCAGAGATTATGTGCAGAGAAGGATCATATTGCTTCAGTACATTCCCATGGAAGATCAGGATGTAGACATTCTGACGAAGGTGCTCACCAGTTGAAAATTCAGATACAATAGAGACAGGATCAAGGTGAAGGATAATCCCTTTCTTGTTGAGAGGGAGTGTTGAGATTAAAAAAGGATATTCATCACCCACGCCTAGTGAATTAAGCATGTAGTTGCATTAAGCACCCAAACTAGGGTGGGGCCCACAATGCTATTTTGGGTGGATGTATTTTTTTAGTTATCCCTTAATTAGAATGGACATTAAACTATAATCTATTATCAATTAAAACTTGTAGTAAGTTAGTTGAGTGTGATATAAACTCAGTTAGCTCATGGAATTCAAGTTAGAGGTTGGTGGTGGGACATGTAGAGTAATTATAGTTGTAATAGAGTTCAGAGTGCGGTTGTGCATGATTTCATGCGTGTTGTAAATCAGTTTAACTCAGTTAAGTGAGTTAAAGTCAATTGTGCTAGTTGTAACTGAAGATACACTAGTGAGAGATCAATGAATTAAAAATTTATTAATTCACATGCAGTGATCTCACATGCAACTGATGTTTTACTTCTATTAATTGCATGCATGTCAGATCTAGTGGAGACCCAGTTAAGATCTAGGTGAAAGGGAAGATTGAATATCAGTTGTAGGATATTGGGTTGCACACATGCAAAAAAACACCCATTGGATGTGCCAATGATACTTGTGCAGTCACGGAAGGGTGGATTGCATTCATTTATGGATTTCATTCAACAGGGATTGCGCAAGAAAGACAGGCTGTCTGGAGGCAATAAATTGGCTAAGTAATTAGCTAGTTTTTGTATGACAGTATGAGACAATTAGCTGAGTACTAAAGGGATCTTGTGAGAAGAGTTTTGTATGTAATTGTTTCATGATCCATGCTGTGAATATACAATAGAAGATAGTGGGGTTTTTAGTTGTGACCTTTCCTCGGGAAATTATCCGTGTTGTGTGTGATTGATCTTTCTTCATGATTATGTGATTGGCAATTGTGTTTTTAATTCCGCAAAGATTTGTAGAAGCAATTCAATATTTAACTTTAGAACGTTGTTATATCAGGTGAATCCAAGATATACATATATTTTGTATAATTTCTACAGTACTTTCCTTGAGAAACAAAGGTTGGGAACTTCACTCTAGACTATCTTTGTTGGGTGCAGGAATTACACTTAAGTAAAAATCCTCAACACTTAATTTTCAACCTGGGGGATTCGTAAACTTAGAGATGAAGCATAGGAAATGCCAGAGATGGTATGAATATTTCTAATATCAACTCCTACTTTTGAAAAGAAGAATTGCAGAATCAAAATTTAGAGAAGGAAGAGGAAACTCAAACCATCAAAATAATATGAGGCTAGAACAAGAAGAAATGTACTTGCAAAAGAGATTCAGAAATAAAGAGGAGCAATCACTCTAGCTAAATATTGATTAGCTACTGAGAATGTGTTTCCTTCAGCAAAGAGACCTTAATAGTTTTCAACAAATGGGCCCCTTCAATCTTGCATATGTAAGGATATCCTTCTTGCGAAAATCAATCTTGCACTAGTGTAGTCTTCTTGCACTAGTGCAAGAATCAACGATTTATGCAGAAAGTGTAAAGTAATGTCTTCACTAAAAATTCTTTCCTTCGTGCAAGGGCTTTGAACTTTCTCAAGTCCGTAGCACTCAGATCTAATACCAAGAAATTGGTTCTTGTACTTGATCCGAGCTTCTTGCACCTTAACGTTTGATCCTTGAAATCAATGATTCATTACTGCAGTGTGATAAAACCAAATCATATATCAGTAAAGATGAATATCTGTAGAAAATAAGAAAACAATCTATTTTAATTAAGATATGACTGAAAGCAAGAAAGCTGTTAGAAGTAAGCTAGAAAGGCTTGCTGCATCATATTATCTAGCGCTAGTGCGAGAACAGTTCTCCTACTTGCACAAGGGAGAAACCAAACCAATGTGCAGAAAATAAATAACACACCAACATGCACTGGTGCAGGAACAAACCATGTGGAGGAAATAAACCAAATCGTGCAGAAAATAAATAGCACACCAACGTGCACTGGGGCAGGTAACTCCTCCTACTCGAACCAGGAAAGGGAAAGAAATCAATCGTGCAAAAAGTAACTTAACTACTTCACGCAGCAGATCTGCTTCCACTCAAACAGAAATTCAAATACTGCAAATTAAATCACACTTGACAGTCTAAAACATAAATTGCGAGAACAACAAGGAGGGAGAACATGTTGGATTGGTTGGGCCCTTAGCCAGCCAGCGCGTTTCCCTTTCAAATGAAAATGCTACTCGTAATGAACTCATAAAATATTTAAGTCGAAGGATAAAATGTACAGAACATCAAGCGGAGCTCTTCGTATTAGATCCTTAAAGCAATTACATACATGATTACATATCCAGCCCAGATTTGGGCGATAACATAAAACAGTCTTGTTACCACCTCCTGGTTCTATTCTTTGATCTATTCAATTCTTAAAAACATTAAACTGTTTGTCATATTTACATTTATGTTTATATAGATCGTTTTGGCCACAGTCCAAAAGGATCGTTTACCATTACATAGCCAATTACAGAAATTGTTATAACAAATCACATAATCGATTGCAGAATAAGCTTTTGGCCTTCAAAATTAAATCGCCTTTAACAAAATAGGTCGTGGCTATCTCTAGCTGTTCATCTCTCTTAAGTCTGACCTTAGCTACTCTCGATTTACCTGCTGTCATAGCTGGGACTCGACTGCCTTCGAATATATCCTCATGGATCGTATAAAAAACAGGTGGTCAACCCAAGTGATCTGGATTCACTGCCAAGATTCACGGTGCTGGTGTTGTTGCAGGATCTGTTCTGCACTAAAAATTAGCGATCAAGATAAGTGATCATCTATTAAATAGCATAGGAGGTAACGATAAGTTATGAAAGTAATTTTAATTAGGAAATCACATAATAGGTAGTTAATAAATGCTAAGATAAGTTAAAAGTGTAAAATATGAAGTTTATGCAAAATGTGTCATCGTTCTCGCACTAGTGCAGGATGAGGGTGCATAAGATAGGTAAAACAGGGTAAATGATTATGATTTGGGAAGGGAAGAATGGGAAAAGAGAATGAAATTTAGGGGACTAACATCCTCCCATCCCTAAAATGTTGTGTGTCCTCACAAAACTTTTTTACCTCTACAAAAAACCAAAATTTTTGAATACTCCAACTCAGTCCTGTTCCGGCATGTTTTCCTCAGGCTGTACTGTTTCGGCCTTCTTCCTCTTGATGTGCCTTAGCTTCTTTGAAAGCTTTTTTAACTTCCTGAAACAGCATCCAGCCCGATATTTCCAAACTCTAACCTCGCTTTTCTTTTGCTTGAGCTCTGCTATCAATTCTCCTCTGCTTTGTTCCTTCTCCTCTTATGCTTTGGTCACAAGATGCTCCAAGTTTTGTACTTGGAGTTCTAATTTTGCTACGTGATCAATAGGAGTCACCAACTCTTTTCCTTCATTAGGGGCTGTCACTGGTTCCAAAACTTCTATATCTCCCATAGTTGCATCAAGGAACTCTTCTTCCTGTAGTCCTTCTTTTTATGGTTCCTCTTTATTAGGTTCTTCTGGTTCATCTTCATTTGGTTCCTCGTCTAATTTTTCTTCCTCTTCTTCCAGTTCTTCTTCCTCAGGTTATTCTTCCTCTTCCAGGTCTTCTTCCTTGGGTTCTTCTTCCTCAGGTTATTCTTCCTCCGGTTCATCTTCCTCCAGTTCCTCGTCTAATTTTTCTTCCTCTTCTTCTGATTCTTCTTCTTAGGCCGCGGCTTCTTCTTCTACTGTTGCAGGATGGGGTCCCATACCCTGTGGGGTTTGTGCTTCTTCTTCTACAACCGAAAATTTCCTCCTCTTTTGGGGCTTTCTCATAAGATTTACCAGTGGAACATCGTCCCCAATTTGTGCAATATTTGCTGCATCTGCAAGAACTGACAGCCTGTCGTGCTCAGAAGCCTATGCCTGTGCACCAACTGTTTCGTTAGTGGAAGACGAAGCCTCCCCTTCTGTTGATTTCTCTGTTTGCCTCCTTTTCGCAGTACTGTGAGAAGGACTTCCCTTTCTGCTTCTCTTTAGGCCCTTACTTGTACTAAGGGCCTGTGTCTTTTCTTCCTCTGCCGAGTTCCCGTGCAGCTGTTTTAATAGCTCTTCCCATGTCATACCTTTGCTTTCTAATTGTTTTAAGACTAGGATTTTTATCAGACCATGGTGGTATAATCATGAATCGGCCTGATCCTCCCTTCCATCTTGTACAATTCTAGCCATTTTCTCCAAAATTCTGAGCAAAAAGTAGGGGAAGTTCATGCTCCAAAGAATGTGTCGGCCTCC
The DNA here is from genome assembly GCA_034641835.2 of Pinus albicaulis. NCBI lineage: Eukaryota > Viridiplantae > Streptophyta > Pinopsida > Pinales > Pinaceae > Pinus > Pinus albicaulis. Next base: position 1,479,161,260 of record CM076570.1, read on the forward strand.
TTCAAAATGCTGTAGCAGTCTGAAATGATACACCAGGGTAGAGGTGTATCTCCCCTCGCAGGTCACAAATTTCTACAAAAAAAATAGGAGATCCTACCATTGACCTAGCAGGTCTTTCCGCGGAACTCTGCGTTTCCAATTGACCTCCATCTTCTTATCCATGACAAAACGTTGCCAGCGTTTACCTTCCAGCTTCTGGTTTTTGAACCATTCTACTCCCGTATTCTCCAGACTTGTTGCTGCTGCTACAAATTTCTTCATGACTTTGAATTTAAGTGGCCCAATTCTCACTTGGCCATTTTTAAAACTTCTTGCAAATTGTAAGGCAACGTCCCTGTCATACCCATCGAACTTCTACAGGAACTGTTAAAAGTCCAACTCCCGCAACAATGGAAGAAAGTTGCGAAATTCGACAGTTTGATCAATCTTGCTGAGAGACAGGGGTTCATTTTGGACAGGCGACATTGCTGCTATCGACTATGAACGATGAGTTTTGAGGCTTGCATGTAACACCGGGGGATCAAATTTCATAAATAGGAATTTAACCATTCATTTATCATGTCTCCAATTTACCTGCTGTAGGTACTCATCATTTCTAGTCAGGCTCAATTGGTATGTGCGACGATGGTCTAACGGCCAGGTACAACAATGACGGGATGTTTGGAATGAAGGTGGGAGCGGGGGAATTATGAGTGAAGGATGTTTCACATTATGGCGGAATGGGGTGGATTATATGCAAATAACGATTACATTATTCCACATTCCTTCATAATTACAAAAAAAGACTTAGCATTCATTTAAAAAGATCATGATTCCTACTTAAAAAAAAATTGTACTTTCAACTAATTTCCTCCTAAGTAATATAATAGAATAACCGTTTATCAATGATATGAAGAACAACATATAACTTTTCGTCATGAACACTTTCTTATGTCATATGATAATCTGTACTGCTGCTGATAAGGTGTATGCTTGTATTGATCTTTGCACCGTGTAAATCACATCATCCTGCCGGTACTTTTTTGCTCATATCATATAGGACAATATGCTTGCACTAGTGCAAGCATAATATTAAGACTGAGAATTAAAATATAGGCTGGATTTCACATGATTTCTTTAACTTATTCTTAATTTTGCTTCGCCCTTTGATGCTTAGAGCACAACCTTCTGCTCTTTATATGTAAGATTCTGCAATGAACTTCATGAGGGAATAAAGGAGCGGGAAAAGGAAATTTTAGAATGGGAAGGAATTCTATCACAGGGATTCCAGGAAAGTACCAAGAGAGGGAAAATAGAAGTGGGATAGGGGGAAAAAATTTCAGGGTTAAAGTGGGATTTCTTTGAAGCGGATAGGGTGAATTTAAAAGAATATGGGAAGGATAATTATACTAGGATTCCGAGAAGAAAGCTAAGGGAAAATTATGAAATGGGATATGAAGAAAGGCAGAAAATTTTCTGGAAGGTCTGCCTGCACTAGTGTGAGAAAAAAATAACTGTAGCGAGAATTAAGCGTTACTTGGAAAAAATATCCATGCTAATTACCCCAATTGTAAAAAGGTTGGTTCTGCTAAACCTGCTTTTACTTCGGTGGTCACTAGCATATTTAAAGATCAAGCAACATTCTCTTTTTATTAGAAATTTTTGATCTTCTTACCAGCAAGCTGGTTTTCAGGTTGATCATTCTGCAATCATGTCAGCGGACTGATTTTCATACTGATTTTCATAATTACAGGAAATTATTTTTTCTTACTTTCTTTTTGTTTTTTATTTTATTTTTGTTAATTTTTTTCGAAGAAGAGGGATTCAAATTTTCAAGAGGTTGGTATTACCATTTACCACTACTATTCCAAATTGCTGCTAAACTTGCTGTGTAAAATATTTCTTAGCAAGTGGTTGAAAATATTTCTTTAATCTATGTCCATTTACCAAGAATATTGTATCCTGTCCATCAATAGTTTTGACTTCTATAGCTCCATTCTCAAATACTCATATTACTTCATATGGTCCCATCCAACGTGTATGGAATTTCCCTTAAAAAATTTTAAATCCAGAATCATAAAGGAGTACCCAATCACCTGGTTGGAACTGATTTTTCTGAATGGACTTGTCATGCCACCTTTTCCGTTGCTGCTGGATTAATATGTTTTTCTGAACAACATCTCTACAAAATTCATCTAACTAATTTAACTAAAGAAGACGATGTTTTTGTGCCTCAGAGAGATCGAGTCCTAGCTGAACTGCAGTTCTGAAAGTTTTGATCTGGAACTCAATCGGTAACAGAACCTATTTTCCATATACCAGCTCATATGGTGTGTGCCCCATACTATTTCTCCAAGTGGTTCTGTATGCCCACAAAGCTTCTGGCAATATTTCAGCCCAATCTTTCTGATGCATATTCACCGTATTTGTGAGAATGGACTCGATCACCTTGTTTGTAGATTCCACCTGGCCATTTTCTTGCGGGTGATACAATGTAGACTTCCGGTGTCGGATCTTGTATTGCACCATCACTCCCTGTACCAGATTTGAAATAAAATGCGGACCATTGTTAGAAACAATCTCTCTAGGCACACCAAATCTAGTAAAGATTTCAGAAAAGAGAAAATCAACAACAACTTTTTCTGTAGCAAAAGAAACAGCTTTAGCTTCCACCCATTTTGTAACAAAATTTGTACAAACCAAAATATGCTTTTTACCTAATGATGTTGGATTTATTGGCCCTACAAAATCAATAGCCAATTTTTCAAAAGGCTCAATCATAACTTGAGGGTATAAAAGCATTTCATTGGTTTGATTAGGTTGGCCCATTCGTTGACAACTATCACATTGCCTGACATATTGATTGGCGTCCTTAAACAAGGAAGGCCAAAAGTAGCTAGAACGTAATATTTTATATGCAGTTCGTTTGTCAGCGAAGTGACCTCCACAAGGTTCATCATGAGCATATTTCAATATGTCAAATGCTTCCTCCTCTCTTACACATCTACGGATAATCAAATCTGGACCAGTGTAAAAGAGGTCTCCTTGAATCCAGGAGTATGCAACACTTTTTTGAATAATGTTCCGCTTTTCACGAGCGGGCAAGTGAGGTGGTGATTTTACAGTAACCAAATAATTGGCAATGTTAGCAAACCACGGAGAATCTATAGACACAACAAAAAGATGTTGATCTGGAAAATCATTATTAACAGGAGTTACATCACTAGGATTATCTAGTCTAGAAAGAAAATATGCTACAACATTCGATTTTCCTGGTCTATCAACAATAGTAATATTGAATTCCTGCAACAATAGCAACCACCTAGTCACTCTACCACTATTTAATGGTTTTTTCATCAAGCATTTAATTGCGGAATGATCAGTATGAATAAATACTTCATATCCTGTGATATAGTGTCTGAACTTATTAATTGCAAATATTACGGCTAAAAACTCTTTCTCTGTAACTGTATAGTTTAATTCAGGGGAAGGCAAATTCTTACTAATATAATAAATAGCATAGGATTTCTTGTCTTCCTCTTGTCCCAAAGCTATGCCAACATCCAAGTCTGAAGCATTGGAAGAAATGTGAAAGGGCAGGGACTAGTTTGGACCTCTCAAAACTGGCACCTATACCAACTTTTCCTTCAATGTTTCAAAATACTGTTGGCAAGTCGTGGACCAAGAAAACTCACTATCCTTAGCTAGAAGTCGGAAAAGAGGAGCAGCTATCTTAGAAAAAAATTTCAATGAATCTTCTATAATAAGCAACATGTCCTAAAAAACGTCTTACTTCCCTTTGAATTTTGGGTGTAGGAAGATGCAGAATGATTTCGATCTTTGCCGGATCAACCTGGATACCTTTGTCAGAAATCAGATGGCCAAGTACCACTCCTGCTTTGCACATTAATCTACATTTATTGTCACTCAAAGCAAGGTGGGCTTCTTGGCAACGAAGAAGTACTTTCTCCAAATTTTCGAGAGCTTCCTGAAAAGAATTACCAAACACAGAAAAGTCATCCATATAAATTTATACAAAATCAAGATCAACAAAAATAACCATGACTGCCCTTTGAAAGGTAGCTAGAGCATTACATAATCCAAAGGGAAGCACTTTATAAGAAAAGGTACCCCATGGGCATGTAAAAGTAGTTTTATCCTGATCTTCGGGTGCAATCTGTATCTGGTTATAGCCACTGAAACCATCCAAAAAGGAGAAATATTTCTTTCCTACAAGGGTATCAAGCACCTGGTCAATGAAAGGGAGAGGGAAGTAATCTTTGAGAGTGGCTTTGTTTAATTCACGATAATCAATACAAATATGCCACCTTCCATCTTTCTTAGGCACTAGCACTAATGGAGAGACCCACTGACTATCAGAAATAGGATAGATAAAACCAACAGATAAAAGTTTCTATATTTCTTCTTTCACGACATCTCTTAGAGCTGGATTCATTCGTCTTTGGGTTTGTCAGATAGTTCAGGTTCCTTCTTGAATGTAGATTTGATGTGTACAAGTTTAAGGAGGGATACCCTTCATGTCTTCATAACCCCAAGAAAAAGCACTAAGATGGTTTTGCAACAAATTCACAAGCTGCTCTTGCTGAGATAGGTCTAAATATGAACTGATATGCAAATACTTACCAGGACTAATCTCAACAAGAGTTGTATCATGTTCTGGAGTACTCAAAGGAGTGGTCAAAGACAGTGGTATAGAAGAATGAGAATCATGGTTTTCTTGGAAATCTAGGCTAAAAATCTGACTCAAAGGCTCGAAGTTAGGCATGGTGTCTAGATTGTTCAGGAAATCTTGAATCTCATCTTCTTGCGAAGACCCAATATAATGATGAATAAGAGAAATAGACTGAGTCTCCTCATCACTGCTTTGATCCAACCATAAAGTGTCTCGAAGGTCTTGAATGGATCTGGCAGGGGGGTATAAGGTGACTTTCTTCCTAGAATCTCCATGTGAAATATACATATCTCTGGAACGACATCCAATATATGCATCGAATGTAGCAAGCCATGGTCAACCCAAGATCAAGGAATGTCCTCCTATAGGGTTCTTTGGTTGAAGCACAATGAAATCAGCAGGATATTCCCAAGAATCTAATGAGATGATCACATTGCCTAATACTCCTTCAGGCTTAATTTTGGATCTATCTGCTAATTCAATCACAGTGGGAGCAGGGAAAAGATGAGATAACTGAAGTTGATCCATGGGTTTCTTAGTCATTATATTAATGGCTTCCCCTAGGCCTATAAGAACATTAGAGACAAGGACATTACCAATCTGAATTGTGGCAACAGGGTTTCCGAGATCAGTGTATTTTTCCACAGACACACATACCATCATTAACTCTGCTACCCTACCAAAAAATTGAATAGTTTGGGGTTCCATTCTCTTCCTCCCGGGTTTCTTGAGACAAAGTTCCCTAATAATCTTGGTACAAATGGGGATCTCTTTAATGGCTTGGAGCAAAGGTATCTTAATGAAAAGATTCCGTAGTTCCGATGCCAAATGAGTCTCAGAAACAAGCTCTCTTCTTTCTGTTACTAGCCTCTCTGGAAAGGGAGGCTGGCTGGAAGAAGATGGCAAGGACTTAGAGGGTAAGGGCTACTTAGTGACAATTTTCAGAGAATGGTTAATAGTTTCCTCTTCCCCTTTCTCTTCAACAATCACCATAGGTTGTTTCTAATTTTCTGGTATTACAGTCCTTCCTGATCTTAATTGAATATCATGAACTCCAAATGGAATAGAATGGTATTCGAATGGCAAAGGCGGTTTTGTTACATGGATCATTTGCACTTCTTTATTATTATTAATAGGATTGGGCGTAGGTTGAGCAGGCAACTAAGGAGGTCGGAAGGGTGGAGGTAAAGGTAATGGGGTAGTCTGACTCGGAAGTTGAGGCATTGGATAAGGTACATGTGTAGATGGATATGGTTGCATAGGTGGTTGGTAGGAATATGGAGAATGATTTGGGCCTTTCCAACCCTATTGCCATGGTTGGGAAGGTTGCCCATGCTGATACTGATTTCCATATTGCCACTGCTGATGAGAGTTAGGATATGAATATGCATGTGGATTATAACCAAAATAGTGTGGAGGAAATTCAGGAGCCATACCTGCACCTACCTGAGGCCAATGTCTTCTTGCTCCCATAGCATACAATTGTTCATCTTCAGGCTACCCCCCTGTAAATACTGCTTTAAAGCCAGGATAGAGGGACATTTTTCTGTGATATGGTCTTCTGCACAAATAGCACACTTATTAGTTTCTTTCAAGTTAAAAGGGCATTCTTTAGGGGGATGCTTGTCTCTGCATTTAGGATAGAAAATACATAATGAATCTTGTTCCTTCATAAGTTTTTATTGAAATTTTAAAGAGTCTAACTGTTTAGTAATAGTGTTCATTATATAAATTTTCATGTTTTCCATTTTATTTTCCAGTCCATTAATCATAGCATCCGTAGATTCAGTTTTTCTATTTTTATTTCGAGCTCCTCTACCGGATCTATACTGATTCCTTGAAAATTTCTGGCATAATTCACAAATTTGATCAAAAGTTTGCTGAGAAATATCACCTTGTCCTAACAGATTCAAATTGTTTCTAGCATTATCAGTAAGTCCTCTTAAGAACAAGGTTCTAATAGTGTTGGGATCAAGCCTAAGTTTTGACCTTTGTAAAATATACAGAAATATTTCCAAATAATCTTCAAGCATTTCATGATCATCTTGTATGATTGTAAAAATTTCATCCTGCATGTCCCGAGTTTTACAATATTCTTGATATTTAGACAAAAATACCCTCCTCATCTGGTCCCAAGAAGTTATGGTGTTTCCTCCTAACCCCATAAACCAGTGTAAAGCTGAGTCCTTGAGGGTAACAGGAAATAATCTTAACTTTTGAGCCTCAGTTGCATAATCATAACTTCTGCACAAAATATCGAATTCAAATAGAAAAGAGTCAGGGTCTTCATGAACGTTACCATGGAAATAAGGGAGAGCTGATGGTGGAATATTCTTCATCTGTGACACAGTGTCAGGATCCACAATTGGAAACACAAAAGTAGATTTTCCTTCACTTACCTGGTTGTCACCAGTCCCTTCCAAATGATCTCCTTGGTCTGCCATTGTTTCCTTCTTGCTTGTACTGCTTTCCACAGGCTGATCCACACCTGAGTTGTTAGTACCAGAATCCAGGTGGAATGTTCCTACGTGATGGGTTTGGATTGAATTGGGTTTCCTGCTTGCAGAAGGAGACCCAATGTGAGAAAAATTCTTTTGGCCCTTAGTGGGCTTCGAACCCTTACCTTTCTTAGGCATTCATCTCAAAAAAATAAAGAAAAATATCAAAAAAATTTCTAGTAAAAATGTTGTCAGAAATCAATCAACACCAGTAAAAAAATCCTTCAAAAATACTTGCAAAAATAAAGGAAGCTTACCTCTATTATACAATCAAAAAATTCTTACCAAATCAAATCGCCTCCCCATCAACGATGCCAAAATGTTGGGTGTAGGAATTACACTTAAGTAAAAATCCTCAACACTTAATTGTCAACTCGGGGGATTCGTAAAATTAGAGACGAAGCACAGGCAATGCCAGAGATGGTATGAATATTTCTAATATCAAATCCTACTTTTGAAAAGAAGAATTGCAGAATCAAACTTTAGAGAAGAAAGAGGAAACTCAAACCATCAAAACAATCTGAAGCTAGGAAAAGAAGAAATGTACTTGCAAAAGAGATTCAAAAATAAAGAGGAGAAATCACTCTAGCTAAATATTGATTAGCTACAAAGAATGTGTTTCCTTCAGCAAAGGCACTTTACCAATTTTCAACAAATGGGCCCCTTCAATCCTGCATATGTAAGGATATCCTTCTTGCGAAAATCAATCTTGCACTAGTGTAGTCTTCCTGCACTAGTGTAGGAATCAACGATTTATGCAGAAATTGTAAAGTAATGGCTTCACTAAAAATTCTTTCCTTCGTGCAAGGGCTTTGAACTTTCTCAAGTCCGCAACACTCAGATCCAATACCAAGAAATTGGTTCTTGTACTTGATCCGAGCTTCTTGCACCTTAACGTTTGATCCTTGAAATCAATGATTCATTACTGCAGTGTGATAAAACCAAATCATATACCAGTAAAGATGAATATCTATAGAAAATAAGAAAACAGTCTCTTTTAATTAAGATATGATTGAAAGCAAGAAATCTGTTAGAAGTAAGCTAGAAAGGCTTGCTGCATCATATTATCTAGCACTGGTGTGAGAACAATTCTCCTGCTTGCACCAGGGAGAAAACAAACCAATGTGCAGAAAATAAATAACACACCAACATGCACTGGTGTAGGAACGAACCAGGAAGAGGAAATAAACCAAATCATGCAGAAAATAAATAGCACACCAACGTGCACTGGGGCAGGTAACTCCTCCTGCTCAAACCAGGCAAGGGAAATAAATCAATCGTGAAAAAATTAACTTAACTACTTCACGCAACAGATATTCTTCCACTCAAATAGAAATTCAAATACTACCAATTAAATCACACTTGACAGTTTAAAACATAAATTGTGAGAACAACAAGGAGGGAGAACGTGCTGGACTGGCTGGGCCCTTAGCCAACCAGCACATTTCCCTTTCAAACGAAAATGCTACTCAGAATGAACTCATCAAATAGTTAAGCCAAAGGAGAAAATGTATAGAACATGAGGCAGAGCTCTTTGTATTAGATCCTTAAAGCAATTAAATACATGATTACATATCCAGCCCAGATTTGGGCGATAACACAAAACAGTCCTATTACCGCCTCCTGGTTCTATTCTCTGATCTATTCAATTCTTAAAAACATTGAACTGTTTGTCCTATTTAAATTTCTGTTTATATATATCCTTTTGGCCACAGGCCAAAAGGATCGTTTACCATTATATAGCCAATTACAAAAATCGTTATAACAAATTACATAAGCGATTGCAAAATAAGCTTTTGGCCTTCAAAATTAAATCGCCTTTAACAAAATAGGCCGCGGATATCTCCAGCCGTTTGTCTCTCTCTTAAGTCCAATCTCAGGTTCTCTCGATTTACCTGCTGTAATAGCTGGGACTCGGCTACCTTTGGATATATCCTCATTGATCGTATACAAAATAGGCAGTCAACCCAAGTGATCCAGATTTGTTGCCAAGATTCACGGCGCTGGTGCTGGTGTGGGATTTGTTCTGCACTAAAAATTAGCGATCAAGATAAGTGATCATCTATTAAATAGCATAGGAGGTAACGATAAGTTACGAAAGTAATTCTAAGTAAGAAATCATGTAATAGATAGTTAATAAATGCTAAGATAAGTTATAAATGTAAAATACGAAGTTTATGCAAAATGTGTCATCGTTCTCGCACTAGTGCAGGATGAGGGCGCATAAGATAGGTAAAATAGGGTAAATGATTACGATTTGGCAAGGGAAGAATGGTTAAAAAGAATGCAATTTAGGGGACTAACAATCTTCACTCAAATATTGATATAGATACCTTTGAGATACTCATATACACTCTTCGTAAGATACCAATATTCCAGTTAATAAGAGAAGCGAAAGAGAGATCACCAAAGTAAAAGGTGGTGGTTTGAATAGTTAGTCAAATGGCTAGGATTACCTTTGGAATAGAAATTTTCCTTCCTCTTCTTTGACTTATGAGATATGCATTTAACAATTCTTGTTAATATGAGAAGTGAAAGAGAGATCACAATGGAAAGGGGGTGGTTTGAACAAGTATTCAAGTGGCTAGGATTACCTTTGCAATATAACTTTACCTTCCTCTTGATTTATGAGATATGGTTTTAATAATTCTTTACTTATCTCCTTACCTCCACACTTACCTTTGGGCTTGATGCTATAAAGCCTTCCATTTTTTTTCCTTCCTCACCTGGCTTTGGCTTCCCTAGCTCCCTCAGCTAAGATTTGAAGACCTCCTCTTGAGAAATCATTGTTTCCCAAAATATGGAGAGGGGGTGATTCACTCAATCTCTCCACATAATTGGTAGATCACATTGTCCCTCCCACACACAAATATGCTAGAAAATCGGTAAGGGTAACTCGATTTATAGGAGAAAAGTAGAAAAAGAGTAAGCACAAGTAACACAATTTGCTTGACTTCCAACTATATATGGAATGAAGTATGGAAATATTGAATGAACAACTGGATCGACTAAAATTTTTGAAGCCACTGGTGGGTGTATAATAAGAAAGGTCAATTGAGTCAATTGGTTTCAGATAATGTAGGTCTATTTCCTTTACTTGTAGTGCGACTCAAAATGAAACTAGTAACTTTTCCCTTGCATGGATTTTAATTTAGATTTATATGTTACACTCCCTCCCACCCCCTTATACTTCCAAAGCATAGTGGAAGGTGTTAATTTGTTCTAAAAAAACCTCCATGGCCTCACTATGAAGATGTAGTTGAAAATTTCCCTCTCACCGAAAGCCCATGGAACTCACTTTGGATAACACCACCATGTTAATCTCATTTAGAGCCTTCCTATGATGTAAAGTTTTCCTTAATCTGACTTGTTGACCATGTACATGTCAACAATCTAGACGATAGAGTACAAAACAGTGAAATAATTTTTTTGATTCAATATCATCATTGTAATCCCTAATTTTGCTTTTGTATTGTAAAAATGATTTTAGTATGAATATGAAGCCATGTAACAACACCTAGGTAAGCCTATGATTCTTCTCAAAGGGTTTCACCCTAGGGAATTTTTTAACCCCCCAAATGATTTTTTTGTAAACATGGATAATAGGCATATTTTTTCTCCTAGATATACCCCAAAGCTGGAGTGGAGCTCATTGATGAGGTCTTAGGTGAGTCCTAGTGTTAATCAAGTCTATGTATTCTATCATACTAGATCACATGTCTTGTCTCGCGGAATTTGGTTGAGTATTAAGAGGTCTATGTATATGTGTAATTTCCCCTTCTAAGGGTTGATCATGTAATGTTTTGATTTAAAAGTGTGTCTAGAAATATTTTTGGTGAATGGTTCCTGATAATTAGAAAACTATTACCAAATATTTTTTAGATACACTTAAGAGGGTGGGAAAATATTAATTTCCTCTTGAGTCTATAACTTTATTTTTTGGAAAAAAATAAAAATAAAAATTAGCCAAAAATATTCCAATTCAAAAATAAAAAGTCTAATTTCCAAGGAAAGAGAACCCAATCCAGAAATTTAATGGTTCACAGAAGACTATTTCCCAGCAAATCAAAATTTTTGGACCAAGCAATTGTTTTGCACGAGTAACGATAATTCTATATTTTGAAGGTCCTCCACCGGTACAAAAATCAAATTTTGACCCTCTAGCATAGTAAACAATGAAAAGCAAATTCTTTTGGTGATTTTTATTTTACAAAAATCAAAACTACAGATACAAATGCTTTCCCTAAGTGTGGTGGCGCACTTAGAACAACAGAAAGAAATATATTTGACCCTTTCCTTAAATTGAAAATATAACGGAAGAACACCTACTTGTAATTTGTTCGCTATTCCTCGCCTCCCTTCATCACTTCCGTCGCTCTCAATCAAACTAAACTCGCTTGATTGGTACCTACAATGGAAAACAAAAGACAGAAAACGACATAAAGACATATGATCTATTCATGTTAAACAAATTGAATCGATTGCATTTGTAAATACACATATAACATCATTGACACATGTATTAGGAAAGGAACAAATGTCTTTATTATGACGTAGAAGGAGAGGTTACAACCAGTTGGATCGATTCGATGTCAACTCACTCCAGCAACATAACAATACATGCAGACGATACCTCCAAGAGCTGTGATCTCACCAGCATAACTCTACTAATAAAAATTCTTGCTCTTTTGTGCACTATGATGAGTGCTCAATTTATAAGTAGTGAAGGTAGTTTGAAATTAATGAATCATTGAATGGATTTTCCAAAAATGGATGAAGATGTTTCCTTGTTCATGGGAATAGAAAGATAAGAGGTTCAATGGCTCCATGGTGTCCATATTTGAAGTTATCAGATGATGTGATAGCTGGAACAACTTATAGAAGCCACTAGAGGTTGGGAAGATTCCCGAAATCCAATGAACAATTCGCTCCTAGTCGACCAACACACTATAAAGTGAGCCTAGATCCTCTACAATGAATCTTTGCATGGGAGTAGATGATCTGCAAAGAAATTACTACAGTCTAGGAGTGTGTTGATGTCTCAATGGAACACTTCAACTAGCATCTAAGCAGTGAAACTTTCATGAAGGAAAAACATCAATGGGGTGACTTGTTTAGGGCATGTAACAACTAATTTAGAGTATGATAGACCCTAAATGATACTGATCAGGGTTTTGGGAGTGATGCCTAAATTGACCTGTAACAGCTGTCCCCTAAAGGATGAAGTCAAAAGTGATAATGTTGATTGAAATTATTTACAATTTGATGAGTAGGATCTGAAGCGGACCGTGACCTGCATCAATTACAATACATTACATCATGATATCTTTTCATCTTGGACATGAATTGCTGAGGGATGCATACCCATACTCAACACATAAACTATCATAACATCAAAAATTCGTCTATAGATATAGACACATGACAGGATGACCATTTGAGTAAAGACCATCGTAAGGATGATTTGGTACTACTCCTGAAATCGCAGCCCGGATGGATGAAACTAGATCTGAGGTCTTCTATCTCATTCACTTGATTGCTTAAGTACGAGTCTAAACATATGAATATGTGATCTGAAGTCGAACATGGGAAGACACCGTCTGATTACCAACCAATGATGTAAGACATTAACAGACGCGAGAGAAACCATTGTTGATGATAATGGCTCTCAAGGTACTGCACTACATTCTGCATGGTGTGAATAGATGATTTGATGTTGAACACCATACAAAGTCTTTCGGTCGAAGGCCTGTGATGTCAACCTCTCGCTGAGAAACTTGTCGTTGATGTAAGCAAGCTCCAAGGTACTGAAAATTTGTTTCTAAGTCAACTTCCTGGATGATGAGTTGATGTTGACAGGAAGCGACTCGTTGCAGGAGGGCCTTAATGTTTCCCCCATCAACGATAGGAAACGAGAGTAATGATTTTAGAGACAGAATGTAACTAATGAAGCAATGTTCAGGGATGGTAGTAATGAAATGAAGGTTTATGAGTATTGCAAAGGATGAGGAATAACTGAGTGACTTGTCTTGAAAATATCGACAACACTGAATGAGTTGGCAGAATTGACCCAAAACCAAAGTGATGGATGGTGTGATAGACCATAGGTATGATAGACCATCAAGCAGATAACCTAGGCCAAAATTCATAGAGATGAAGTGAATGAGTGTCATGTTAAAGAGCGACTTGCTACCATAACGTGTTTTATCCCTTTCCAATTTTCTCCAGTCATTGCTGACTAGTACCTCTTTATTTTTTAACAAGCTTGAGGAGGATTACATATGCTTGATGTATAATTCCACCTTTTGGGTGAATCCATCGCTATGTGATGCTTTAACAAGTCTAGCTAAGGTGAAACTTGATCTTGTCATGATGGAAAAATTCGTCACTATTTGATGTTTTAATGAGTCTAATGATAGTGAAAACTCAGTCCTTTTTCATGTTTAGAGAGTTTGAAAAAGGAACGAAAAGAAAAATCGACAAGTTCTTTTTCATAAAATTGTCCCTCATATCTGAAAAAGCGTAAAATAATACCTGAGGGAACCTGTTAGCCATGTTCGTCTAGGGTTTTCCTTTTTCATAAACATAATCTATCTCAGTACGAAAAAGGGTTAAACTTATACTGAATAGATGTCATTTCAATTCCTTTTACGAGCTTGAAATGACAAGTGCTCGGTAATATTTTCATATTTTGGCAGTCTGAAAAGAGCTGAAAGAGAACTTCAGGGGGTTCCTTTTTTGTGTTTAACAGAGCTCGAAAAATACATAAAAGTGTACTCTATGGTCAAAATTCATTTCATGATCATGCATAACGAACTTCACTATTATTAGTTGTAAACCTGCTCAAAGAACCACAAAACGGATTAAAAATACCCGTTTTAATAGTAAAAATAGGTAAAACCCATAGTCAATTCATTAAATATGCATAAATTAATCAAAAAGACTATTAAATAATAAATTACCAAGTCATTTTTACCATTTCGCATTTACCATTCAGTTTTCAGTACTCTAAGCCAGTTTTACCCCCGAACTTCAGCAGTTGATTGCGACAGATTTTGTGGACCATTTCTTATGCTGTCTAGACCAAGTAGGAGATCTTACCTTCCTCTATCTATTGGTTTCATTCTTGTTCAGTTTCATGCAATTTTTTTATGGTTTTTGGGCTCCTAGGGTAATATACAATGCCCTAGGACCAACGCACCCTTGTATGTTGAAAAGTGCGTTGCAGAGAGGCTGAAAAGAAGCCAAGTTCCTCTGCAACGCTCTGTCTTCCACTCAGGAGTGCGTTGGGTGCACTTCAGAAATTTGCATCATGTTTTCTAGCCCAAAATTTCTCCAGTTTTTGGCATGGAATGGATCCTAACTAAGCCTATGGTCTGATTCAAGCTTTGATCAGATCAGAATGTCGATTACATGGCGAGAAAGAGAACGTGAGGAACACGATATGATTTACCTAAATGATCCTGGCATTGTGAGAGCCCTCAGGGACTGTGGGTTTCTCAAGTACTTTAGATTGTCAGGGATGAGGCAACACATGGAACTATTTTCATTCTTGATTCGTTCATGGGACCTGAAACTATAGGCATTTCACATTGGGGAAAAAGTGCTCCGAATATTGGTTGATGAAATTTACTTTCTGACAGGTTTTTCGAGACGTGGTGCCCCATTTCTCTTGCAGGCTCCATCCATGGAGATGAAACAATGAAGGACTACATTCAACAATTTTGTTGACCAGGTACTGAGCCTAGCAAATATGGAAAGATAAATATCAAATATGTGAATGATATTCCTTTACGAATGCTCCTATTCACTATCGCAAAACTAGATGGAAGCTTGAAAATTCATGTTGCGAACATATCATACATGCAATATGCACTTGAGTGTCTTGAGCCAACCGTGTTCAATTCGGCTAAAGCAGTACTCCTTCAGATGAAATTTTAGTTGACCAACGTAAAAAGTGGCAAGACGAAGAATTTCAGCTATGGGTCAATCTTGATCACTTTCATTTTGGAGTGAGTTCCATTGATGCAGCCACAACATGTGACACTAGGTTTAGTTGGTCCTAGAGATCCACAGATGCATCAGCAGGTGGAGCTGATGGCTAGAGATGCTGGTCATTTATCGATATCGTTTTCCACTGCATTCTTCAGTTGGCTCTGAAGACAGAATATCTTCATAGAGGAGCATCCATATGTAGGGATGGATTTCCATGGAGATCCAAATTTGATTTTACGAGCCGACGCTCAATGGGGTGATATAGGTAAAATGTTTGACCATGTTTTTTATTTTTGGGGTTTTTACATATTTTTGTGTTTTTTGATGTTTCCAAGACTAAAATAAAGATGTTTAATGTATGTAGATGTGGGTGCTATTCAACCAGTGGGTCATGCATAGCAGGTGGGAGAACCAGCAGAGAGGATTTTCGGGAGAGCTGTTGAAAGGTCAACAAGAAATGTGTGTCTAATTTAATTTTCCCTTAATTAAATTGGACAATAAAATCTAATCTTATCTCATAATCACTTGTAATAGTTAACTGAGTGTGATAAACTTATTTAGCTCATGAATTTCGAGTTGAGGGTGGTTGGTGAGGCATGGAGAGTGATTCTAGTAGTTATTGAGTCCAAGTTGTAGTTAGTGCATTAGTTTAATGCATGAGAAATTAGTTAACTCAATTAATTGAGTTAAAATTAGTTTAACTAGATGTAACTAATTGTTGCACTAGTGAGAGGTCAAGTGAATTAAATCAGATTTAATTCACATGCAGTGATCTATCATGTAACTGATGATTTACAATTAATAGTTGCATGCATGTCAGTTCCAGTAGAGACCCAATTGAGACAGAGGTTAAAGGGATGTTAACTATCAGTTCTATTATTAGTAGGTTACCCGTATGCAGTAAAACACCCATAGGATTTCTTATGAGCATTGCGCGGTTTTGGAAGGCTGAAATTCCTAAATAATGGGGATTGCATTTCACATGAATTTTGCAAGGCAAGCAGGCTGAGAAAAAGCTAAAAATTGGCTAAGTGTTAGTCGAATTTGTTCGGATCAATGTGAAAGTTGTGAGAGTTTAGGAGACTCTTGTGAGAAGAGTGCATTATAATTGTTTCATGATTCCTTGGGGAATATACAATAGAAGATAGAGGGGTTTTGAGCAGCAAGCTTTCCTCGGGAAAATATCTGTGTTGCGGTTTGATTTTCTTCTTTCTTTACTTGGTGTGATTGGCGATCATGTTTATTTTCCGCAATTAATTTGTTGAAGGATTCAGTATCTTTCTTTAGCATATTGCATTATTGGATTGAATCCATTGGTATACATATTGTTTGTATAATTTCTACATGGTATCAGAGTGCAGGAAATCACTAAGTTAAGAAGAAATTGAGTTTGTGCTGAATAACATTCGAATTTGCAAAAATATTCTTTGGTGCGACAGGCAGATCAAGATGGATTTCAATGGATTGAGATTGGAATATGCACTCGAGGGAAGTTCTAATTATATTGCATGGAAAGACAGAATGGAGCCAGTTCTGGAGGGCAACAGGTTGAAAGAATTCATTGATAATGAAATTCTGAAGCCTGTAGCAGCATATTCTGTTATTCTTGATGCTTGGAAAAAGAAGGTTGCAAAGGCGAGGAGGATCTTATTGGAGGGAGTATGAGACCACATTCTCTCAGGTTTCTATGAAAAAGAGACTCCATATGCAATGTGGAAGGATTTGACAAATCTGTTTCAGAGTAGCAGTGACCACAGAAAATTGGCACTAAAAGACAATCTCAGGAAAATCAAAATGGAGAAAGGCGACACTATTCCGAAATATTTAACCAAGTTTTTCCAATGTCGAGATGAGCTTAGGAGTGCTAGAATTATTGTAGCGGATGATTACTTGGTAAGCCTAGCTCTTCTAGGCCTTCCCAAGAGTTGGCATAGTTATCAAGACTCTGTCAATGGGAGGGAGAAGCTACCAGATTGGGAGTGACTTTGGTCAGATTTGGTACAAGAAGAATTCAGGCGGAATACGAGGGATGGATCTTCATCTAGGACAGATGATGAGGAAAATTGTGCCTTGGATGGTAAGGCAAAGAAGGGGAAGGGAAAGAAATTCTATTCCAAATCTAAGACTGACAAAGAAGGCAAGAAGCGTAACATGTCCAGAGTGAAATGTTTTCACTGTCACGAGCATGGACATTATGTCACTAATTGTCCACAGAAGAAGAACAAAAATAAGGCTTCAAGATCTGCAGCTGGTGAGGCTTTGGCCTCACAATTTGAGTTGGACTTATCACTCATCGCATGCATGGTGTCTAGTGCGATGGGATTAGTGTGGTACTTGGATAGTGGTGCATCTTTCCACATGATGAGAGACAAAGAAATCTTTAGTAGCTTGTAGGAGAAGGATCTCTAGATGCATATTGAAATGGGTGATGAAGTGAGGTATAACGCTACCGAAATTGGTACAGTTACTTTCCAGAGACATTTGGGTAAAGCCTTCTTATTAAAAGATGCAATGCATGTACTAGGCTTGAAAAATAATTTAGTTTCAGTTGCTATGTTGGAGGATAGAGGTTATGATGTGGTTTTTATTGAAGGGAAAGAATTCCTTCATCACAAAGCCACAGGACAAGCCAAGAAGATTGGGATTCATGTGAATAATCTCTACAAACTTGATGTAGATGGATGCACAACATTTATGGGTAAAGAAGACAAAGTGGTGAGCTAAGATGAAGGTGAGTTATGGCACAGGAGATTGGGCCATCTACATCACTGAGCTCTGAAGGTCATGCAACAGATTTCTACTAATATTACACAGATGGACACATGCAAGGGATCTACCATGGGGAAGTATGAAAAGGCCACTTTTAAGGAGAAGGAGAACCGAGCAGCGGGAATCCTTGAGAGAGTTCACTTAGATGTGTGTGGACCATTCTCTATAGCTTCGATGACAAAGCACAAGTATTATGTGATCCTTGTTGATGTTTTTTCTAGAAATTGTTGGAGCTACTTCATGCAGAAGAAAGATCAGACGTTCTCAAAATTCTGTGAGTTCAAAGCACTGGTGGAGAAAGATACAGGGAAGCATGTAAAGGCTCTGAGGAGTGACAATGGTGGTGAGTGTTATCACTCTAGTAATTCTCAAAGTTGTGAGATTTTGATTTATGGTTGTAAGAACTCTAGAGGTAACTACAAACCAACTTTTAAACTCTAGGATCTAGCCTTCCTAGGGTTCAGAGAGGGCTCTCTCTATAAAATTTAACTTTGTTTTGATTATAAAATATTAGGCTAGTTATGATTGTGCAATGTGGTTTTGATTTGATTTGGTTTGGGGGGGAAAAATCACTTAATGAGATGGATAGTGGGAAATCTGTTTGGCCATTGGGCTAAGGAGTCAAAAGTCAAGAAGACAAAGCTAGGATCAAAGTCAAAAATTCAAATGTTTTTAGGGCAATATAGACAAGCCTTTGAAGATCTTGGAAGGCTTTTTGGTGAGGTGATATGATCGGGATAAAGAGCAATGAAGGGTTCTTTGATCCGGAAACGAGAAGTAGTAGGCAGAGGTCAAACGAAAGAGGGAGTAATTAAGGGTTCCATACTCTAGAAATCAACAAAAAACATAGAAATGATAAACAGTAAAGACAAGATGCTTTTAACAAATCCTGAAGTAATACTCCTGTTTATTCATTCAAAATTGGAACACATAATGGATGCATGAAAAAAAGAAGATAAACAATGACAAGTAGAAAATATTTCACTTCAATAGCTCATCACATGAATCCTGAAATATGATGCTAATTGATTCGATATAGTCTACTGCTCGAACTTTGCAACACAAAATCCTTCAAGTCCAATAAAAATGACTACAGAAATCTTCAACAGTTTTATTCCACAATAATACTTCAAAGTGTGAAGTATTTATACAAAAATGTTTACAAAATATCCTAGAATGCTTCTAGGAATTATCGAAGGAAAATAGAAATATCTTTACAACAAAATAGAGACAACTGCTAAACAAATCAACAAGTTGTCCTATCTATCCAAATAAAATAGAATCTAATTGTAGATTAGGTGCAGCTGGTTGCCTTGGTGTCCTATTTACTGGCTCAGATATTTCATGTTTGTTTTGAAATCTGATCTTATTTATCTTATACTCTTTCACTTTGATTCCCTTTAATCTGATACTATTTAACCATTGATACTCTTTAATCTCTGTAAAACTGTTTTTACTGCTATAATAAAATTTGTTTTGAGTGAAAATCAACAAACTCTTTTCTTCATCTTATCTGCCCTTTAACTTTCACAGTAAACTAGTAAGTGATTGCCAAGCTTAATCATTAGGAATTTTTATCTTTTTCAACCTCCTGAAATTTTCATCTGCCTCAGTATATCTGGAAAAAGTTGGTTTTATGACAAACAAATGTCTTATCTCATGTTGCAAATAAAATAAATCTTCAAAATTTCTAAGTAAGACTTTTTCTGTAGGGATACCTTGTCCATCTGTCTTGTTCACTTATTCTTTTTCATATTCTCTGATCTTTTTATTGTAATCTTCCTTAGGCATCAACTTATCATTCATGACCAAAATATTAGGCAGACTTATTTGCCTCAGATTTTCAAATTTAACCATAAACATGGTTATGGTTATGTTCATATTCTCACACTTCTCTTCAAGTTGTTTCATCAGGTTCTTCTTTGAAATGACCTTACTTATTTCAAGGATTGTTTCAGTCCTTTTAGTGATCTCAATTTCTTCTAACTCCTGCTTGTTTTCACTGTTGAGAAAATTGATCAATTCTATGGCTTGCTCAGGTTTGTCACCTAGCTCATCTGTAGTTTTCTGAATTTCTGCTAGTGCTTCCTTCAGTAAATCTCTCTGTTCAAATATTACCTGAATTGAGGGCCACACATCATTGATGGCTTTAATGATTTTGTTCCATAACTGGTTTTTCACATATGATATTGGCTCCTTCAAGGTCAAATCCTTTTGGAGTTTCTTCAATTCTTCATTTAACCTATTAGCCCTTTTCTCATGAGTTTTGGCATTGATTTGGGCTAATTTCTTGGTATCTTCAAGATTCTCTATCACTTTTTTCAGTTTATTAATCTCACTTGTCTGAAGTAATATCTCTTCCATAGCTTTTACTAATTTACTGGCCTCATCTGAAGGTTGAGCTATTGTAGTAGGTGACTTTGTAGCTGAAGTTGTAGATGATCTCACCGGCATTGCAATAGCCAGTGGTACTTTGGGTGCCAATTCTTCTGCTAGAGTTGAAGGCACAATAGTAGTAACTATAAGAATGACTGTAGGAGTTTGTTGTGTTTTAGTAGTTTCCTTTTCATGGACCAGTTTGTCCATTTGGATGATCTGTCCTGTTAGCTGAAAGATTAATTTCATCATATCATCCTTCTCAGTCCGTTATTGAATTATTTATTTAGCTTGAGGATGTTCAGTTGATGGCAACTTAAGTTGTTTGCTCAATGTTGCAATGTCCTCATTCTTCTTCTTTACTAACTGTTCTGCTGCTTTGACATTAGCAGGATCATATCCAACTTGTAGGACCAACACTTCTAAAGATTTAATTCTGAGATCTTTAACATATAATGAGGCTTTGTCAAGTTTCATTTGATCTTTCATGTTTATGATTGTGTTCTGAAGTTTTTGAACACTCATAGCCTTGGTTGTAATGGTAGAATATAACATCTTTGAACTTTGTCTATGAAATTATATTTGATCAAGTGCATGAATTTTCTCTGTTTGTACTTCTAGATCAACCTTTTTGTAGTTTGCAACTATCTTTGGAATATTCACTGTAGGCTGTAAGACTGACATGATCAGCTTTTTATTTGAGTAATCAAAAGCTGATAAGAGTCTGTTTTGAACAATTGGTTTTTTGCTTCAAATATTGAGAGTAAATCTCATTTTTAATCTCTTCATTCTTTTTCTTAATTTTTTTATACCTTTCCTTGATATCAAGGTCTTTTTCCTCTACTGTCCATGAAGATGATGCTTCCATGTTCTATTGTTTCTCTATCAACTGTGCATTTGAATTGTTAACCTGTTCTTCATTCAGATTCTCCGTAATTTGCTCATTTGTGATGATTGTAGCAACATCTGTGTTTGTTGCTAGGACATCTGTGTCTTCAACCTCAATAGTAACTTTTTCTTTGTCCACTGAGTTTAACTTAGGCTTTTTATTATATCTTAATTTGAACCTAGTTTCATTAGTGGTTTCAACAACATAAGAACCTTCTTCTTTGACTCACTTAGTGGCTTTCTTTGCTTGATTTGCAGCTTGTAAAGTGTGACTAATATCACCTTGCTTTATTGCATATATTAAAGTGTTTTCTGTCCACTTAGTCTGATTGACATACTTCTTAATCTCTAGTTTTTTCTCATGAATGTAGGGTGTTAGTTTACACTTAACCCTCATTTTACTTACTATTCCTTGTGGATCATAGTTCCAGGAGAAACTCTCTTCAAATCTGTACTCTAGTAACTGTTTGGCTGCTTCTATCTCTGCATCTCTATGATTACAAATGAAGGGTCCCACTTGATTCTTCAACTTAAATTGTGTTTTCTTCTTTGCTACTAGGAAGTTGATAGAATCAGAATTTAATATTTTCCTGATGTATTCCAAGGAAAAACCCTCATTGGTACATATTTAGGTAGTTTATAAGGAAACAAGTTAGAGCCAAAAATTTTGATCTCTGTGTGTTTTTCATATAAATACCAATCTCCAGTCTTCGTCTGTTCAGATAGCTATAAAATTTTCTTCAATTCATCATTGATCCTTGACTGTTTATTATTTGTTAACATATTTATCAATGGATGAAAAAAGAAGTCTGAAAATTTTGTATAAGTAAACTCTGTGGACTCTTTCCTAATCAAGGATGTCCAAAAAATAACTGAAAGTGGACTTCCTTCAATGTCAAGCTTCTGGAGGGTTATTGGAAACTGATCTGCTTGAAAATAAAAAAGCATATGGAAGAGAAAATATGTGTATCTAAACACTCCTTCAATTTGAAATTTAACCATTTGTTCATGGATATTGTCAGCAATGTACCCAGCATAATTGAAGATGACAAAAGGAGGTCGTCCTGGTGTAAATGTAGATAAGAAACATAGGCTGGATTCATCTGTATGCTCATATGTAAAGTATCCTAGGATGAATGATAACATGGAAATAACATGCCTTGAACATTCTGGAAATTTTGAAGTGGAATATGGAGGATTTATTTGAGGAATTCCCACATGTGAGGGCTGAATACTTGAAAGATCTAAAATCTTTTGGGAAAATCAAGGCCAATGTACAACTTTGTAAGTGCCTCTATTAACAAAGGAACTGCTTGAGGATTAGGTTTGACCTGTAACATTTGATTTATGGACTCAGCAGTAATTGGAAAAAGTACTTCTTTGTTTGCATTCACTATTTCTCTTTGTTCAGGTACATAATAATTCTGACACAATCTGATAATCTCTAGGCATGGATGAGAGACTGGAACAACATATTTGGGCAAATTTTATTCCCAAATTTGGACTTCTTCCACCTGATCTAAAGACTTTTCATAGCTCCAGTTATGAAGTTCTAACGAATTGAATTCTACAATTGGGTCTGCTATTTTGTAGTCAACATCTGCTAATGGGGTGTGCTCAATGTCTACAACGGGAGGTTGTAGAGGATTCACAATGATAGCAGTCTTGGAGGACACAGTGGGAGTAGATTTAGGCATTTTTAGGCTTTTAGGACTACAAAACTATGTTTTTTTAGGTTTTCTGGTTACTTCTGTAAGATTAAATGGTTTACAGAAGTATTTTTGACTTTGAGAGAGGTTCTTGGATGAGAATAAGTAGAATATGGTTCTATTCTAGGATTTTTATTGCAATTTTTGACTTTCATATGTTTTTTAGACTCTTACTAGTTTATGAAATTGAACTAGGAGTTTTTCGGGTTTTTTTAATTAAAATATTGGCAGAGGGGTAATGTCACATGTTTTTTAATTAAAATATTTAACATATATTTTAACCAATAATGTGGGCGTGGGTATTAATATATAGTAAATAAAACATTTTTGAAAAGTGTTTAAATACCATATTGGCGGGGATTGTTTTTATATTGGATATTTTTATAATCTATTGGAAAAAAGGGCGGGTATTTATTCATGACATGGGATATATAGCCATAGATTAAAAATTTAAATAATGGGTTTTTGGGGTTAGTTATTTATAAAGGATTTAATAATATATGGGAAGGGTATAAAATAGGGAGTTAATAAATATAAGTTAGAAATTCAATATGAAATAAAGGTGTAACGTATGAAATGGATTAAAAATACAAAATTTAAAACTAAGTAAAGTGTAAAGATAGACAATTAAACATAGTTTGTCTCATTATTGTTTTTTCACACTTAAACTTAGGATAAATGTATTTTGTAGGTTTTGAGTGTTTTTTGAATGGAGATGAAATTAATTTTGTAGGGTTTTTACTTTTACTAAGAAAAAAAGTGTTTTTACTTAGGAAAAGGGAGCATGATTTTGGAAAAGGGTAAATATGTTGATGAGATGAGTTTTTTGTGGGAAATCCAATATTTTTAACCAATCAGTTATCAAGCCTTGGGTCCGGTCCCAACAGAAGTCAGAGAAATGCTCTAAGCCTTTTTAACTTAAGGTTTAGAATACTGGATCATTGTGGGGGAGGGGAAATTATTAATTTTTTCTCAATAATGCTTTATTACATGTCTTGCACAACTGCTTTCTACCTACCCATCATTATTTCTAACATTTTTTTACTTCATTTTCATGGGTGCATTTAATCTTGCAACCCTAAATCAATTTTTCTTTCAAATCACAAAAACTATCTAAATTAACCTTATTTCATCTGACGTCTTAGATTAGACTGTTGAGCTCCTCATTTATTCTTTAACTATCTACTGATTTGTCAAGTTTAAACTGTTTGACATATCTTTATTCTCTATCTAAAACATGAAATTCAAAGCATGATAAGTGAAGATTAAACTGTTTAATTGATCACATTTATTGACAATCTGCACATAATCATTATTCTTGCAGTAAAAGTAAATAGTAGTGGCATTTTGACTTGCTCATTTTCATGGCTTATTTTCCTCTTTTTTCTTTTGGGGTCTATTCTTTTCTAAGTCCTTTGATATTTATTTTAGGACTTTTACCCTCTTTTCATTTTTTTATTATTTTTCATTTTCAAAATATAGGAAAACAACTTGCAGAAAGCAAGGTATGTACATATTTACAAGACTATCAAAGTCAATTAAAAATTATGATTATTATAGGACCCTAACAGTGGCTCCAAATGGGGATGGCATTTCCTAGTTAAATGTCAATAACTTTTAAGACTAGTAGCCTTTGAATTTTGACTGTGATGACCCTGTAAGTATCTTCTGATCTCTGCAGTTATTCATATTGTATGATATTTTACCTTTCAAACCTTAGGGCCTTCTCTTTGGGCTTCAAATTTGTCAGGAAAACATCCAATCCAATCTAAAATCTTCAATGTATATGTACAATGATCAAAGTAAATGTAACTAACTATTTTTTATCTCAAAGGAGTAGTAGTGCTTCAGTGTTTTGCCATTTATTGGTCCACCTAGTAGATCTAATCCATCCATTTCTTTCAGAAAAAAAGCATTATTACCTTTGTAACCGTAAATCACATAAGGTCATTTCCATAGAAAATAAAATTTTCCATGTTTACCTTTGTCTTCTCTTCTTGAATCTCATTTTAACTCTTTATCTCCAATGTAGAAATCATCTTCTTTACTTTTTCTATCAAAAAATTTATTTATCTTATCCTGGATAACTTAAGACTTAATATAAACTTCTTCTCTTGTTTGTTGCAAGTTAATAGTTTGATTAATCCTTCTTTGAATGTCATTTGTTTCAACTTGTAACTCTTGGATAATATTCATTACTGGTACTCCTAAAGAAGATGGAAAAACAACATCCATTCCATAGACAAGCTAGTAAGGGGATGTACCAATAGATTTTTTAGTTGTAAGTCTATCTGCCCATAAGGAATTTAATAAATTATTGTTCCAATTCTTTTTGTTATCTTACAGTAAATTTTGATGATGTTTACAAGGCTCTTATTTGAAGATTCAGCTAGGCCATTACCTTGTGGGTAATATGCAGTAGAATGGCCTAGGGTAATGTGATATTTATGGAAAAATTCAATCATCTTTTTAGATTTGAATGTTGTTGAATTGTTAGTAATTATCTTTTGGGGACATCAAAATCTTGAAAGTATGTTGCTTTTTAAGAAGGTGATAATGACAGTATCTGTGGCTTGTCTAGAGGGTATGGCTTCAATCCACTTGGTAAAATAGTCAGTGGTTGTAACAATCCACTTATGTTGGGCTGATGATGGGGTGTGAATTTCACCAATGAAGTCAAGACCCCATTGTTGAAATGGGCTTTAAGGGCAGGGGGAACAATTTTTTCTTACCCTCAAATATTTGGCACTTGTGACAGGAGGTCACATAATTCTTAACATCTGCAAACAAAGTAGGCCAGTAAAAACCAGCTCTCAGGATTTTGTCTACAGTAGTCTTCCAATAGAGATGTCCTCCACAGTCACCTGCATTGAATTCTTGTAATACTTTGTCAGCTTCTACTTTTAACAAACAATTTTAAAAAATCCCACTTTGATTTCCAAAAATGTACATTGTCTAAAATACAAAATCTTACTACCTTTAGCTTTAAGAATCTTGTTTTTTTTCTTGATAAACGAGGGGGAGATTGTAAGTTTAGTAATACAAATATAGTATCTGCATACCATGGTGAGTCTGAAAAGACTTCACTGATCTTTGGAGTCGCCATCTCTTCCTGATCATCTATTTGGGCAATAAAATTTATGTCTAGGGCATGAAAATTTGATTCAGCCATGAGTTTGGCTAAACCTTTACCTTTTATCAATTTTGTGGGTTTTATCTCTATGTCATATTCTAAAATAGTGGCAATCCACTTACCTCTTCTTCCATCAGGACCATCCTGAGTAAGAATGTCTTTTACTACAGCATTTGGGACATAGGCAATGATGTGAGAATAGAGTATGTATACTCTCAAATCTTTAATGGCCTTTATGAAAGCTAGGGCTTGTTTTTCCATGATATTGTATTTTAAAGTAGCATCTCTAAGTGTTCTACTAAAGAAAGCTATGGGCTGTTCATAACCCTGGTCATTTTTCTGTAGTAAAACTGCAACAATGGTGTGCTCTGAAGCAAATGAAAAAAATGATGAAATCATTTTTGAAGTCATGACTTATAAGGACTGGAGTTTTGGTTCAGGCCCGTTTGATGGATTCAAAATATTTTTTGGCCCCAACAGTCCATTTAAGAACTGAATATTTCTTGAGCATATTATTTAATTCTCTAATTATCTCAGCTAAATTGGATATGAATCTTCTTAAAAAGTTAATCTTACCTAGAAAGGCTTGTAACTCTTTTATGTTTCTTGGTGGACTGATGTTAAGAATCGCTTCTATTCTTGCAGGGTCTATTCTAATTCCTTCCTTAGAAATTATGTGTCCTAGTAACTTGCTTTCTTCTAATCCAAATAAGGTTTTCTTAGGATTTAATGAGATGCCAAAATTTTTGCATTTTATAAAGATTTGTCTAAGATGATCCAAGTGTTCATAATCAATCTTAGAAAATACAATTATGTCATCTAAGTAAATTACCATGAATTCGTGAATTTCCTTTGCAAAGGCTATATCCATAGCTCTTTGAAAGGTTTCCCTTGCATTCATTAAACCAAAAGGCATTTTGAAATACATAAAAGTGCCGCAAGGAGTAGTGAAAGTTGTTTTGGCTTGATCCTCTGGTTGGACTAAAATCTGGTTGTATCCTGAAAATCCATCTAAAAGAGAAATCCTAGAAGAACCAACTACCCTTTGTAAAATGTGATCTATTTTTTGTAAAGGATAATTATATTTTAAGGATACTTTGTTTAGATTCCTACAATCAACACATAATCTAATCTCTCCTGTCTTTTTTTAGGTTGGAACTAGGTTAGAAACCCAATCAGAATATCTGATTGGTGCAATTATTTGTGCATCGTACATTCTTTTTACTTCCTTTTCTATTAAAGGCATCAAAATAGGATTGATTTTCCTTAATTTTTGTTTAAAGGGCTTTTGATCTTCTTTTATAGGAATTTTATGTTGAATTATGTTGGTGTCATAGGATTTTAGGTCCTCATAACTCTAGGAAAAAAAATCTTGGAATTCCTTAAAAAGAGCAATATATTTTTCTTTTTCTTGTTGAGGTAAGGCTTTGGAAAGTTCGATCATCTTGGGCTTTAACTCTGTGCCTATGTTTCATTCCTCAATGTCAGATCTAAGTGGCTCCATTTTGGGTTTTCTAGCAACATCATTTGAGTCAAATAAATATTCTAAAGGAGTTAAAACTTTTGGTAAGAAATTATCTTTGAGATTTAATATATTAGATTCTTCATCAATTATCTCATCAATTTCTACTCTCTCTAATGTATCTATATCTGATTAACTGAACTTATTTGGTTTAGAAAAATTTACTTTATTTACATCTACATTATTCAAATCGATTTCACTATCTAAATCTTGATCTATGGTACAATCAGTATCTATTTTATAGTTCTGAAATTTACCTTCATTATTCATAAAATGGTAAATTTGTTGATCTTGTGAGAAAATTTGCAAATATTTGAGATTGTCTAGAATTATTAGTCTGTGTTTTACTTCTGCAATATATTTATGATTGGGTTGAAAAAGTAAATTACAAGTACTAGCGAAGGTTGCTAAAGAGTGTGCTTGTAAGTTTTGCCTTCTTGGTATTGCAGAGAAATTACATTCCAATAAATCATCAATGAAATCTAGTACAGTCTCTCTATATTGGCCTAATCTAGGATTGCAAAAAGAATATTCACCATTAATTTGTTTTACAATCAACTCTGAATCTCCCAATATTGCTATTCTTTTTCTAGCTAAATTTCCGATAATCTGGAGTCCTAAAATCAGGGTTTCATACTTAGCCATATTGTTGGTGCATTTGAAATTCAGTCTGAAAGCATGGCCTTCTGCATGATTTTTCTCTATATTAGTTATCCATACTCCTACTCCTTCTCCTAAATTTTTTACTGAGCCATCAAAATCTAAATGCCATAGAGATTCATGAAAGGTATTATCATTGTTTTGTGTTTTCTTTTCTTCCCTTAGTTCAGTCTTGATTTCATTATAAGTTTCAACATTACATAGGATGAATGAATCTAGGTCAGTAGGTGTAATTTAAATTGGGTAATTTATTGACCTTTCAACACTACTCACCATATATTTCATTAATGTTTCCCTATATAACTTCTTAGGTTGACCAAAAACTGATATAGTAGCATAAGACATGTCCAATTGTAGAGATCCCTCTAACTTTTCTCCCCATAAGTGAGATAATAACATTCCATATTTGGGTGGGATATCAGCTACCACAATTTCCATTAGTATACTCTTACCAGGATATTGAACTAGTGTTACACATAAATCTTTGATTAAACCTAGGCATTTTACTTTACTAGAATCAAATGAAAATAAATCTTTGTAAGGCCTTGTAATTTCTAAGTTCAGGGTTTCCATTATAGCATTGGGCATTAATGTGAAGCTCCTGAATCTAACATTGTGTTGCGTAAGATTTGATCATGAATAGTTAAACTGATGTAAAATGGAGGAACTAATCCATCTTGATGCTTTCCATTTACATCTGGGCCAAAAATCAACTCTGGTTGATCATCATTCAAGTTTATAGAGTCTT
This sequence comes from Pinus albicaulis, assembly GCA_034641835.2. Taxonomy (NCBI): domain Eukaryota; kingdom Viridiplantae; phylum Streptophyta; class Pinopsida; order Pinales; family Pinaceae; genus Pinus; species Pinus albicaulis. The sequence goes on from CM076570.1 coordinate 1,479,190,230, forward strand.
CTCCATCATTTATGTTTAATGTTTCAGTGATGGTTGATTTATACAAATCATGTTTTACCAATTCTATCAAGGAATTGATATTTTTAACTTTGCAATTTCAGTTTGTATATTGAATGAAGGTTGTGATTTACTTATTTAAATTAACTCCTCTTTAGTAACTGTAGTTTGTGTTGGTTTATCTTGTTTTTCTACAATTATATTTTCATTTTCTGTTTGAGTTTCTTGTGTTTTACTGCTCTTTGTTTTCTTTTTAGGAACGGTTTATGAAGTAGTAGATGTTTTTTCAGATTTTGAAGTGTCTGAAGCTGTTTTTGCAGTGGCAGCTTTTGGATATGCTGATTTTGGATCAACAGTGGATGTTTTAGGATCTAAGTTTGTTGTCTTAACATAATTAGATGCTTTTGCAGTAGCAGATTTTTGTGAATATTTTGTAGCTTAAGCAACTTCAGCTGTTATGTCAACAATCTTAGGGCTTGGTAAAATTTTAGTATTGGAAAATTTTTGGGAAGAACTGGAGTTTTTCTTATTTTCCCTAAGGATAATTTGCAGAACTTTTGTTGTTGGGGCTTCTACTGTTTTCTTATTTTCAATTTGTGATAATTTCTTAGTATAAGGTTCAGTGTTTTTCTTACTCCTAAGTTTTTATTGCTTATGGACTTTGTTTATGGAAAAATCATAACCTTGTTTATAATCGAATGATTCACCTGAATCTAATTGAAGTTGTTGGAGTTCAAAAAACTCTTGATCTTCCTTTGTGAGAAAGATAATGTTATTATCATCTATTCTGATTAGATTGATGGTATCCTCATCCTCATCATTGTTTTGAGAACTTTCAGTATAATTCTCTTGCAATGGGGGTCTTATTGTCTGGTCTGGGGCTGATTCTTTTGATTTTCCTGAATTTGTGTTTTTCCTAAAATTGGGATTTCTAATTTGTTGTTGATTATCCCATTGAGGTCTTCTTTATATGTTGTCTAATCTATCCATCATTCTCTCTAAATTTTTAGCTAACATATCTATTTTTGTGTCTAAACTAGAGGCCTCTTCTTTCATGGTCACTCTCCTCTCATTTCTTAATCTTTCATTTTTAGCTAAAATGTTTAATTCTACTCTAACAACATCTGTTTTCATTCTTTCTAAAGTTTCTGCATTTCTTTCTCTTAACTAATATGCCATGTCAGTGTCAAATCCATTTGGGAATTTAAGTAAGAAAGAGTCAGGAGTGGGTTTTAGATTTGCAGGAATTGAATTGTAAACATTGTTATATCTAGTGCAGTAGTCTTGTACTGATTCATTGGGAGTTCTTTTCATTGCATCAAATTCAGACAATATTTGGAGGGGATTTTCTTCTTTTCCCATCTATTTAAAAATAATATATGGAAAACAGATAAATCAGCTATACTACCTGCATCAAGACCTTTAAACCATTTTTTTTACTTCTCTTGTTAATGTTTGTGCAAACAACCTCATTTGTACATCTGAGTCATCTATTTCATGAAGTTCAAAGCAATCTATCATTTTGTTTATGTGTTGTTGTGCAGTGTACTGTGTAGTAGCATCAAATTGTGGTATCTTACTTTGGTAATCCTGAGGCATGTCATGAAGTTTTCCTAGAATAACTATGGGAGCATACCTAACACCCATGTTGAAAATGGAAACAAGAAACAGTGAAGGAGGCCTCCTGAAACATCTTTCCTGATCCTAGTTGGAAAGTGATCACCTAAACTAGGTGGGGACCACACATGTGATTTTTGTCACAAAGTCTATTTTTAGACATATGGATCATGATCTATGAGTTGCAGGATGCTATTTATGGATGATTGGTCAAGTTGGTAAAAATAGATGAACCTCTATTTTTAGACATTGGGCGGAATCTATTTTTAGACTGCCAGTCTAAAAATAGAACAGTCAAATATTATTAACCCTTAATAATATTTGGACTATAAACATTATCTTATCCTCTTGGAGCACTTCAGTTTGATGCTTCGATGTGGCACATGCAGCTGACAGAAGGAAATACGCTTTTCCTATGGGTTAGTTGAGCTATTGCATGGTTGACTTCAGTTAGAACTCATGTGGCAGAGTTTGGTGGAGTTGATGAGACAGTTGGTGGAGTTGTGTTCGGTTTAACTTAGTTGAACTAGTTGCATTTAGTCTAACTGACAAATACACTAGTGATGAGTGGTGTGAATTAATTATTAATTAATTCACTAATTATTAACTCATAAATCAACTAAAGAACACATCAGTTAACTGCAATGCATGGACAGTTAAGTGGAGACCAGTGTTAGAGGTGGGTGAAAGGGTGAGTCTACTATCAGTTGTGACTATAGTGTGCATGAGATTTGCACAATCATTGGAGGAGATTTCCAATGAGGATTGCGCAGTTAAAGCCAAGGGAATTCGAATTCATTCCATTCATTCTCTCATCTTGGATTGCGCAGTAGAGGCAGGCAAACAGTGGAGGAGTTTTGAACCCGTGACTTGTTCAAAACTGAGCTAGTTTGTGTGTAACTTTTGGAGACAATATTGAGTACTTGTGAGGAGTATTGTACTGAGATTGTTACATGATTCTTCTTCATTATAATATATAAACAGTAGGGGGTTTTCAATTGTAAGCTTTCCCCAGTATACATACTGTGTTATATGTGTTGAATTTCTATGTGTGCATGTGAATGTTTTCAATACTGCTTGTTGTTTTTATTTATGCATGTGATGATTATTTCGTAGAATAGATTATGTGTTATGTATGAAGCTCAAATAGTATGTGACCAGGATAATCTCGGAGAATAATTCAACAAATTATTGAAATTTCTACATGGTATCAGAGCAAAATTGATCATCGGATCTATTACAGTGATTACAATTATTTCGGTAGACAGAGTCTGTAACAGGCCAGGTAGCCTCTGGATCCATCCTTTATTTGAAAGGTGATATATCCAGTAAATGCCCCTAAATTCGATTTCTGTGCTAGAAATACTTTGTTCTCACAGATCGGAAGCGGTTGATTTTTGAGCTGGTGGAATTCGAATTTGCAGCAGAATTTGGAATTCGAATTTGCAGTGTTTTCTTGGTGTCAAAGTCAAAATGTCTTATCAAGGATTGCGATTGGAGTATGCCTTGGAAGGCAGCTCGAATTATATTGCATGGAAAGACAGGATGGAGGCAGTGTTAGATGACAATGGGCTGTTGGAATTCATAGAGAAAGAAATTCCAAAGCCTACTTCTACGGATGCTGCTGTGATTGAAGCTTGGCAAAAGAAGACAACAAGGTGTCGAAGGATTCTGTTAGAGGGCGTGAAGGATCACATAGTATCCAACCTGCATGGTAAAGCTTCTCCATTCTTGATGTGGAAAGCTTTGACAGAATTGTTCCAGAGCAAGAGTGACCAAAGGAAGTTGGCGCTCAAGGATAAACTCAAAAATAAAGATGGAGAAGAATGACACTATTCCTAAGATACTTGACAAAGTTTGTCCACTCGCAGGATGAGCTTGGGAGGTAGGAGTTAGTGTGGGTATGGAGGATGAGAAACTGGTGAGCTTGGCTCTCCTCGGGCTTCCGAAAAGTTGGCATGCATATCAGGACAGTGTCAATGGTCGGGAGAAATTTCCAGGATGGGAAAGACTGTGGTCTGATCTTGTCAAGAGGAGATAAGGCAGAGTACCAGGGACGGATCTTCATCAAAGGCATCTGATGAAGAAGACTGTGCTTTGGCTGCCAAAGCAACGAAAGGGAAGGGCAAGGAGAAGGCTTCTCAATCCAGTGCGGATGGTAAAAAGCGTGACATGTCCAAAGTGAAGTGTTTTCACTGTCACGAGCATGGACATTACGCCACGAATTGTCCACAGAAGAAGAAGAACAAGCAGGCTACTGGAGCTACGGCTGGTGAGGCTCTTGCCTCACAATTTGAGCTGGACTTCTCATTGATCGCATGCATGGTGTCTAGTGCATTGGGATCAGGGTGGTATTTTTATAGTGGCACTTCCTTTCACATGATGGGAGATGAAAATATTTTCAGTGACTTGGTGGAGAAAGGTCTCCAGATGCATGTTGAGTTGGGTGACGGTGGACGATACAATGCGACCGACATTGGTACCATAACCTTTCAGAGGGAGTCAGGTAAACTCATTCTTTTACAAGATGTATTGCATGTACCGAGTCTAACAAAGAATTTAATCTCAGTTGCAATGTTAGAGGATAAAGGGTATGAAGTTGTCTTCAGAGAAGGAAAAGTTTTCCTTCGGCACAAGGCAACGGGACAAGTCAAGAAGATTGGGATTCGGGCAAAGAATCTCTACAGAATTGAAGTAGATGGGATGTCTACGGAGCTTCCTACTGTTGGGAAGCAGGAGAAAGACATGCAACTGATGCTTGAGAGGGAGCAAGTTTTGCATGCAGGTGATAGCGAACCTCGGGATGTGGAGCAGCCACAAGAGGATCATGGAGTGGAAGAAACCACTCATGCAGATAAATTTCGTGCCAGATGGGCAGAGGGAGTGCATGCAGCTATACCACCAGGTGAGAGGTGGGGCAACATGCATGATTAATCCCAAGAGGAGATTTCTGGGCAGGATTCATGAGATGGTGTGGATCTCATGAGTTGAACCTGGCTATGAGGTGCCCATAGCGCAGTAGTAGCATATTAGTTGGATTGATGCAGGCAGATCAAAGTGACAGTGTCGGATACTGGAGCGCGGATCAGAGTTGACAACAAGTGCAGAGTGCATGGGTGCAAGAGTTCAACAGCGTAGTGGTTCCTGATGACATGTGCAGTTGGTACCAACAGAAGTCGAAGAATTTGATGATAGATGCATCAGAATGATTGAGTTGTTTGGATCCTATTCATTTTCGAAGATGTTGCATGCAAAGGGTGCATGGCGCATGCATGGAGTTGCATGGTGCATGCATGAGTTTGCATGGCGCATGCAAAGGGTGCATGGCGAATGCATGGAGTTGCATGTCGAATGCATGGAGTTTCATGTCACATGCAAAGACAATCCTTTCCTGTTGAGAGGGAGTGTTGAAAATGGCAACAAGAAACAGTGAAGGAGGCCTCCTGAAACATCTTTCCTGATCCTAGTTGGAAAGTGATCACCTAAACTAGGTGGGGACCACACATGTGATTTTTGTCGCAAAGTCTATTTTTAGACATATGGATCATGGTCTATGAGTTGCAAGATGCTATTTATGGATGATTGGTCAAGTTGGTAAAAATAGATGGAACTCTATTTTTAGACATTGGGCGAAGTCTATTTTTAGACTGCCAGTCTAAAAATAGATCAGTCAAATATTATTAGCCCTTAATAATATTTGGACTATAAACATTATCTTATCCTCTTGGAGCACTTCAGCTTGATGCTTGGATGTGGCACATGTAGCTGACAGAAGGAAATACGCTTTTCCTAGGGGTTAGTTGAGCTATTGCATGGTTGACTTCAGTTAGAACTCATGTGGCAGAGTTTGGTGGAGTTGATGAGACAGTTGGTGGAGTTGTGTTCTGTTTAACTTAGTTGAACTAGTTGTATTTAGTCTAACTAAAAAATACACTAGTGATGAGTGGTGTGAATTAATTAATAATTAATTCACTAATTATTAACTCATAAATCAACTAAAGAACACATCAGTTAACTCAGTGCATGTACAGTTCAGTGAAGACCAGTGGAAGAGGTAGGAGAAAGGGTGGAGTCTACTATCAGTTGTGACTATAGTGTGCATGATATTTGCACAATCATTGGAGGAGATTTCCAATGAGGATTGCACAGTTAAATCCAAGGGAATTTTAATTCATTCTATCCATTCTCTCATCTTGGATTGCGCAGTAGAGGCAGGCAAACAGTGGAGGAGTTTTGAACCCGTGACTTGTTCAAAACTGAGCTAGTTTGTGTGTAACTTTTGGAGACAGTACTGAGTACTTGTGAGGAGTATTGTACTAATATTGTTACATGATTCTTCTTCATTATAATATACAGATAGTAAGGGGTTTTTAGCTGTAATCTTTCCCCGGTATACATACTGTGTTATATGTGTTGAATTTCTATGTGCGCATGTGAATGTTTTCAATACCGCTTGTTGTTTTTATTTCCGCATGTGATGATTAATGCATAGAAGAGATTATGTGTTATGTATGAAGCTCAAATAGTATGTGACCAGGATAATCTCGGTGAATAATTCAGCAAATTATTCAAATTTCTACATGGTATCAGAGCAAAATTGATCATCGGATCTATTACAGTGATTACAATTTATTTCGGTAGACAGAGTCTGTAAGCGGGCCAGGTAGCCTCTGGATCCATCCTTTCTTTGAAAGGTGATATATCCAGTAAATGCCCCTACAGTCGATCTCTGTGCTAGAAATACTTTTTTCTCACAGATTGGAAGCGGTTGAGTTTTGAGCTGGTGGAATTCGAATTTGCAGCAGAATTTGGAATTCGAATTTGCAGTGTTTTCTTGGTGTCGAAGTCAAAATGTCTTATCAAGGATTGCGATTGGCGTATGCCTTGGAAGGCAGCTCGAATTATATTGCATGGAAAGACAGGATGGAGGCAGTGTTAGATGACAATGGGCTGTTGGAATTCATAGAGAAAGAAATTCCAAAGCCTACTTCTACGGATGCTGCTGTGATTGAAGCTTGGCAAAAGAAGACAGCAAGGTGTCGAAGGATTCTGTTGGAGGGCGTGAAGGATCACATAGTATCCAACCTGCATGGTAAAGCTTCTCCATTCTTGATGTGGAAAGCTTTGACAGAATTTTTCTAAAGCAAGAGTGACCAAAGGAAGTTGGCGCTCAAGGATAAACTCATGAAAATAAAGATGGAGAAGAATGACACTATTCCGGTATACTTGACAAAGTTTGTCCACTGCAGGGATGAACTTGGGAGTGTAGGAGTTAGTGTGGAGTATGAGGAACTGGTGAGCTTGGATCTCCTCGGGCTTCCGAAAAGTTGGCTTGCATATCAGGACAGTGTCAATGGTCAGGAGAAATCGCCAAGATGGGAAAGACTGTGGTCTGATCTTGTGCAAGAGGAGATAAGGCGGAGTACCAGGGACGGATCTTCATCAAAGGCATCCGATGAAGAAGACTGCGCTTTGGCTGCCAAAGCAACGAAAGGGAAGGGCAAGGAGAAGGCTTCTCAATCCGGCGCGGATGGTAAAAAGCGTGACATGTCCAAAGTGAAGTGTTTTCACTGTCACGAGCATGGAAATTATGCCACGAATTTTCCATAGAAGAAGAAGAACAAGAAGCTTGATGGAGCTGCGGCTGGTGAGGCTCCTGCCTCGCAATTTGAGCTGGACTTCTCATTGATCTCATGCATGGTGTCTAGTGCATTGGGATCACGGTGGTATTTTGATAGTGGCGCTTCCTTTCACATGACGGGAGATGCAAATATTTTCAGTGACTTGGTGGAGAAAGGTCTCCAGATGCATGTTGAGTTGGGCGACGGTGGACGATACAATGCGACCGACATTGGTACCATAACCTTTCAGAGGGAGTCAGGTAAACTCATTCTTTTACAAGATGTATTGCATGTACCAGGTCTAACAAAGAATTTGATCTCAGTTGCAATGTTAGAGGATAAAGGGTATGAAGTTGTCTTTAGAGAAGGGAAAGTTTTCCTTCGGCACAAGGCAACGAGACAAGTCAAGAAGGTTGGGATTCGAGAAAAGAATCTCTACAGACTTGAAGTAGATGGGATTTCTACGAAGCTTCCTACTGTTGGGAAGTGTGAGAAAGCCATGCAATTGAAGCTTGAGAGGGAGCTGGATTTGCATGCAGGTGAAAGTGAACCTCGGGGTGTGGAGCAGCCACAAGAGGATCATGGAGTGGAAGAGACCACTCATGCAGAGAAATTTCGTGCCAGACGGGCAGAGGGAGTGCATGCAGCTATACCACCAGGTGAGAGGTGGGGCAACATGCATGATTAATCCCATGAGGAGATTTCTGGGCAGATTCATGAGATGGTGTGGATCTCATGGATTGAACCTGGCTACGAGGTGCCCATAGCGCAGCAGTAGCAAGATCAGTTGGAGTGATGCAGGCAGATCAAAGTGACAGTGTCGGATACTGGAGCGCGGATCAAAGTTGACAGCAAGTGCAAGAGTGCATGGGTGCAAGAGTTCAACAGCGCAGTGGTTCCTGATGACATGTGCAGTTGGCCAAGCAGAAGTCGAAGAATTTGATGATAGATGCTAGATGCATCAAGACTGATTGAGTTGTTTGGAGCCTATTCAGTTTCAGAGGAGTTGCAGAGCAGATGCATGGAGTTGCATGGCGCTTGTGAAGGTTGCAGGGCGAATGCATGGAGTTGCATGTCGCATGAAAAGACAGTCCTTTCTTGTTGAGAGGGAGTGTTGAAAATGGCAACAAGAAACAGTGAAGGAGGCCTCCTGAAACATCTTTCCTGATCCTAGTTGGAAAGTGATCACCTAAACTAGGTGGGGACCACACATGTGATTTTTGTCGCAAAGTCTATTTTTAGACATATGGATCATGGTCTATGAGTTGCAGGATGCTATTTATGGATGATTGGTCAAGTTGGTAAAAATATATAGACCTCTATTTTTAGACATTGGGCGGAATCTATTTTTAGACTACCAGTCTAAAAATAGAACAGTGAAATATTATTAACCCTTAATAATATTTGGACTATAAACATTATCTTATCCTCTTGGAGAACTTCAATTTGATGCTTGGATGTGGCACATGTAGCTGACAGAAGGAAATACGCTTTTCCTAAGGGTTAGTTGAGCTATTGCATGGTTGACTTCAGTTAGAACTCATGTGGCAGAGTTTGGTGGAGTTGATGAGACAGTTGGTGGAGTTATGTTCGGTTTAACTTAGTTGAACTAGTTGTATTTAGTCTAACTGAAAAATACACTAGTGATGAGTGGTGTGAATTAATTATTAATTAATTCACTAATTATTAAATCATAAATCAACTAAAGAATACATCAGTTAACTGCAATGCGTGGAAAGTTCAGTGGAGACCAGCGTTAGAGGTGGGTGAAAGGGTGAGTCTACTATCAGTTGTGACTATAGTGTGCATGAGATTTTCACAATCATTGGAGGAGATTGCCAATGAGGATTGTGTGGTTAAAGCCAAGGGAATTTGAATTCATTCCATCCATTCTCTCATCTTGGATTGCGCAGTAGAGGCAGGTAGAGAATGGAGGAGTTTTGAACCCGTGACTTGTTCAAAACTGAGCTAGTTTGTGTGTAACTTTTGGAGACAGTACTGAGTACTTGTGAGGAGTATTGTACTGAGATTGTTACATGATTCTTCTTCATTATAATATACATACAGTAGGGGGTTTTCAGCTGTAAGCTTTCCCCGGTATACATACTATGTTATATGTGTTGAATTTCTATGTGCACATGTGAATGTTTTCAATACCGCTTGTTGTTTTTATTTCCGCATGTGATGATTAATGCGTAGAAGAGATTATGTGTTATGTATGAAGCTCAAATAGTATGTGACCAGGATAATCTCGGAGAATAATTCAGCAAATTATTCAAATTTCTACAAGCCATATCTTGAATTCTAGCTTGGCTTGGGGGTAGATTAACAGTGCTTGGGGTTGAACTGGAAGCAGTAGTTGATGTAGTAACAGAAGTAACTAATGAAACTGGAATATGGGATGGTGAACTAGTAAAAGTAGTGGAGGAACTAAAGGATGGAGTGAAAGTACTAGGGAATGAAACTGGAATATATGAGGAACTACTAGAAAATGAGAATGATGTGTTTGAAATAGTAGAAGGTAAGCTAGTGGATGAAGTGGATGTAGGGGATGAAGGAAATAATATTCTAGGTTGTAAGGGTAGTCTAGAGATAAATGGATATGTATATTGAATGGTAGATGAAACTTTAGATGAAGTAGTGGTATCTAAATGAGGAATAGAAGGTTTAGATGTGTAAGCTAACAATTGGGCTAATTCAATAGCTTCATCAATTTCTTTAAGGATAGTAGAATTAATCTCTTCAAGTTTGTCTTGATTTCTAACTTTCTTTAATTTAGAATCTACTGTAATATTTTTCTGTTTTATGTCCAAAAATGAAATAAAAATAGGTTCTAAAAAAACAGTACTTAAATTATTTTCAAATATTCTTTTGAACAAAGAATTTTCAAATTTCAAATCAAACTCTATATCTTGCAGAGTTACTAGCTCTTGTGGTAATGAATTGGATTTTATTAATGGAACTTTAGCATCTAAATCTTCTATCTGTTTTTTCTTTTTTTCCAATTCTATGTGGGTGGTCTGCTATAACAACAGGTTTAGGATCTGGGTTAGACCTGGTATAGTAAATTTTCCTATAAGCCAAAATTACAGTTTTTTATACTCACAACTTGTCAAACAGTCTTAAAAGCAAAAGGATGATAAACATGATTTCCTTTAAGATCTAATTTACAACTAAGGATTGGTTAAGTCCCTAGTGGAGTCACCAGTATGTCATCACTCTAGTAATTCTCAAAGTTGTGAGATTTTGATTTATTGTAAGAACTCTAGAGGTAAACACAAACCAAATTTTAAACTCTAGGATCTAGTCTTCCTATGGTTCAGAGAGGGCTCTCTCTATAAAATTTAACTTTGTTTTGATTATAAAATATTAGGCTAGTTATGATTGTGCAATTTGGTTTTGATTTGATTTGGTTTGGTGGGAAAAAATCACTTAATGAGATGGATAGTGGGAAATATTTTTGTCTATTGGGTTAAGGAGTCAAAAGTCAAGCAGACAGAGCTAAGATCAAATTCAAAAGTTCAAATGTTTTAAGGGCAAGAGAGATAAGCCTTTGAATATCTTGGAAGGCTGTTTGGTGAGTTTATATGATCGGGATAAAGAGCAATGAAGAGTTCTTTGATCCAGAAAAGAGAAGTAGTAGGAAGAGGTCAAACGAAAAAGGGAGCAATTAAAGGTTCCCTACTGTGGAAATCAACAAAAAACATAGAAATGACAAACAGTAAAGATAGGGTGCTTTTAACAAATCCTAAAGTAATACTTCTGTTTATTCATTCAAATTTAGAACACATAATCGATGCATGAAACAAAGAAGATAAACAATGACAAGTAGAAAATACTTCACTTTAATAGCTCATCACATGAATCTTGAAATATGATGCTTATTGATTCGATCCAGTCTGCTACTCAAACTTTGCAACACAAAAGCCTTCAAGTCCAACAAAAATGACTATAGAAATCTCCAACAATTTTATTCCTAGAATGCTTCTAGGAATTAGCTAAGGAAAATAGAAATATCTTTACAACAAAATAGAGACAGCTGCTAAACAAATCAGCACGTTGTCCTATCTATCCAAATAAAATAGAAACTAATTGTGGATTAGGTGCAGCTGGCTGCCTTGGTGTCCTCTTTGCTAGCTTAGATATTCCAAGTTTGTTTTAAAATCTGATCTTCTTTATCTTATACTCTTTCACTTTGATTCCCTTTAATCTGATACTCTTTAACCACTAATGCTCTTTAATCTCTGTAAAATTGTTTTTACTGTTGCAATAAAATTTGTTTTGACTGAAAATCAGCAAATTGTTTTCTTCATCTTATCTGCTTTTTAACTTTCACATTAAATCAGTAAGTGATTGCCAAGCTTCATCATCAGGAATTTTTATTCTTTTCAACCTCCTGAAATTTTCATCTGCCCCAGTATATCTGGAAAAAGTTGGTTTTATGACAAACAAATGTCTTATCTCATGTTGCAAATAAAATAAATCTTCAAAATTTCTGAGTAGGTCTTTTCCTGTAGGGATAATTTGTCCATCTTTCTTGTTCACTTTCTCTTTTGCATATTCTCTGATATTTTTATTGTAATCTTCCTCAGGCATCAACTTATCATTGATGACCAAAATATTAGGCAGAATTCGCTACCTTAGATTTTCAAATTTAACCAGAAACTTGGTTATGGTTATGTTCATATTCTCACACTTCTCTTCAAGTTGTTTAATCAAGTTCTTATTTGAAATGACCTTCCTTATTTCAAGGATTGTTTTAGTCCTGTCAGTGATCTCAATTTCTTCTAACCTGCTTTTTTTTAATGTTGAGAAACTTGATCAATTCTATGGCTTGCTCAGGTTTGTCACCTAGCTCATCTTTAGTCTTCTGAATTTCTGCTAGTGCTTCCTTCAGTAAATCCCTCTGTTCAAAGATTACCTGAATTGAGGGTCACACATCATTGATGGCTTCAATGATTTTGTTCCATAACTGGTTTTTCACATATAATATTGGCTCCTTCAAGGTCAAATCCTTTTTAAGTTTCTTCAGTTCTTCATTTAACCTATTAGCCCTTTTCTCATGAGTTTTGGCATTGATTTGGGCTAATTTATTGGTATCTTCAAGATTATCTATCACTTTTTTCAGTTTATTAATCTCACTTGTCTGAAGTGACATCTCTTCCATAGATTTAACTAATTTACTGGCCTCATCTGAAGGTTGAGCTGCTGTAGTGGATGAATCTGTAGCTAAAGTTGTAGATGGTGTCACTGGCACCGCAGTAGCCAGTGGTACTTTGGGTGCCAACTCTTCTACTAGAGTTGAAGGCACAACAGTAGTAACTATAGGAATTACTGTAGGAGTTTGTTGTGTTTTAGTAGTTTCCTTTTCATGGACCAGTTTTTCCATTTGGATATCCATTTCTTTGATCTGTCCTGTTAGCTGAAAGATTAAGTTCATCATATCATCCTTTCAATCTATTCTTGTATTATTTATTTAGCTTGTGGATGTTCAGTTGATGGCAACTTAAGCTATTTCCTCAATGCTGCAATGTCATCATTCTTCTTCTTTACTAACTGTTCTACTGCTTTAACATTAGCAGGATCATATCCAACTTGTAGGACCAGCTCTTCTAAAGATTTAATTCTAAGATCTTTAGCACATAAGGAGGCTTTGTCAAGTTTCATTTGATATTTTGTGTTTATGATTGTGTTCTAAAGTTTCTGAACACTCATAGCCTTGGTTGTAATGGTAGAATATAACATCTCTGAACTCTGTCTATGAAATTCTATTTGATCAAGTGCATGAATTTTCTCTGTTTGTACTTCTAGATCAACCTTTTTTTTAGTCTGCAACTATATTTGGAATCTTCACTGTAGGTTGTAATACTGACATGATTAGCTTTTTATTTGAGTAATCAAAGGATGATAAGAGTCAGTTTTGAACACTTGGTGTTTGCTTCAAATATTGAGAGTAAATCTCATTCTTAATCTCTTCATTCTTTGTCTTGATTTGTTTATACCTTTCCTTGATATCAAGGTCTTTTTCCTCTGTTTTCTGTGAAGATGATGCTTCCATGTTTTGATGTTTCTCTATCAACTGTGCATTTGAATTTTCAACCCGTTCTTCATTCAGATTCTCTGTAATTTGCTCATTTGTGATGACTGTAGCAACATATGTGTTTGTTGTTGGGACATCTGTGTCTTCAACCTCAATAGTAACTTTTTATTTGTCCACTGAGTTTAACTTAGGCTTTTTATTATATCTTAATTTGAACCTATTTTCAGTAGTGGTTTCAGCAACATAAGAACTTTCTTCTCTAACTCTCTTAGTGGCTTTCTCTGTTTGATTTGCAGTTTGTAAAGTGTGACTAGTATCACCTTGCTTTATTGCATCTATTAAAGTGTTTTCTGTCCAATTAGTCTGATTGACATACTTCTAAATCTCTATTTTTTTCTCATGAATGTAGGGTGTTAGTTTACACTTAACCCTCATTTTACTCAATATTCCTTGTGGATCATAGTTCCAGGAGAAACTCTCTTCAAATTTGTACTCTAGTAACTGTTTGGCTGCTTCTATCTCTACATCTCTATGATTACAAATGAAGGGTCCCACTTGATTCTTCAACTTAAATTGTGTTTTCTTCTTTGCTGCTAGGAAGTTGATAGAATCATAATTTAATATTTTCCTAATGTATTCCAAGGAAAAAACCCTCATTGGTACATATTTAGGTCGTTTATAAGGCAACAAGTTAGAGCCAAAAACTCTGAGCTCTGTGTATTTTTCATAAAAATACCAATATGGGTCTTTGGAAATAGGTTATGAGCTGTTCGATGGGTCCTTGGTATCTTTTCAGGTCTCCGGAAGCTTTATTGGACTTTTCGCAATCTTCAACAGCAAATGCAGTATTTTCACTAGTTCTGGGCATAAAATTAGTGCGAATTACTTCGTTCTTTGAGTCGAGAGGGAACATACAGTTTACAAATGTAGGAAAGGGATAAACAATGAAATTTTGGGGTTTTTTTAGGCAATTTAGGGCTAATCTTGCCTGCAATAAATGACGGTCATGTCGGACAATACACGGTTTTTGGGCTTCAAAGGATAGAAACCGCGAGTGGTTATCGCGTAGGTTTGAATGGTAAGTGGTTTCAATCGAATTGGATGTGATCCAACTGAAATGAGCCACATGGAGGAGGGAGAAAAGGCTAAAACAACCTATTTTGCATAGAAATGAAATAGTTAACAATGCGCGACTTTATTTGTGATATGGGATTTTAATCGTTGGATTGGGAAGCTCGAGTGCAAACGACGGAGATTTAATTTGGAAGATGCTCAGTATTCAGAGTGGGTCCGGGGTTCGATATATGCCATGGGATGATTTATAACATTATAAATATAAATTTATAACGTTTAAAACCTTGTATTATAGGATTGGCGGAGGGGTAATGTCACATGTTTTTTGATTAAAACATTTAACATATATTTCAACCAATAATGTGGGTGAGGGTATTAATATATAGTAAATAAAACCTTTTTGACAAATGTTTAAATACCATAGGGGCGGGGATTATTTTTGTATTGGATGTGTTTATAATCTATGGGGAAAAAGCAAGGGTATTTATTTCATCATAGGGGATATATAACCATAGATTAAAACTTTAAATAATGGGTTTTTGGGGTTAGTTATTTATAAAGGATTTAATAATATACAGGAAGGGTATAGAATAGGGAGTTAATGAATATAAGCTAAAAATTAATATGAAATAAAGGTGTAACATATGAAATGGATTAAAAATACAAAATTTAAAACTAAGTAAAGTGTAAAGATAGACAAATAAGCATAGTTTGTCCCATTATTGTTTTTTCACATTTAAACTTAGGATAAATGTATTTTGTAGGTTTTGAGTGTTTTTTGAATGGAGATGAAATTAATTATATAGGGTTTTTACTTTTACTAAGCAAAAATGTGTTTTTACTTAGGAAAAGGGAGCATGATTTTGGAAAAGGGTAAATATTTTGATGAGATGAGTTTTATGTAGGAAATCCAATATTTTTACCCAATTAGTTATCAAGCCTTGGGTCTGGTCCCAACAGAAGTCAGAGAAATGCTCCGAGCCTTTTTAACTTAAGGTTTAGAATATTGAATCATTGTGGGGGAGGGGAAATTAGTAATTATTTCCTGATGATGTTTTATTACATGTCTTACACAACTGCTTTCTACCTACCCATCATTATTTCTAACATTTTTTTACTTCATTTTCATGGGTGCATTTAAGCTTGCAATCCTAAATCAATTTTTCTTTCAACTCATAAAAAATATATAAATCTAACCTTATTTCATCTGAGGGCTCAGTTAAACTATTGAGCTGCTCATTTATTCTCTAACTATCTACTGATTTGTCAAGTTTAAATTGTTTGGAATATCTTTATTCTCTACCTAAAACATGAAATTCAAAGCATGATAAGTGAATATTAAACTGTTTAACTAATCATGGATTATGGCATTTATTGACAATCTGCACGTAATCATTATTCTTGCAGTAAAAGTAAATAGTAGTGGCATTTTGACTTGCTCACTTTCATGTATTATTTTTCTCTTTTTTCTTTTGGGGTCTATTCTTTCCTAAGTCCTTTGATATTTCTTTTAGAATTTTTACCCTCTTTTCATTTTTTTATTATTTTTCATTTTCAAAATATGGGAAAACAACTTGTAGAAAGCAAGGTATGTACGTATAGACTATCAAAGTCAATTAAAAAATTATGAACCCTATTAATATAGGACCCTAATAGTGAGTAAATATCCAATGAATTCAAGAACTTCTATAGCAAAGAAGGAATTCAGAGAGACTTGATTGCGCCTCATAACCCACAACAGAATGGAGTCACAGAAAGAAAGAACATAACAATTGTGGGTGCGGCACAAGAGATGTTGCATGATCAGGGCCTACCGTTGTATCTATGGGTAGAGGCATGCAACAAAACTATATTTGTGCAGAACCATAGTCCTCATCGGATTCTTGGCATGAGTACACCAAAGGAGGATTTTTATGGTAAGAAACCTAATGTTTCATATTTTAAAAATTTTGGCTCATCTGTCTATTTCCATGTGACCAAATATTCCAGGAAGAAGATAGAACCAACAGATGAGATTGGGATATTTGTGTGGTACACTAATACTCCCCAAAAATATTAGGTGTATTTGCCAAACAACAGGATGATTGTTGTGAGACGGGATATAAAATTTGATGAGGAGAAAGCCATGTGATTTTCCCTTGGGAGGGAGCTTGATTTGCATGCAGATGAGGAACTCTTGGTTCCAAAGGATGAACCTCAAGATGTGGAGTAGCCACATGTGGATGATCATGGAGTGGCAGAAACCACTCATGCAGAGCCATCCACCAGACATGGTAGAAGGCACACCACGGAAGCTGATAGATTGAAACTTGATGCGGCAAAACATGTAGGAGCACCTAATTCACTGCCCAGACAGAGACAGTCTCCAGACAAGTTTACTGGATACATGGCTCTTATGAGAAAGTGTATTGTGATAGAACCATCCTATTTTAAGGAAGTAGTGCAACAACCAATTTGGGTTGACGCCATGGTTGATGAGTATGAATCCATCATCAAGAACAGTGCATGGGAAGTTTTCCCAAGATTAGTTGGAAAATCAGTGGTTGGATCTAGATGGATCTATAAGGTGAAGCATGAAAAAAATTGGAGTGTGGAGAAGTATAAGGCTAGATTTGTAGCCCGGGGATTCTCACAAGTTGAGGGGATTTACTATGTGGATACCTTTGCACCAGTTGTGAGGTACTCATCGATTAGATCTATCCTTCCACTCTCAGCACAAATGGGGTGGCAGATACGTCAGATGGATGTGAAGGCTGTGTTTCTCAATGGAGTTATTGAGGAATAAGTTTACATTAAGCAGCCAAAAGGTTTTGAGACCTTTGACAGTGAGTCACATGTGTGTAGACTCAAGAGAGCACTGTATGGGCTAAAGCAAGCACCTCGTGCTTGGTACACTAGGATTGAAAGATATTTCTCTGGGTTGGGCTTCAAGAAGAGTGAAACAGATGTGAACTTGTACTACATTGTGGTTGATGGTAAGCTCTTGATTATCGTACTTTATGTTGATGATCTGATTTTGATAGGTGATGAAAATCTCATAATTTCTTGCAAAGAGGATCTTGCAAGAGAGTGTGAGATGATGGATATGGGACTCCTTCACTATTTCCTTGGTTTGGAGATATGGCAGCGAGATGGGGAGCTAGTTGTTTCTCAAGGCAAGTATGTCAAAGAGATTATGAAAAAGTATCACATGGAGAGTTGTAAACCCATGGAGACTCCTCTTGCAGGAAACTAAAGGAAGCACTAGAAAATTTGGCCCAATTTCTGACGACCTCTTCATCGCTATTCCAACACATAGTCGTCACAAGAGCGATAGTTAGAAGTCAGACAAAATGTGGTTAGCCATTACGTCACAATTCTGACGCTTTGCCAAAGTGTCGCAAATACCAACACTTTTTTCCGACATTTCCAAACAACCGTTGCTCTTCCGACGTTTCCCAAAGTGTCGCAATACCAATGCTTTCAAAGCGTCGCAATACCGACACTTACAAAGTGTCGCAATACCGATGCTTTAGAAGCATTGCAATACCGATGCTTACAAAGTGTCGCAATACCGACACTTTCAAAGCGTCGCAATACCAACGCTTACAAAGTGTCGCAATACCGATGCTTTAGAAGCGTCACAATACTCTATGGCTAACCACGCTTTTAAGGTGTCGCAATACCGATGCTTTCAAAGCATCGCAAGACAAACGTTTTTGTTAACCACGCTTTTAAGGTGTCGCAATACCGATGCTTTCAAAGCGTTGCAAGACCGATGTTTTTGTCCCAAGGCGTCACAAGACTGACGTTTCTAGGACGTCACAAGACCAATTTTTGCTAACCACGCTTTTAAGGTGTCGCAATACTGACGCTTTCAAAGTGTCACCAGACCGATGTTTTTGTCGCAAGACCGTGTGGATTGTTTTACCAATGGCTATATTTGGTTTAATATTTTTTCGTGTTTGGAATAAAGCCATGAATGCTTATATACCAAGGCCAAAAATTACTCCATATTTTGAGCATCAGTTACAAGTTCGTTTTCATGTTTGGTTCAGTGTAAATAATATCAGCTTCACAAATATGATTCTCGGACAACCTTTATCAACAAGCTCTTGGATAAAACTACTCAGTAAATTCAATCAATGCTTTTAAGCAAATAGAATGTTAAATTTACCAACCATTTTCTTATCTATTTTCCTCAAGGTTACAAAACCCACAATGCACATAATATGCCTCAACGAACTCTTATATTTAAAATTTGATTGAATCAAAGCGCCAATACCATTCAGATTTTAAATAAACCCAAATAAACCATGGTCCAAACCTGTTTCATGAATCAGATCCATATATCATATCAATATTGACTTGGAATAACATAACCCAAGGTATCACCACTTAGATATATATCTATGGCCCACACTCGCCAATCATCATAACATTAATCCGTCCATAACTTATTGTTTCATGCCAAATTTTGACTATGGGTTAGGCCTAAAATACCAACAAACCAACTGCATTGTTATCCACTACCTTATGACTTAATCTTTGCCATGACTTTATTATCATTTAGAAACATGTATTATATGACCCAACTCAAAGGTTAAGAAACCTTATAATAGACCTCGACCAATACACTATGACACATCGGGTCCACAAATGGTTTAACCCCAGTCATTAACACTAAACATCAACGCAATATAGTCAGGCCCACAGTACTTACTTCATTAACTTTTGTCCCTCACGCAGTCGCGACCACTGTCGATCTCCCAACATATTTGATCGAATGAACACAACGCATATCACGTATCTCCCGAACCTTAACGCTCATAATTTATGCGACATTCACGGTTTTTCGAAACCACCCTTGGCTTACGTGTCAAGCGCTGGAGTATATCGCGTTTTTTTGACAAAAACTCTTTACCACTTTCCCAAAGCGCGAGACCACTAGTTTTGGACTCCATTTTATTGTTCACCGTTAGATCATGGTTCCGCCATATCTCTCGTTCATGGTTCCACCTTCGCAGTTTCCTTACTCTCGGTCTCAAACCATATCATTCTACCAACAGAAGTTACAAAGCCAATTCAATACATATTATGCCAGATACAAAGGTTTTCTTCGTGTCCTTCACAACAACCTCATCTACTCCTATTAATACCTTCACACAGGTTAACATACCTTTGGTTCATAACATGGATCAACTGGGTTTAATTCAACACGACAGGTATCACTCAATTACATCTTCGAAGTAAAAAGGACCTTCTCTGCCATTGTAAACCAACCAATATAGGTCATATATAATCGGACTCAATCGAGGAATATGGGTTCGATTTTCATGAGATTTATACAGAATTAATATAAACAGAGATTTCAATTGCTATTCATAATTATAAGCAGAACACCCTCTAACCCTATCACAGAGTTCATCACGCATTGCTCATACATTCTGAGTATTGAACCTCTGAACATTTCTCACCCAGAACCTATCAATTCATGCATACTTAATTTAGAAGCAAATTACTTCATATACATACAAATGAAATCAATTACAAATAGAGTTCTTGCCTTCGGCCTGGTCTTCAATCAAGTGGCCTCTTCAGGAGTAAACTCTCGTTGCACAGGACTGAATCTTACTACTCTTCGACATAGACAAGAATAGGCTAACAAGTAGAAAATCTTACTACCAAAATGCATATTTATATGATAGCATTCACCCTTAATGTATGTTATTTTCTTTTTCAGCTGTCATTCAACATGAATGAATCTACAAGAGTAAGGAGCAGGTATTTCTATAACTCCTAGAGCTAAAAGAAATAAATCTGAAGACTTGTTTTCCTATTGATCTTAAAAAACGGATACTTGTCTATTTGACAATTGTAAAAGAAAGTCGAAAGTAATTTTTTTCCCACATTTTTCACTCTCTTATACCCTAGTTTCAAACCATTTCAATGAGTACTATCACCAAAGTGAAATTTATATGAATCTATTCCTGAAGTTAGAATGATGTATCATAATATATATATATATATATATATATATATATCCATGTGGACTGTTTTGTTAAATACATATGAACCAACCTATTTCTGAAGTTAGAGAGGGGATTTGACTCCATCAGTAATAAAGAATGGACTTCTATATCGATTTTTTTCCACATAGAAGAGACCATAATGATTAATTACATAGAACACCCTATCAACAAACAAATATGGGAATTTTAACAATTAACATGAATATGAATATCAAATAACTCAATGGAAAGATCCGCATTCCCAATCTCCATCAATTTTTCCAAAAAATACATGTGATTTGAATGATAAGGGTATTGCCGTCATCATTGTTTCTTTAGGTGAGACATTTCCCAATATGCAAATTTTATTTGGCACCTTCACACTTGTACTTATGGACATACTTCCTGTATAAATGCAAACTCTTTAATTTTCCCAGAATGATGAATAAGAACAAAATCTCAACTAAGGGGTTTACACCAATCATGCAACCATTTTCAAGAACCTGTTTGATTTTGTCACACTGACACAATGTGGTATGACAAACCACATTTTCTATTTACATTTAAAGTGCATTCATCTTTGTAAAGACTTTGACCCGAAAAGGGTCACCATTAGAACAATTCCTGCAGGAAAATTACATAGATATGGTAAGCATAGTTTTGTTTAACTGCTCCTGTGAATAAATCTGCGAATTTGATCAATAATGGAAGCCGTAAAACATGGCTTGCTTAAGAAGGAAAAACTGACTATGTTTGTGACTTATTGGTCACCTCAATGTAAATTTAATTACTGCATTATCTCACTATCAATTCCTTGTGTTCTTTATTCCACATTGACATGCTATCCTATGAGCTAAGCTCTAGAAACTAATTGTAAGAAAGATGTACAAAATTTTCATTTTACAAATCTGTTCTGTAAAGGCTGATGATACTATAATTCACTTCCATTGAACTATGAGAAGATTACATCATAGGCTCTGCTTCAATACCACATAATAAGGGGAACTTCAACATATATGTGAAAGTAAGATCTTGTGATCCTTACTTCACCTTAATTTTATAGACTCAAATATGCACATTGACCATCTAAAGCATTACAAGCTTTGCTCCTGCTTCCATTGATAGTATTTATGTGAGGAAATAGTAGAGAGTTTGTGATTGTTGAACTGCAAAATCACCCCCTAGTACAACCTTCCACGGAAACTACTAGCCCCACAGCTACAGGGGCATCCCTTGCTAGGTAGTAGCTTGTAACGATAATCATAAGCTAGCTCTTCCCCAAAAGCAATCTAACATCAACCCAGAACTTGAGTTAATGAATATGAAACTTCCCCAGCTGCTATACTGAACAACATCACTCTATATTTCATTAAAACAAATGCAAATTCAATACGAAGAACAGTGGAAGATGTGATATTCAAGGCAATCCAATTGCACAACTTACACATAAAGGCATACACCAAAAAAGAAGAAGACTAACTCCAAAAGAAACCACATACATCTCGACTCACATACAGGCCAATATGTGCAAGCTGACAATCCATGCTCTCCACTAATACTTGGTAATTTACTAGGTTTGGTGAGCAACTGGAATACACAAACATAAACGATATTAGTCCCATGGTTGAAGCAGAAAGAATCTGGTGCCACTAAAAAGAAAAACCCAGTACAGAAGTGACATTCAACCCCTGAAAAAATTATTTTAGGAATATTATGTTTAGTATGCAAACTTATTGTTAAAAGTTATAAAACAAATAAGAAAGCAAAATGATGTGTGTTACCTATGATTTATAAAGCGTGAAACATTCCCATAGTTGGTAGCATCAATAACATATGGTTGTACACCATCAATCAAATCACTTGTATCAATATGGGCGTCAATATCATATAGGTAGCTACAGTCTTCATTGTCATACCTGAATAGTAGTAATTTAGAACAAACAAGAAAAGCAGTGGGAGTAAGCAATAGGTGCATTCAGTTAGAGAACCATTTTTGATGAAGAAATAGGAAAACATAATTTAGTACAAGATAAAAATTTTCCTTTCTCCTCTTTTATTTGCTTCTTGATCATTTAAGACCTCTCCAAGGTATTCACAAATGAATGTCCCACGTGAAATTGATTGTGCAGCTCTAACTGTCTAGCCCTAAAATCAAACAGAAAGATAGACCAAAACATTGAAACAGAATTGGGGTCTTGTTGCACCTTGGTTTATTGATAATTTTGAAACCAAGCTTTTGATTTTTGAAAAAATGCATCTGACATTAACAAGTGAAGTTATTTACATTCTAAACCATGATTGCATTTCAATAATGCTCCTAATGCTCTGCAGAGAAGGAAAATTTCTGAAAAGGCAGCTGATCAGAGCAATTTCCTCCTCATCCAACCCTGAAACCCTTATACGCACTTTCTTGAGATTTGTCTATAGTGGGAGGGTCAAGCTTCTTGTAGCTGGACTTGCTGCCTCAAAAGAATTGCTTTCCATGGAGAGTTCTTCGAGATTGGAAAAATGGGCAAGTAATGTGAGCGAAGGCACGTGAATACTCCACCCATAAAGGGTAATTTTTCTCAGAGAGTTCTTGTTAGAAGGAAATTCTAGTACATTAAGATTTGTTGTGGAAAAATGTAGATCCCCGCAAGAATTTAGCTCCAAAATCAACATTGAGTTGTGTATTGTAAAATTCACCAACTTTGGGCAATTCACTGTTAATGTCAGTGGGATTTTATGGTAATTTCCCGAAAAATTAAAATACTTGAGACTCTGAGAAGAAATTTTCAAAGTGTTTAGGTCCATAGTACACGATCCAACTCTCAAATTTTCAAGAAGAGGGAATTTTGCTGCAAGCTGCTCAAGCATATCATCAATAATATAGACATCTGATAGAAAACAGGTTCTAAGGTATCTGAAATCGGAAAATTCTGAAGGTAGTTTGAAATCAAAATCCGTGAGCTCCAAAAAAGTGAGGCAGTCGCAGGAAAACAGAGAATTTGGAATGTCCATACGAAATGGAAGACTTAAAGTAATTTGTTGCACTCTCTTTATAGATGCAGCCAAAAATGATTTCCATATTAACTGTTTATGCAGTGGCAAGTCAATATTTTCATATTTCCAATACGGATAGTTTATTGAAATTTCCAAACTTTCAAGATCTTCATGATGCAAATATAGGACGTTCGTTTCAAGTTCTCAGTGGGCAGGGTCATTTTTTTTCTCATGTGCTTCTTCTTCATATAAATGAAGGTGGTTTCTCTTCTCTGAAAAAAATTCCAGGAATGAAAGAAATATTAGGAAAATCCTGGGCAAATCAGCCTACCATATATTCCCCGAGACTAGTTATATATATCAGGGTTGGCTATCTTGCTTGCACAAAGTTTTAGTGTCAAAAGCTTTAGGAAGCCTCCACATTATTGGCCGCAAGTTTGGGTTTTAATCACAGTGTGTGCCCATATCGTTCTGAAGAATTCTGTGTTGTTATTGCTGGAGAGTAGAATCGTCATTAGGAGATTTTTAAAGGAGTATTTGAAGGGGACTACATATACTATTGTCTGTAGAGGGGAGTGATTGAAAAAAATCATGTCTGGGTTTATCTGTGTAAGTATCGACAAGGAAATCAAGTAGAAACTTCATCACATGAACAATGCACTTCGCCGCAAGGATGAGTTGAAGTCTCCAAAAGAACTGGTATTAAGCATGGAGGCTATGAGAGAATTGGTAATGAGCATCGAAGTGATCTCCAGGTAGATCTAGCATTACCACTTGGTAATCACTTGGAAGGGAAGTAAGATGTCAGAGGTTAGGGCCTGGGTTAAGAGATTTAATGAATGGCTTCATGATTTGGACTCTCTTCTGTAGGAGGCATCCGAAATGGCCCAACAGTGTACAAAGCCAACGCAGCAGGGCATTTTTCACGATGAAAGGAGCGAAAAGATGAAAAAATTGTCAAAACATCTCAATTCTCTATCTAGTTCGATTGACATTGTCAATGCCCGAACCGATGGGATAGTTGCCAATGCTAGGCACATTACCCCTGGTTGGCAAACAGTTACGACCAGTTCTAGCTAGGGATCAAAATAATGCAGGTAATATAAGTTTCAGCTAGGGATCAAAACCCAGATCGAGATCGCAGTTGGGTATTGTTTCCCTAGAGAGGCAGATCTAAGGAAAAGACACCTGTGGATCAGGCTTATAAGCTCCCACAGAGGCCACTGTGCATTTGTTTCATCAAATCAGGTTGGTAATGGGTTGCAGTCACAATAGAACAAATTACAAGCAGACCCATGAGACAAGATCCTGAAAAAAAAAACTAAAACACCAACCAAAATTCTTGTTGTATTGAAGAATAAGAGTACTTGTTTTTGGAGTTGTGGAGTTGAGATAAATGCAGAGATCCTCACACTGTCCATGGTGCCAGATCCATGAGCACGGCTTGGGGCACAAATCTCCCACATCCTTCCTCCAAACCTGCAATAGTATGACTGCATCCTTCCTCAGAACTGGCGAGTACAGTATGGCCGCATTCTCCCTCCTTCCCTGGAAAAACCATGCAACTAGAGGGAAATGAACGAGGGAAATTAAAACTTCTGATATTTCAAAATTTTTGACATTTTGAAATGAAACACGTGTTTTTTTAAGGCCACTCAAATTAATTTAAAAATATATATTTTTTAATAATTATAATAATTTCTAAATAATTAAAATAATTTCTAAATAATTAAATGTTTGTTTATTTCAATTGTTTAAAAATATTTACAATAAAAAAAATAAAACATATCTTTTTGAGAAGCAATTAAAATTATGAGTAAATAATGGACTGATTTTTGCATATAGTAATCCTTCTACCCTACTAAATCATCATGCTTTATTAAAAGGAGTTTTAAACTTTACACTATTAAATTATGTTGTATTTTAAATATTTGGAGTTTTAATCTCTTTTTTATTTTTTTTCTTTATAATTTATGTATTATTTTTTTCCTTATTTTTAAGTATTACTTTAAAAGTGAAATTTACATTTTTTTTCTTTAATGATAGTAATCTATGTATTCATTCATTCAAATTAGATACATTTTCTATAATAAATAAGGACTATCTACACTCGCTGTTGGAGCCACTAAGCAAAGAGCAGTTGATCTCTTTGATGGTCAATGCAGGTTCTTCATACCCTGCAATTGCAGAAGAAATTAAAGATGTTGCAAGCAAGGACCCAGCTCATCGGAAGTTGTTTGTGCGTGGATTGGCTTGGGAGACTTCTTCACAGACCCTATGTGATGCATTTGAATAGTATGGGGAGATTGAAGAAGGCACTGTTATTATGGATAAGACATTAGGAAAGTCACGAGGATTTGGCTTTGTCACATTTAAGAATATGGATTCTGCTCAAAGGGAAGTGAAAGAGCCTAGCAAGACTCTTGATGGGAGGATTACTGTAAGAAATCTGGCAGACGTTGCAAGCACAGGTCCTGGTCAAAGTACAGATCAGGCTCAAAGGAAACTTTACATTTGTGGTCTTTCATATGACAGGGCCAATGATAAGCTTTTAGAAGTTTTTTTCCAAATATGGAGAGATAGAAGAAGGTTCGGTTGCATATGATAAGAATACCAACAAATCCAGGGGATTTGCATTTGTGACATTCAAGACTGTGGAGGCTACAAAGTGGGCTCTTAAAGAGGTTAGGGGTTTAGAGGTTTACGGTTTAGGGGGTTAAATGGGTTAGGGGTTAAGGGATTATATGTTTAGGGTTTAGGGGGTTAAATGGGTTAGGGGTTAATGGTTAAGGGTTTAGAGGTTTATGGTTTAGGGGTTAAATGGGTTAGGGGTTTAGAGGTTTAGGAAACCCTTGAAGCAACAAATACTCGTATAGATAATGAGCTTCAAGATAAAAATCCCATAGACATGAAGAGTGTCATACACCTTGTTCAAAAATGAGTAAATGAAATTTGGATCTAAAAAAGAACTCTAGAGAAGATAACTCTATTTAAATAACTTACAAACCATATTGCAGAAAGAAATTACTTCTTCAAAGCTAATTCGTTGAATTTGGAGGGCTTAGGGGATTGTGGGTTAGGGGTTAGGGGATTTAGGTGCATTTAGGGGTTAGGGGTTGAATAATGAGTTAGTAGTTAAGGGATTAGGGATTAGGGAATGGGTTTGGGCGGGTGCCCTCAAACGAAACGATAGGGCGCGCCTGACCAAACGAAAGCACAAGGGAGCAAATGAAAAATGAGCCACACAGACGTGCACAAGGCACCAGTGCGGTCACAACT
Source organism: Pinus albicaulis (assembly GCA_034641835.2). Classification (NCBI taxonomy): domain Eukaryota; kingdom Viridiplantae; phylum Streptophyta; class Pinopsida; order Pinales; family Pinaceae; genus Pinus; species Pinus albicaulis. The sequence goes on from CM076570.1 coordinate 1,479,216,830, forward strand.
TAGAAAATTTGATATGGCTTCCCTTAAACAAAACGACCCAACCCGAACACGTTTGGGCGGGCGCCCTCACACGGCGTGACACGGTGCATATGACCGAATGAAGGGACAAGGGAGAAAACGGAAAACGGGCCCCACGAACATGCAAAAGGAAATTGTGTGATCAAAACTCAGCAAATTTGATACGGCCACCCTCAAATGAAATGACCTAACCTGACCTAAACGCGTTTGGGAAGGCACCCTCACAATATGGCACGCTCGACCGAACAAAGGCACAAGGGAGCAAAAATCAAACTAGCCGGGTGAATGTGCACAAGGCACCCATGCGGTCGCAAGAGGTACTTAAGGAGTGAGATAGATTTGGTCGGTCGCTCTCACACGGCGCAACACGGCATGCACGACCGAACGAAGGCATAAGGGAGAAACCAGGAAACGGGGGTTAAATGGGTTAGAGTTGGGAAATAGGGTTTAAGGGGTTAGGGGTTAAGGGTTTAGAGGTTTAGGGTTTAGCGGGTTAAATGGATTAGGGGTTTAGGGGTTTAGGGGGTTAAATGGGTTAGGGGTTAAGGGTTTAAGGGTTAGTGGTTAAGGGTTTAGAGGTTTAGGGTTTAGGGGTTAAATGGGTTAGGGATTTAGAGGTTTATGGTTTAGGGGGTTAAATGGGTTAGGGGTTGGGAATTAGGGTTTAATGGGTTAGGGGTTAAGGGTTTATAAGTTTACGGTTTAGGGGGTTAAATGGGTTAGGGGTTAGGGGACTTAGCAGTTAAGGATTTTAGGGGTTAGAAGTTAGGGGCTAATGGGGTTAGGGTTTAGGGGGTTAGATGGGTTAGGGGTCAGGAATTAGGGTTTAAGGGGTTAGGGTTAAGGGTTTAATGGTTTAGGGTTTAAGGGGTTAGGGGTTAAGGGTTTATATATAGCTTTAGGCTGGTTTAGGGGGTTAAATGGGTTAGGGGTTTACTAGGGGTTTAAGGGGTTAAATGGGTTAGGGGTTTACTAGGGGTTTAAGGGGTTAAATGGGTTAGGGGTTAATGGTTTAGGGGTTAGGGGTTAAGGGTTTAGAGTTTAATGGTTTAGGGGTTAAATGGGTTAGGGGTTTAGAGGTTTAGGGGGTTAAATGGGTTAGGGGTTGAGAATTAGTGTTTAAGGGGTTAGGAGTTACGATGATAGTTTCATTGGTCTCTGTTTGTGTACATTAGTTTCTTATTCTTTGCATCTCAATGTAACAAGGATATAGTGAGAGGATTGGAGGGTAGAGAGAGAGAGAGAGAGAGAGAGAGAGAGAGAGAGAGATTGGGGAAGAGAGAGGGAGGTATAAGGAGAGAAAGGGAGAGAGAAGAAGGAAAATAGATAGGACTTAAGAGAGAGATGGAACCATTATCATAAAAGAAAGAATATGTGACCAAATTAATCTATATGGAGATGGGAGATAGGGGCACCCTACCTACCTACGCATTTCCTTGGGCAGCCTCACACGGCACGACCTGACCCGACCCGACCCGACCCGACCCGACCCGCCCAAACGTGTTTCCTTGGGCGCCCTTAATTACAATACGGCACGAACCGACCTGACCTAAACTGAACTCATTTCTAGCTAATTGGGCACCATCACATGACTCGACCTGACCCATATGAATGTGTTTCCTTGGGCGGCCTCACACGACAAGACCCGATCATGACCCGACACAGTGACCTCACACGGCGTGACACGACGACCTCACACGGCGCGACACGGAAAATGATGCCACAGGGGAGAAAATGGTAAACGGGCCGCTCAAACGTGCACAAGGCACTCAGGTGGTCACAACTTAGCAAAAATGATACGGGCACCCTCGAACGAAATGAACCGACCTGAACACGGCCGGTCGGGCGACCTCACATGGAGCGACACGATGCACCTGACCGAACGATGCCACAAAGAAGAAAATGGCAAACGGGCAACCGGAACTTGCACAAGCTAGAACCCGTGCGGTCACAACTTCGAAAAACTGACACGGGCGGCCTCGAACGAAACGGCTCGACTCGACCCAAACGTGCCCGGTCGGGCGACCTCACACGGTGTGACACGGCGCGTTCGACCAAACGATGCCACAAGGGAGCAATAAGAAAACAGGCTACCCAAATGTGCACAAGGCACCCATGCAGTCACAACTTAGCAAAACTGATACAGGCGCCCTCAACTGAAACAACCCGACCTGAACGGGTTTGGGTGGGTGCCCTCAAACAAAACGACAAACGGGCCGCACGAATGTGCATAAGGCACCCATGTGGTCAAAAATTAGCAAATGGGTTAGGGTAGAGGGTTAAATGGGTTAGGGCTTTAGGGGGTTAAATGGGTTAGGGGTTTAGGGGTTTAGGGGGTTAAATGGGTTAGGGGTTAAGGGTTTAAGGGTTAGTGGTTAAGGGTTTAGAGGTTTAGGGTTTAGGGGTTAAATGGGTTAGGGGTTTAGAGGTTTATGGTTTAGGGGGTTAAATGGGTTAGGGCTTGGGAATTAGGGTTTAATGGGTTAGGGGTTAAGGGGTTATAGGTTTAGGGTTTAGGGGGTTAAATGGGTTAGGGGTTTAGGCGGTTAGGGGATTTAGCAGTTAAGGATTTTAGGGGTTAGAAGTTAGGGGCTAATGGGGTTAGGTTTTAGGGGGTTAGATGGGTTAGGGGTTGATAATTAGGGTTTAAGGGGTTAGGGTTAAGGTTTTAATGGTTTATGGTTTAAGGGGTTAGGGGTTAAGGGTTAATAGGTTTAGGGTTTAGGGGGTTAAATGGGTTAGTGGTTTAGGGGGTTAGGGGATTTAGCAGTTAAGGATTTTAGGGGTTAGAAGTTAGGGGCTAATGGGGTTAGGTTTTAGGGGGTTAGATGGGTTAGGGGTCAGGAATTAGGGTTAAGGCCGGTTTAATAGTTTAGGGTTTAAGGGGTTAGGGGTTAAGGGTTTATAGGTTTAGGGTTTAAGGGGTTAAATGGGTTAGGGGTTTACTGGGTGTTTAGGGGGTTAAATGGGTTAGGGGTTAGGGGTAAAGGTTTAGAGGTTTATGGTTTAGGGGTTAAATGGGTTAGGGGTTTAGAGGTTTAGGGGTTGGGAATTAGTGTTAAAGGGGTTAGGGGTTAAGATGATAGTTTCATTGGTCTCTGTTTGTGCACATTAGTTGCTTATTCTTTGCATCTCAATGTAACAATTTTGTAAGTATTGTTGCTTGTTGCCATGTCTTCTTTATTTATTAATTTATAGTATTTTTTAGCCATTGCTTTACATTTATTGATGAAAATGTCTATTGTAATCAAACCAAATGTATGTTCAATCTCTAGTTTCAAACTCAGCCACAGTGTTGTCACACAATTTAAGTCTGGAGAATGGCCATCTGATGAAGTCTTAATAACCAAACTACACCTCATGACTACTCCAGAAAATCTTAAGTTCGAGTGTCCCACATTTATGAGAAATTTGGCTCTAATTATACTCTTACTCCACCTGACTGTGTCCTGGAAATACCCTTGTTTATTGTAAAAACATCCTAATGTTGTCGACCTTGTCCCTTAACAGACCAAGGAAACATATGTGACTAAGAGGAATGGAAAGCACTACAAAGTTGAAGAGTATAAAAGACTAAGATGGTTTAAAGGATAAGCTTGAAGAATCTAGCAGTGTTGAAACAACTAAAATTTGTCCCAAACAAATAGTTGATAATGCGAAACCTTCTTCTGTACCAGTCAAGCAAGACTACATTCATGTGAGAGAAAGAAGAGGCCAAGCGACTGATAGGCATAGCTTGGAAGATAGGGTATGGTTCCCTATTTGATGAAATATTTGATCTACATTTTTTCTATCGAAGATTAACCATTTTAACCTTTCCAACAAGGCGGACAAGGGGAGTCACAAGGGAGAGATGGAGATAAACTGAAGGAGAGGGGAGAGAAGGAATAGAGAGAGAGAGAGAGGGAGATGAGTGAGAGAGGTAGATCAGAAGGGTAAGAGAGGGAGATAGTGACACAAAGATGGAAGGGGGGCAGAAAGAAGGATAGAGGGAGGGATATAGTGAGAGGATTGGAGGGTAGAGAGAGAGAGAGAGAGAGAGAGAGAGAGAGGGAGATTTGGGAAGAGAGAGGGAGGCCTGAACGTGTTTCCTTGGGCAGCCTCATGACTCGACACACCTGACTAGACGTGCACAAGGCACCCAAACGTGCACAAGGAACCCAAGCGATCACAACTTAGCAAAACTGATACGGGCGCCCTCGAACGAAACGACCCGACCCGAACATGCCCGGTTGGGTGACCTCACATGGCGCGATTCGAAACGCCTGACCGAACGATGCCACAAGGGAGAAAATGAAAAACAGTCTGCCAAACGTGCACAAGGCACCCGGGCGGTCACAACTTAGAAAAATTGATACGGGTGCCCTTGAACGAAATGACTTGACCCAACTTGAACGCACCCAGTCAGGCAACCTCACATGGCACGACACAACGCACCCGACCGAATGATGCCATAAGGGAGAAAATGAGAAACGGGTCGCTCGAACGTGCACAAGGGACTTGGGAAGTCAAAAATTAGCAAAACTGATACAGGCGCCATCGAACGAAATGGCTCGACTCGAACGCGCCCGGTCGGGAGACCCCACACGGCGTGCCCGAACGAACGATGCCACAAGGGAGAAAATGACAAACATGTCACCCGAACGTGCACAAGACACCTGGGCGGTCATCACTTAGCAAAACTGATACGGGCGCCCTCGAACGAAACGGCCCGACCCGACCCAAACGCGCCTGGTCAGGTGACCTCACACGGCCCGACACGACGCACCCGAATGAACGATGCCACAAGGGAGCAAACGGAAAACGGGCCACCCGAACGAGCACAAGGCACCCGGGCGGTCACAACTTAGCAAAAGTGATACGGGCGCCCTCGAATGAAACGACCCGACCCAACCCAAACTTGCCCAGTCAGGTGACCTTACACGGCCCGACATGACGTGCCTGAACGAATGATGCCACAAGGGAGAAAATGGAAAATGGGCCACCCGAACATGCACAAGGCACCTGGGTGGTCACAACTTAGAAAAACTGATACGGGTGCCCTCGAACGAAACGACTCGACCCGAACACACCCGGTCGAGCGACCTCACACGACGCGACACGACACGCCTGAACGAACAGTGCCATAAGGGAGAAAATGGAAAACGGGCTGCCCGAATGTGCACAAGGCACCCGGGCGGTCACAACTTAGCAAAACTGATACGAGTGCCCTCGAACGAAATGGGCCAACCCGAACACGCCCAGTCGGGCGACCTCACACGGCGCGCTCGAACGAATGATGCCACAAGGGAGAAAATGGAAAACAGACCACCCAAATGTGCACAAGATGCCCGGGCGGTCACAACTTAGCAAAACTGATACAGGCGCCCTCGAACGAAACGACCCGACCTGACTCGAACGCGCTCGGTCGGGCGACCTCACATGGCACGCTCGACCGAACAATGACACAAGGGAGAAAATGGAAAATGGGCCACCCGAGTGTGCACAAGGCACCTGAGCAGTCACAAATTAGCAAAACTGATACGGGTGCCCTTGAACGAAACGACCCAACCTGACTCGAATGCACCCGGTCGGGCGACCTCACACAGCACGACACGACACCGTGCCCGAACGAACGATGCCAAAAGGGAGAAAATGGAAAATGGGCCACCAGAACATGCACAAGGCACCCCGGTGTTCACAAATTAGAAAAAATAATACGGGTGCCCTTGAATGAAACGACCCAACCCAAACGTGCCTGGTCGGGCGACCTCACACGGCGCGACACGACACACCAAAACGAATGATGCCACAAGGGAGAAAATGGAAAGTAGGCCACCCGAACATGCACAAGACACCTGAGCGGTCACAACTTAGCAAAAATGATATGGCGCCCTCGAACGAAACGGCTTGACCCGAACTAAACGCACCCGGTTGGGCGACCTCACACGCCGCGACACGACGCGCTCGAATGAACGATGCCACAAGGGAGAAAATAGCAAATGGGCCACTCAAACGTGTACAATGCACCTGGGTGGTCACAACTTAGCAAAACTGATATGGGTGCCCTCGAATGAAACGGCCTGACTCAACCCAAACACGCCCGGTTGGGTTACCTCACATGGCGCGACACAGCGTGCCTGGCCGAATGATGCCACAAGGGAAAAAATGGCAAATGAGCCACCTGAACATGCACAAGGCACCCGAGCGATCACAACTTAGAAAAACTGATATGGGTGCCCTCGAATGAAATGGCCCGACCCGACCCGAACGTGCCTGGTTGAGCGACCTCACATGGTGTGACACGACGCGCCCGAACGAATGATGCCACAAGGGAGAAAACTACAAACGAGCCACCTGAACGTGCACAAGGCACCCCGGTGGTCACAACTTAGTAAAACTGATACGGGCGCCCTCGAATGAAACGGCCCGACTCGGCCCGAACGCGCCTGGTCGGACGACCTCACACGGCACGACACGGCGCGCCCGACCAAATGATGCCACAAGGGAGAAAATGAAAAACAGGCCACCCGAACGTGCACAAGGCACCCGGGCAATCACAACTTAGCAAAACTGATACGGGCACCATCAAACGAAATGGCTTGACCTGACCTGAATGCGCCCAGTTAGGTGACCTCACATGGTGCGACACGACGTGCCTAAATGAATGATGCCACAAGGGATAAAATGAAAAACGGGTCACCCAAACATGCACAAGGCACCGGGGTGGTCACAACTTAGCAAAACTGATACGGGCGCCCTCGAACGAAACGGCCCGACCCGACCCGAATGTGCCCGGTCAGGCGACCTCACATGGCACGACACGGTGCACCCGACTGAATGATGCCACAAGGGAGAAAATGGAAAACAGGCCACCTAAATGTGCACAAGGTACCTGGGTGGTCACAACTTAGCAAAACTGATACGGGCGCCCTTGAACAAAACGGCCCGACCCGACCCAAATGCGCCCGGTCAGGCGACCTCACACAGCGCGACACAATGTGCCAGAACAAACGATGCCACAAGGGAGAAAATGGAAAACGGGCCACCCTAACATGCACAAGGCACCTGAGCGGTCACAACTTAGCAAAACTAATACGGGCGCCCTCGAACGAAATGGCCTGAATTGAATGCGCCCGGTTGAGCGACCTCACACAGCGCGACACGGCGCGTCCGACCGAACGATTTCATAATAGAGTTTTAAGAAAATGCTCTTAGCTAGCTCAATCATTGATAAATAATCTCAAGAAGGTATATCCTTCTTTTCTGAGAAAGGTTTTTTTAAGTGTTAATAAAAACTCTCATACATAGGGATTTTCGGCTTTAAAGGAAAGATTGTACTTTTTCCTTATTATGTGTTGGATAAATTCTTTGTAACAAAGGTGTGTCACCAATGTAAATCCATAAAACACTTTTTAAATAAATACCAAGAAACTGCGACGCATAAATTTTTGTTTAAACTAAAGGAGATTGATGATTATTCCTTTACCATTCAACTCAAACATGAGATAACTATAGAATTTTTATGGGAATTCGTTGAAAAATGGCTAAAGAACAAAACACAAAGGAATAACTGTCTAAAAAACTCAAAATCAAACCATTGCAATAGTGACACATAGCTTTTATGCATCGCAATTGCGACACTTTTTCCCAGACCGTCGCAATAGCGACGCTTGCCTCTTACTGTCGCAATAGCGACACTTTCCTCTTACCATCGCAATAGTGACGCTTGACTCTTACCATCGGAATTGTGACACTTTCGCCCAGACCATCGCAATAGCGATGCTTGCATCTTACCATCGCAATAACGACACTTGCCTCTTACCATCGCAATAGTGACGCTTGTCTCTTACCGTCGCAATTGCAACACTTTCGCCCAGACCGTCGCAATAGTGACGCTTGCCTCTTTTATTTTCAATAGCGACACTTTGCTCTTATTCGTCGCAATTCCGACACTTTCGCCAAAACTTTCGCAATTCCAATGCTTTTCTACAAGTGTCGCAATATCGACACTTAGAGGTAAGTGTCGGTATTGCGACACTTGTAGAAAAGCGTATGAATTGCGACAGTTGTGGGCGGGATTCGAAAAATTGATAAAATTTGGGGAAATTTCCGACATTTGGTCAAAAGTGTCGGAACCAAAGTGTCGGAATTTCCGCCAAATGTACTGGTGAAGGAGGATGCTACTTGAGGTGAGGTAGTGGATGCTACTGTTTACAGGTAGCTTATGGGTTCACTCATGTACTTGGTGAACACTAGACCAGACATTTACTATGCAGTTAACCAACTATGGTTAATCTGACCAAGCTATGGTTAAGCTGACCAAGATCTTTTGGAAGGTGGGGAAGCATGTCTTGAGATATCTCAGGGGCACTACAGAGTATGGATTATGGTATAGACTGACAGAGGGAGTAAAGCTTCAAGGCTTCACCGATGCAGAATGGGAAGGAAGTCCATCAGACAGAAAGATCACATCAGGAGGGATCTTCAGCATAGGATCGACAACCATTTCTTGGTACAACAGGAAGCAGAGATCTGTGGCACTCAGTTCAGCCGAGGCAGAGTACATGGCAGCAAGTTAGGCTGCATGTGAGGCCATATGAATGAGGAAGATTCTTGTTGGTTTGTTTGGTCATCATATGGATCTGACAGTGATACATTGTGATAATAATAGTTGCATAAAACTCTCGGTTAATCCGATATTCCATGATAGCTCCAAGCATATTGATATCTGGTACCACCATCTTAGAGATTTTTTTCAAAGACACATTATGTTACTTCAGTACATTCCCATGGAGGATCAGGATGTGGATATTCTAGCGAAGGCACTCGCCAAGAGCAAATTCGAATACCATAGAGGCAGGATTGGGGTAGCTGATAATCCCTTTCTTGTTGAGAGGGAGTGTTGAAAAGTCAACAAGAAATGTGTGTCTAATTTAATTTTCCCTTAATTAAATTGGACAATAAAATGTAATCTTATCTCATAATCACTTGTAATAGTTAACTGAGTGTGATAAACTCAGTTAGCTCATGAATTTTGAGTTGAGGGTGGTTGGTGAGGCATGCAGAGTGATTCTATTAGTTATTGAGCCAAGTTGCAGTTATTGAATTAGTTTAATGCATGAGAAATCAGTTAACTCAATTAATTGAGTTAAAATCATTTTAACTAGTTGTAACTGATTGTTGCACTGGTGAGAGGTCAAGTGACTTAATCAGGTTTAATTCACATGCAGTGTTGTGACCTAGTTGAGATAGAGGTTAAAGGGATGTTAACTATCGGTTGTATTATTAGTAGGTTGCTCGCATGCAGTAAAACACCCATAGGATTTCCCATGGTCATTGCACAGTTTTGGAAGGTTGGAATTCCTAAAGAATAGGGATTGCTTTCCACGTGAATTGCACAAGCAAGGGAGGCTGAGCAGAGGCTGAAAATTTTCTAATTGTTAGTCGATTTTTTCCGGATCAGTGCGAGACAGTTGTGAGAGTAGAGGAGACTCTTGTGAGAAGAGTGCATTGTAATTGTTTCATGATTCCTTGGTGAATATACAATAGAAGATAGAGGGGTTTTGAGCAACAATCTTTCCCTGGGAAAATATCTGTGTTGTGGTTTGATTTTCTTCTTTCTTTACTTGTTGTGATTGGAAATCGTGTTTATTTTCCATAATTAATTTGTATAAGGATTCAGTATCTTGCTTTAGAATATTGCATGACTGGATTGAATCCATTGGTATACATATTGTTTGTATAATTTCTACAAGAGAAGTCCTTCGGGATTTGGATTTAGCCGAGACTCTTGCTGAGTTGGAGCAGCATGTGGAGGGATTGACTCTTGGGATACCAGATGTTCAGATCGAGGAGTTACCTAGGAGGCTGCAACGCCATACTATTGGTGTGCCTCGCCGTTGGATGAGGCTATTGCACATGATATCCCACGCAGTGACTTGCTATCATGAGCACCATTAGGTTTACTTAGATTATGCCGTATGTATACATTTTGAGGTTAGATGACAAACGTGTCTTGGACACAATTTTTGTAAAAAAATCGATTATAAATCTATTTTACTTTCAGTGTTTTCCTATGATTATGTGTAATCCTATTCAATTGTATGATGTGAATTGAAAATCTATCTTTACATATGTTGCAAATTTCTATTTAACACATAATCTGCTAAAGAATCAGTTAAAGTGTTAAAGTTTTTAGAAATGTGTTGATATTGGATGCAATCAAAATGTCTTTCCAAAAGACGAACTCTAAGGAACATGCGATGAATAACTGGATTTCAGACAGTATAAACACTAGTAAGTTGTAGTACAATAAGTTGTGAGTCCAGCCTGATGATGATGCAATGAATGCCAAGTGAAATGGCATCAGAGAGGATTTCGATGAACCTGCTATACTAAACGATATTGTTGCTCGATCGACCAATACAAATCCATTGGAAACTCACTAAATCGCCACTTGGAGTGAAAATGGCCCATGCTGCAGAGGATAGATTCTGTGTACTACGAATTGCACCATCAGCATATCCAACAAATGGTTCCGAAGATTCTGACATCTGCAAAAAACGCAAAGTGGATTACTAACCACATGAAAAAATCTGAAAGACACACTGTGACATGCACACAATCAAAGCATATTATACAATGTTTACTACGTTAAGATACAAGAAAATTTGAGGTTGTGCTAATGGAATTCCATCATAATCTAGCAACTCGTAGGAACCCTTAGCCATAATGCGCTTGAAAATGTAGGGGCCATGACATAATGGTTCGAATTTTCCCGTTCCTATCTTATTAGCTTCTTGATCATAAAGCAAGACCAGGTCTCCTTCCGAGAAGGTGCGAGGCTTGACATTGCGGTCATATTGTGCCTTAATTCATCTCTTATGTGCTTCGTTGGCCAATGCGACTTCATGACACGTTTCATCTAGGTGGATGAGATCTAAAAGACATGCCTCTTCATTAGAAGTGTTAAGTAGTAGGTCAATCGCGAGTTTCAACGATGGGATTGCACATTGGATCGGTAAGGTAGCTTCCAGACTGTAAACCAGCTGAAAGGAAGTAAATCCGGTTGCGTTTCTCACCGAGGTTTGATATGCCCACAAAGCCGAGTATAGGATCAAATTCCATTCCGTTTATGAACCCAAATCATGCATTGAAGCATACACTTAAGAATTTTGTTGATAGCTTCAACTTGTCCATTAGTTTGCGGATAATAAGGGGTAGAACTATCACGTGACAGTACTAACTACATCATTTGTTTTATTTAGGGTTATTTAGATTTAATATTTGTTTGAGATATTTTAAGTTATTGGAAAGAAAATCATGGGATTAATCTAACCATTTATTTATATAATCATCCATGTATAAGTTCCAACTTGGAGTTACATCATCCAGGGTGCCACAAAAATTTTATTATTTGATTAACATTTGTTTAAGTAATCATCCATGTATAAGTTCTAACTAAGAGTTACATCATTGAGGGTGTTGAAATTCCATTATTTTATCATATGTTGGATTCTGGTGAAATGTTTAGGTGCTAAATTTGTTTAGATAAGGAGTTTGAACGAGAAATTGTCGCTAGCCATACTAGTGACAATGGATATGGTTAGACAATGTGCTTGTTTATTGATAATTTAAGTTAGGCCATATTTGTTCTATGCTCAAATATTTGCTAAAAATTGAAGTTTCATGAGCTCAAAATTACAATACTTGTAGTGAGACAAATGATATACTGTGGTAGAAATATCATTGGACTTGCATATAATAGGCAATCAATTACCATAACATATTGAAGTATGCTCAAGAAAGTCGATCAAAATGTCTTGAGTTTAGTTCTTCAAGTGATCTGCATTGTGAACCAAAGGCAGACCAAGAAAACTATCAGAGAGAGACAACCCACCATGTATTATTCTCTACCACTGGTGCCGACCTCTTTACCATAACTAAGCTAAGTGCTCTCAATAGCTACGATTCAAATGAAGTGAGAAAGAATTATCCCTTGACAAATCAGTTGTGGTGTATATGTGTGACATGTATAATACCAATGAACATAGCACATTACTTGCACATATAAGCAATAGATATATTTTCTTATCAAGCCTTTGGATATCATAATGATGCATTAGAATTACATTCCTTATTATTTAAATTGACAGTCATTTGACATCATAAGTAACATAGACCTTTGGAATTGTTGTGAAGATCATAAGTAACATAGACCTTTGGTATTGTTGTGAAGAGTCAATACTAGACATATTGGGAAACATGATAGTCGGACCTACGATTCCTTCTATGTTGGAGGGCATGGCTCTTTATTATAAAAAAAATATAACTTTCAAATCGCAATAAGAAATAATATTGTTTAGTACTTATTCTTCTGTAGAAACACTTCAGACATACTGATTGGAGTTATAAATGATCAATTGCATTGGATTATGATCTATAGGCTATAAGTAATATATATTTATATATAAAAAAACCTTATAAAAGGAAACCTTTAAAAAATTATTTGGATCAAATATGATACACATATATGGATATATGAGGTAGAATGCCTTTGATTGATATCATCTTGTTGTGGAGCAACACAACAATAGTGCCTCCTAAATGCACAGGAAAAATTCAAAGGCGATATGGTATAAATAGAATAATCAATGTGATTATAGCAGGTGGATAAAGTCCTTATGTCATGTATAAATATTGACATCACTTCCCTATGCAATGCTAGCAGCTACACCCAGCTAATTACATGTAAACCTATGCATATGCCTCAACTTGTTAATGAGGTTACACTTGTTAGTATATGCGCAATGAGGTTACACTTGTTAGTATATGCACATATTTGTGATGTATACATGTTCCTTGAATCGATTGAATAGGGATGGTATGGCTCAAATCTGAACAATCGAATATTATCTACTCTAGCTTGCCCTGCAACCTTATGCAATCGATACAATGATTCTCTGTCTTCCGTTTCCTTGGCAATCAATCCTTTCTCTTAACTGACTTGATCATACTCACTATAGTTAATGGTACATGTATAACTCAACTGATTGTACTCTCACAGTTAATTCATTATTTACGTTATAGTAGTTATTAGGTATTAGTAAGTTTAGCATACATTCATGTAATTTATCCACACCAATTTTTTGGATTATGATTTTATTCAATCTTTTGTTTACTAACAATGTCTTGGGCAAAAGGAATTGTTGAAACAGATAAAGCATGTAGCCTGCCAGAATTCAAATTAAAATTCAGCAAAGTAAGAAGCCTCACATTTGTTACAAGTTCAAATTTTTGGCTCTCTTGATGCATAATCTTGTTGAAATGTTAATTTCAACTGTAGGTTTGTACATCTACAGGTGAAGCAGTACAGGAACGATTCACTGTTCTGCATACAACCGATTTCCATTTTTGTTTTCATGTTTTTCAAGAACTGTCGCTTTCTATTTTCATTGCACAGTCAATTTGTTGTTTGAAAGCCCTTACAATTTTCTTTTAGAAAATAGAGCTTTTCGTTTTTAAACGCGGCCAAGTCTTTTTTTTTAAGTTTTGAATGGGACAAGTCATGGTGGTCCCCACTAGTCCTTTTTTGAATCACAATCGCACATCATAGCAGCAAAGTGTTTTGAGTAAGTGTCTTTTTGATATGGAAAGTTGCGATGCGATGCGATGTGGTCCCACCACAATCACAATCGCAAATCGCAAAGGTTGCATGTTCCGCCATCCAAAATTGTTTCTGCCGATTGGAAGTTTGCGATGCGATCGAAATTGGCAATAGAAATCGCATTCACCAAGAGTTCTCGCCATTTGTTATGTTCCGATGGAAATATGCGATGCGAAGCGATGTGGTCCCACCACAATCGCAATCGCAAATCGCTGGTCGCAATATGTTGTGTTCCGCCATCGCAATGTGTTCCATGAAAGTTTGCGATGCGATTGTCGCAATCGCACATCGCAATATCACATGTTTATTCCACCCTCCGCTTAATTCATCCGTCGATGTCGATGGTGTGATGCGATGCAATCGCAATCGCAACATCGCAAGGTTGTTGTTCAACTGTTCCACACATTTTTTTTTCGCCGATGCGATTGTCGCAATCGCACAAACGCAATTGCAAAGTTCAAAAGGTCCATCCACCAAGTCATTTGTTCCTCTGATCGCAATCGCTCAGTTGTAATTTATTTTTTCCGCTACACCAAATGTTCTGCCGATCGCTAATCACCGATTGCGATGTGGGCTCCACTTGTATGTCGCGCATATGTTAAGTTTTTGTGTTCCGGCAAGGTTTTCCTTTGTAATTGGTTTATTTATTTGTTTTATGTTTTACAACACGTGCCATATAAAAGCATTGTATTACATTGTTTTATGAAATTGAAAAGGTAGTTGTTGTGTTGTATTGCTGTTAGAGCCCGTAGGCTAATATTCTGTAAGTGAAAAACAGAGTGTTGTGACAGAGCACTGTTCAATGCGTTTTGAGAGACAGAGAGTTTTGGCACTGTGTTATTGTAGCAGTCCATTTTGAAATCCCTCTGTTAGAGGAAGAAGTTTTTATTGTAACATTTTTTTTTTTGGTTAATTAAATTGAAGTTTTCAAGTGTGCAAACTCTATCTACCGGCAAGAAAATTTTTATTTTAATTCTCTGTGTTTAGAGGAGAGTATTATTCTCTCTGTGTATTGTTCTGGAATTATTAGAAATTCCAAAAAATTTGACCTTCATCAATGCAAGGATAGTCATGATCACAAAGATTCTGGCAATACAAGTTGACCCTTATCCCCAAAATCATGGGTGATTTCCTCCCCATTTGGAGCTGATATACATCAAAGCTGTAACAATAAAGGAGACATTATTTCCTGATGGCCCATTCTACCCATTTAAATATAAATACTGATTACAAAAGTCAGCTTAGCCATAGAGGGGTTACAACCCATACTTGAATGGGAAAGGACGTACATGTTAAGTTAAGTAAGTTCTAGGGGAATTTGATTGCAGGTTTAACAATTTTAAGCTTCTGCATTCCACTTCAATAAACATGGCCTGAATGACTCATTCCACTTCAATTAACATGACCTGAATGACTCACTATAGGTGAGTATTTTCTTTGTTAACTAACATAGTTATCCCCAAGTTACAGTTATATGTAACATGTGCAATGTCAAAAGATTGAGTAACGAGTAGAAACAATGTTTCACTTCAGTTTTGAACTCATTTCAAGGATATACAATAATGTCATCCTGGCAAGCTAATTTAACACCAACTCATGATACACACTAGTTGCGTGGTGGATTCTCTATGATATTGCACTAGATCATTGTTTAAGGACACTATCAAGGTTTTCCATTATGAATTTAAAAATGAACACAATGTTTTTGACAATAGATTTCGTAGCAGAAATGGTAATTAAATGATGGAAGGGTAAGAATTGTTTTAATTTACCCTAGATATTGATTTGGTTATTTGCTGCAATGACACAGGTGAAGAATTGATAATAGAGTGGGTTGATACTGAGTCGGAACACATTAGCAGGATTGGCATCCCTACCTTTGTCAGCTTCTTTCTCAACTACATGTATCATAAAACTGACCAAAACCCAATTTAGAAAATTAAAAAATAAGGGTGGGAAAGTTAAAGAATAAGAACAATAAAAACAAATGCTAAAAAAAATTCGGAAACGGTTCAAGTATATAACGTAATAATTTGAAGTGATACACATGTTTTTTTTTTAAATTTAAATGGCCTTTCTCTTCACATAATATATTAATTTTATATAGATCATATTCCTCAAGGTTTTGTACATTCCCTACAGAATAAATCACTTCCACACATCTATTCTTAAAAAAAGAAAAATAATCATTCATTCATAAACGTTGGAGGCGTATGCAATACACATTCATCAAGATATTTCTTTGATCAAGCACCCTTGTTCCCTCAGCTGCCTCGCTGCTTCATCTTTCAACTTCAGTTCCCCATATTTCAATATCCCAAGCGTCTTTAATGACCTGCAATGTTCAACATTAGGTAGCTCTTCTAAATTTCGGCATGCATCAATATTTAACCATCAAAGTTTTGGCAGAACACAAAGCCCTTCTATTTTCTCCAACTCATTGCAATCACTGATAATAAGATATTGAAGGTTGAGGCAGGCTCCTCGACCAAATGATATGTCCGATATTTCCATTGCTGTAATTTCTAAGTGTTGGAGCCGAGGCATAGATCCCTTAAATGGCAGTTTTCTCAACGGAAAAGACCCCGAAGGCGGCACAACAGATTGTAGAGAATGACTTCAAATTTTTAGAACTTCCAAATCGCTTAGATCTCTGATTGCACTTGGCCATTATTTTAAGCCAGTGCCAATCAAAAGTAATACTGCAAGGTACCTTTGTTGAAAAACTTGCCGGGGTAATTCTTCAATTTCCCAACAAGAGGAAAGATCTAAGTGTTCAAGCTTGCTGATGTTTCCCAGTGTTTCGCTTGAAATGGTTAATGAAACGCGGAACTTTAAATCAAGATATTTAAGTCTAGTTAGATTCCCGAAAGAATTTGGAAGCCTCCTCAAAGTGTAGGATCTGTCCAATTCGAGATGTTTCAGATTTTTTAAATCCCTGAAGGAATCTGGTAGTGACTTCAGTTTCTCGCAATTCCTTAACACCAAGGTATTCAACGATTGCAGACGACAAAATTCGTCTGGAAATTTTTCCAGGTTAACTCTCTGTATTGGAAAATCAATGACTATCCGTTCCAAGTGCTTCAGGTACCCTATGGACTTCAGAATGCTCAATATAAGAAGAGAAAAAACATGTAGCTCTCGCAATTGCAAAGGTGCCTGCAAATGTGTCGGAATTTCTAAGAATTCCTAAACAAACTACAGAGAGAATAATACTCTCCTTCTTAACACATAGAAATTAAAAATTTGCTTCACAGGTACAAAGTTTCAACACTTTGAAAACTTTCTATTTCATAAACAAAAACTATTACAAAAGCTTCCTCACATAGAGGGATTACAAAAGTTTGGAATGATGCAAACACAGTGCCAAAAACTCTACTGTCTTTGTTAAAAAATGCACTCTGTCTCACACAGAAAATGCACACTCTGTTTTTCCAACACTGTTGTGTAAAAAAAAAAACATTCTGTCTTTTCAAAATAATACACTGCTATGTTAAAACAAAAACAATACATTACATGCCCCTCAGGCTTTTTCACACTTTATATATGCTGCAGAACTTTTAATAAAACAAAAAAATATATAAAAATAAACCTATGTTTCACCCTTTCGGGCTCACCATTACAAAGGGTGCAAAGGTTTAAAACATTTTTTTTCACGTTATATTAAAATATATAACAAACCTTTTAAAACAAAAGAACTTAACAAAAAACCATAATAAAACTTCCGAAACTTTGTAAAACCTTTCTGCTAGATTTAAAAGCAATAAAACCATATTCCAATGACAAATTCACGTTACGATTTGGCTCTGCTGACATAAGCATTTGGACGCGTGATGATTTATCAAATCACGCCTATAAACTGATATCGGGTGTGCAAAATTGTTTTGGGTACGGGCCCAAAATAAAACCTAAAATGTTTATACAATCCGGTTCATAAAATGTTCGGGTCCGGATTTCAACTTCGTGAACGGGCCAAAAAAAAACCCGAACCAATACAAATCTGCCACGTGCTCCTGCTGACTGGTCGTTGTCGTGGGGACCACCGTTATTTAAACACAATGAACTACCGCGCATACAAACAAACAAATAATCTGACCTATTTCCCATTGTGAACTCTATTCTGAATGTACAAAGGACTGTAAGGGATTTTAAAGAAAATTGACTGTTCAGTGAAATGGAAAGTGGCCTGCTGTTTAAACAAACTCTTCAATCACAAAATAGAAGCCGGCAAGAGTACAAAATTCTTCAAACATATTTGGAAAGCGGCCAAGGTACACAGGACAATTGAAATTAACATTTCAACACTCCCCCTTAAGTTCAACTGCTGGGTTATCAGTCATACCCAGACATTTCCTTAAAAATTAAAAACTCTTCTGCCCCAATGGCTTGGTCAAAATGTTTGCAAATTTCTCCTGAGTTCTACAGTGTTCTGAAACGATTTCTCCATTGTTCACCAATTCTCTGATGTAGTGAAACTTTGTGTCAATGTGTTTTATTCTCTTGTGAAACACATAATTCTTGGATAATGCAATAACTGAGCTATTGTCACAATAAATCACTGTGCCTTTTACCTGTTCTTAACATAAACTTCTCAACATTCTCCTCATCCAAACTGCTTGACACGCTGCTGCTGTAGCTGCCACATACTCTGCCTCTGCTGTAGACAATGCTACAATATGTTTTTTTTTAGAAGCCCATGAAATGGCTCCTGAACCCATATGAAAAACATAACTGGATGTGCTTTTCCGATCATCCACACTTCCATCCCAATCACTGTTAGTGTATCCAATTAAATCTGAAATTTCTGAAGTAGTATACAAAATACCATACCTTTTAGTTCCTTTGACATACCTCAGAATCCTCTTCGCTGCCTGCCAATGTGTTTCTTTTGGCCTCTCCATGAATTTGGAAATAAAACTAATAGCATGCATTATATTAGGCCTAGTTGCATTCAAATACATGAGGCTACCAACTATGCTCTTGTACAAACTTGGATTGAAATCGTTGTTGTTGTCCTCTTTGATGAGTTTTAATCCCATCACTGTGGGTGTTATTGCTGCCTTGCAATCCTGCATGTTAAATCTCTCCAAGAATTCATTAACATGCTTTTATTGAGAAATAAAAATTTTATTTTCATCCTGCTTTACTTCTATTCCTAAGAAGTATTTCAGCAAACCCATGTCAGTCATATCAAATTCATCTTTTATGAATGTTTTAAAATTTTCAACAAGGTAATCATCATTACCTGTAAAAATCACATCATCGACATATAACACAACAATCAGCATCTTACCATCCTTTACTTTGATGTATAGGGTGGGTTCTCCCTCACATTTTTAAAATCCATTTTCCAGTAGATAGGAATCTATCCTACTATACCATGCTCTTGGTGCTTGTTTCAGCCCATAAAGAGCTTTCTTCAATCTGTACACTTTGTGTTCTTGGCCTTTCTTCTCATAGCCTAGAGGTTGTTCAATATAAACCTCTTCCATTTACACTCCATTTAGGAATGCTAACTTCACATCCATTTGGTAAACTTTCCACTTGTTTTGTGCTACTATGAACAACACTGCTCTCACGGTTTACATTCTTGCAACCAGAGTGAAAGTTTCCTCATAATCTCTCCCATGCAGCTGCTTATACCCTTTGACAACAAGTCTGGCCTTGTGTCTCTTAATCTTACCTTCAGCATTACTTTTGGTCTTGTAGACCCATTTAAATCCAATGACTTATTTTCCTTCTGGGAGTTCAACTAAATCCCATGTCTTGTTTTTTTATATGGCATTAATCTCCTCATCCATAGCTTCTATCCATTTCCTATCTTTAATAGCCTCCTAAAAATGAATAGGATCATAAACATGAAAATATAAAGCAAACAAAGAGTTCATACCTTCATTTTCTGCCTCTTGCTCATGTCATTTAAATTTCTGAACTTTTTTCCTCTTTCATTTGGTGTACAGGTGCTTGAAGTAGCACTCAAATCTCCTCCTTGTGGTGTGATTGGAGAAGCACTTTCATTTCTCCTCAATGGTGTCCCTTGTTGTCCTTGTGTTGGTGCTGCATTTGAGGGATGTATTTCAGCCATCTCTTCATCATCTTCATCATGAGACAAATAGTTTTTAACATTCACTGTTTTCTCTATGCTTCCATCCCAAGCTTCCTCTTCAATGAAATGAAAATATCTGCTCACAATAAACTTCTTGGTGGATTGGTTATACAACCTATAAGCTTTGGATTCTTCACTGTATCCAATAAAAATACATTTCTCCCCCTTGCTATCCAAATTCTTCCTTAGCTAATCTGGAATATGTGCATAAGCCACACAACCAAAAACTTTCATGTGGGTGACTCTTTTCTTTGTCCCACTCCATGCTTCTTCCAGAACTTTGTTCATGACTGCTTTTGTTGGGCACCTATTCAAAATATATGCTTCACAGTGTACAACTTCAACCCAATAATCATTTGGAAAATGCGTTGCCTTTAACATAATCCTTACCATATCCATGATTATCCTATTCTTCCTTTCGGCAACTCCATTTTGCTGCAGAGTGTACCTTGCTGTAAATTGCTTATGAATCCCATTTTCTCTGCAAAAATGCAGAAATTCTTTAGAAATATATTCACCTCGTCTATCAGTCCTTAGGACTTTGATATGCAGCCCACTTTGGTTCTCCACAAGTGATTTGAAATTGCAGAATCTTTCAAACACTTCACTTTTGTTTTTCAAAAAGTAAACCCAAGTTTTTCTTGTAAAATCATCTATAACAGTTAAAATATAGTGGCTGCTAGCAAGTGATGGTGTTTGCATCGGTCCACATAAATTTGAGTGGACAATTTCTAAGGGTGCTTTTGCCCTTATGATTTTCCCGGATGGAAAAATTTCTCTGTGTTGTTTACCCAAGATACAACCTTCACAAAGGCTGTCCAGTTTCTCTCTCAATGGTAATCCTCTTACCATTCCTTTTCTATTCAACAAGTTAAGACCTCCAAAGTTGAGATGTCCAAATCTCAAGTGCCATAACCAATTCTCATCTTTTGTTTCTCTTTGGAAAGCCTCTTGTGTCACTGCTGCCATTTCTTCTCCATTTTTCAAATCTGCCCTCATCCTGAGAGGGAACATTCTATTCCTTGTCATCTTCACTTTAGAAATACATTGTTTGCGTGGTGGTTTATCCATGATGGTGCATAAATCATATTAAAAAAAAAAATTGTACCCCTTTTGAACAAGCTGTCCAATACTTAAGAGGTTACAATTCATTCTAGGTACATAATAAACATTTGCTATGGATTTCTTTTCTCCTTTCCTTGTTAGGACACCTACATCTCCTTTTCCCATAACTGAAACTTTACTATCTATCCCTAATGTGAATTGTGACTTCACATTCTCATCTAACGTAGAAAACATGGCTATGTTTCCTGTCATATGGTTACTGCAACCTGATTCTAGAAACCATAAATATTCACTCTTTTTCTCAGCCATATTACATGCTAAAAACAATTTATCTTGGTTGATATTTTCTCTAGTGAAATTTGCACTGGGTTTATTACTCATATCATGCTGCTTCTTCCTACATTCATTTGCATAATTCCCATATTTTTTACAATAATGACATTGGACATTGGATTTATCATACCTTTGTCCATGAGCATGTTGCTATCCACCTTGCTGGCTACTGCCTTGGACTTGGTTCTGATTTTGATTGCTGCCCCTTCCTTAAGCATTTGCTAGATTTTTTCTTCCACCTCTGTTTTGGCTTTTGCCTCTTCCTCTCTTGTTTCCTCTGCGTTGACCTCTTCCTCTTCCAAAATACATCTAGGTCTTAAAGGCATACTCAAAAGATGAGTTTTCATTTCTACCCAATCTTTGCTCATGTGTCATCAGTGATGCATGAAGCTCATCAACTGAAAATTTTGTGAGATCCTTTGTCTCTTCTATGGTGGTAACTATTACATCAAACCTTGAGGGTAGGCTCCTCAAAAGTTTCTCCACAATCTTCCTTTCTTCAAGTGTCTCTACATGAGACCTTATCTGTGTGACCATTCCAATCACATGTGTGAAGAATGAGTCAATGCTATCAGACTCCTTCATGCAGAGAGTCTCAAAGTCTCTCCTCAGAAATTGTAGTTTTGTTGTCTTCACTTTCTCCATGCCTTGATAGGATGTCTTGAGAGTTACCCATGCTTTTTTGGATCTCTTGGCTACTACTATCCTTGGAAACACACTCTCATGCACTGATTGATACAAATAGAAGAGGGCTTTAGAGTCCTTCTTATTATTTCTCTTCAACAAGTCCTTCTCTGCTTGTGTTAATCCATTAAACTCATTTTCATCCATTGGTTCTTCAAAACCATCCTCAACAAGTTCCCATAGGTCTTGAGAGGACTGTTAGCCACCGATAAAATTTTGTCATATCAAATGGTGGCTAAATCATGTTTTAAGCCTTCAAGAAACAATTTTATTGCCAAATTGTTAGTTCTTGAAGACTTATGAAGATACATTATCCTTTAGTTAATCTTCACTGTTGTTTCCCTCATAAACCTGAAAAATATACTGTTCGTGTTAGACTCCTATACCAATAGGTGTCATTTTTCATGATTGTCTTGATTGAACTATGGAATATGTACAAACCTTTTTCTTGAGCAAAGGTGTTCCATATTCTTGAAAAAAACAAAAAATCAAAAAATTTTAAAAAATGTAAAGAGGGTATACCCTAAAAGAAAAATCAAAGGGTAAGAAAAATAAATTGGTCAAGAAAATGAAAGAAATGAACCCCAAGCAAAAAATAGACCAAGGAAAGTGTGCAAATCCAAATGCCACTACTATTTCATTTTTTTTAAATAAGAAATTGTGTGCAGCTTGTCAAACTTTTGCCACAATTTATGAAGAGTCAAACTGTTTAAACTTGACTCATTCATTTTCAATTTCATGTTGTAGAATAGAGAATAAGTATCTGATCAAACAGTTTAATCTTGGAAGATAAGTAGATAGGTAGAGTTAATAAAAGGTGCTCAACAGTTTAATCTGAGCCCTTGGATGTAATAAGGGTAGAATTAGGTAGATTTTCCTTGTAAAAAGAAAAAGATTGATAAGGGTTTGCAAGTCTAAATGCACCCTAATAAAGAAGAGAAAATGGTAGTGTCAAGTAGATAGGGTAGGTAGATGGTGTTGCAAAGTTTCATATGATGAATGATGGTGCTAAATATGTTAATCTTTTACCTTCATCACAAGTACTGAAAGCAAGAAAAGCACTGGAAAAATCACAGAAAGCAAAGTCATAATCATTAACTTCCCACATCACTTCTTCCCTAAAAAGTTTTACTAATTTCCCCAAAAGTGCTAAGGTATTTGGAGATCAAAGGGGCTCAAGGCATTTCCTTGACTTTTGGAGGGACCGGACCCTCGGCCTAATGATCAAAAAGACCTAAGTACTTGAGATTATTTTCCATTATAATCATTCACTTTTAACTTTTTCCTAAGTAAAATCCAATTTTACTTAGGAAAATCATGCCATATTTCATAAAATACCCTCAAAATCACTTGCTATGCTATGTTTAAGTGTTGAAGTTAGGATGATATAATTTACTTTAAAGATCTTCACTTTCTTAGTGATAGTTAAGTATTTTGAGTTTCCCTTGCGCTTCATCATATTAACTTCTAATTTATTTACTAAATCCCTAGTGAAAATGCCTTATCCTAAGTATATAACTCCTTTTATATAAATATCCAAAAACCCCTCTATTATAAAGTTTAGCCAAAGTATTTATTTCCCCGTGCATTCAAATAAAAACCCACTATACAACCCCTTTGGTTAAAATATATCATTATATAGTACTCCCGCCCCTATGATAAGTTAATTACATTGGTTAATTTATCATATAATAAAAAAAAAAACATATATGAAAAAAACTTTAAACATATGATATATATGTTTAACACAAAAAGAATAAACCCGAAGTTTTATTTTTAAAAACCAAAACTTCGGAAAAGCCCCCATGCCACCGTGGCCCATCCACTTGGCATCCCACCCGACGCATCAACCACAATCGAAACCCCGCCGTGACCCCTATTTTTCATTAACCATTGGGATTAATTAATTATCAGAATTAATTAATAACCACACTTTTCCGCCTATTAGACGCCCCCCGGAATGTTTAATAAAGTTAAATCGCGTTTAAAACCCCGCCGGGCCCGCACGATAATGCCCCACCATCTCCCCATCCCTTCCACCGTTGGATCGCCCCTCCACAGATCGACGCTCCTCATCAATTCCACCAGCCGTCCCTTGTCAGCACATTAACCCGCGGGGGCACGGTGGTATTGGAATAGTAATCCAGCCACGTGTCACTCGCCCAATGGAATCGCTCCCTCCGCGCTCAAAACCGCCATTGCTCATAAGCGGTGCGGGGATTACCGCTTACTGCCCGACCCCTGCACACGTCAGCCCGTACTGATATGATGTCACTCCTCGAAAAAATAAAAATCCCTTTTAACTTGTAAATAAAGCAAATTTCGTGTTTTTTCCGTCATTTTCGTTATTCGAAAGCGACTACGCCTTTCGCTACGAAATTCAAATTTTCATTGAAATCTACTGTTCAATCCGATTTCGCTCCAGATTTCTACCGGACCAGTGTTGGAGCATCCTCTTGCCACCGCCTGATACCTGTTAAAACCCAGTTTGCCTCCAAGAATAGGTATTTATTCTATTGCGCCCCGAAATTCAAAAGAAACTTTGTTTTCCTTGTTTTTTCACTGGATTAGTGATTAAATCTTATCGCTAAGATCATTCCCGGAGGTTTAAAACTGTGAATTATTCCCCTGAAACTGCAATTGTGCTAATTTCCTTCATTTAAAACTGAAATCACGCCCGGTTTGTGAAGAAAACCCAGAAACTTCCATTTTGAATCCACAAGAACCAAAATGGAAGCCCCGACAGCCCTGAATGTGACTCCACTGAATGCCCCCCACAGAGAGTTAGAATATTCGCCCTTAGTGGATAAAGATTTTCAGATTAAAGACTTGCATTTTGATGAAAGCCCCCTTCTGAGTTATTGTCGCTGCAGAGACGATTATTCGAAGGGGCAAGATGTCATTGGGTTGTGGGAATCCAATCTCCCGAGATATCTCATCCCCTCAGTCATTTCTTTCCCATAAATTATCCACTATTTCCATTCTAACTATGATCCCACTCAAAGAGCTGTAATATCCCCTGACCAGAGTGTTCTTTTCCCCATTACTCCCCAAGCTATCAATGCAATGCTACATTTTGAACCAGATCAAGAGCTAGCACCTTTGTCTATGGAAGAACTGATTGAAAAGTCTAATCAATTGACCCCAGAAAAATTGAAGTCCATTTGCCAGAATTTCATGTTGCCTGAACATCAACCTAAGGGACCTCCTCCCTATGGTTTTTATTATTTCACTAAGTTGGGAAGGCTCATCCTAAATATGATATCTTTTGTCTTGGGTTTTAATACCAGTGAATATGTTGATGAGATAACCCTAGTTTTGATGTCTATCTTTACTCCTGGGCAACCTCCTGAAGTTAAATATGACTTTGCCTCCTTCATAGCCAATAAGATCCATGATCAGTTCATGAGGCTAGATGATGAGAAAGTTTTTAAATATTTCTCAGTTATTTATCATCTCATTATCTTTTATCAATCAGAAAAGTTCCCTTTCCCTGTTAAAAAGCTTGATGCCAAGGGAAACCCTAGGTCAGTTATATTTTGGTCTCCCATAATTCATTCTTCCTATAATTCTCCATATTCCTATACTGAGTTCATCGATCTTTTTGTATATCTTGCAACTACCTTGTTGACAGGAATCCCTCCTCCAAGGCTCAGTAATGAAATCAAGAAGACCTTGCAGCTTTCAAGGACTTATAAAGTTGGAGATTGGTATTTATATCAAAACCATTCAGTCATCAGAATCTATGGATGTGAATTGCATCCATTCAAGTTGCCAAAGTATGTGCCCATGAGACTTTTTGCCTTGGAATATTTCAGGCAAATGAATAATTCAGATGTGATTCATTTTTGTAGTGTGAAAAAGAAAGCCCAACTCAGAATTAAAAGTCAATTAGGTCCCTACATATGCAACTCTAGGGAGGCTGAGCGAGAAGCAGAAAATATACTACAAAGCCATTGCAAGTTCCAAAGAAGTTTTCGTTGGATTCCTTATGATCCATTTGGTTTTATCTGTGAAAAAAGAATAAAGAACAAATCATCCCCTTACATGCACCACAAGATTCCTGAAATAGAACAATATGCAAATCAAGATGAATGGGTTGAAGGAACACTAGTTGAGGAAGAAAGTGAAGCAGACAAAATGAACAAAATTAAGAAAGATTTTGAGAAGAAGTATGACCTAGAATCTTGTGGTCAAGTGCAGGTACCTCACATTGGCACTTCTTCAGCAGAAAATCTACAGCAGAGATTACAGGAAGGCAGTTCATCAGTTGCAGCAGAATCAAAAGGCAAAGGAAAGGAACCTGAGATACAGGTCATTGAAACTTTAGTCATGGCAGAGAAACCTCAAACCTCTAGAGCACCTGATCAAAAACAAGTTTCTCCCATTCAAGTAAATCATCTCGAAGTTTCAGGATTACAAACTCCATCCAATGTAGAAATGAGCAAGAAAAGACAGGCTCGAGATCCTACTCCTCCCAAAAAGTCATCAGAGCTACATCAAGCCAAAAAAAAGAAACCAGATCCACTTCCAGATGTGGAAATCATTGATGAAATATTTGATGATGGAAGGGAAGACAGTCAACTAACTGGCACAGTTAGTGAAACAAACACATGACAGAAAGGAAAAGCTTTGCAAAAGCAGTTGAGTACTGAAGTATCTTCTTTTAGGCCACCAAAAACAGATACAGAGGATATAAAAATAACTTTCATTAATATAAAGGCAAAGAATGATCCATTGAGAATGAAAGTATATGATCAATATCTGAAAATGGCTCCACATAATCAGGAAAGGTTAATGTCAGCATTTGACATTTCACAAGGCAAAATTATAATGAGCCACTTCAAGTCCAAGGTACCAAAACCCATGACAACAGCTGATTATATTAGAACAAATTTTGAGGTCCTGGCAAAGGACATTCATCCGTTGGACCAGATAGAGTTGCATAGACAAACTGGAGAAATGGTCTATTCCACTCTTACTGATAAGGCCATGGCAGCCTTAAGGCTGCCAGATTCTTTAAATAACACAAGCACCCAATTGCAAATTGAGAAGGCCTCTTCTCAGGCCAAAGAAAACATAATAAAGTCTCTGGAAGACATAATCATCAGTTTGGGTCACAACCCCAAAGATATCAAAAGCATTGAAGCATTAATTAAGAAGAAAGATGATGACATAGCTGCACTGAGAAAGCAGCTGAAATTGCCAGCCTCAAGACATCCCCAGACCCAAGAAGTTTTAAAGGGAAATTCACAAGAAGAGATAATGGAGTTGCTCCTAAAGGTATCTGAACAACTGGGTGAAACAGAAAAGGAATTGGAACAAGCTTTACAGGAAAAGGAAACTATAAGGCAGGCACCCATGACAGAAGCTACTACAACCACAGGTACTACAACAGCAGATCAACAAACATAGTCAGCGCAAGTAAACACTTCTGCTCTGAGTTCTGATGAATTGATAAAACAAATGGAAAGTTTACAACTAAGGGTCACAGAAATTCAAACCAGAAAATTGCAGTTAGTAAATTTGGAGCAGAAATATGACACTTCTAAGAAGACAGTTGCTGATAATACCAGGGAAATAAAAAGGTTAGAAAGATTGGTTAAGGCTTTGGAAAAATATCTTTCATTAGAAAAGCCTTTAAGGGAAATAAATGAAATTCTTTGGGGTAATATAATTGAGTTAATAAAAAGTATTTGGCCCTTTGTTCAAGAAATTTTTGAACAAAATGATTTGGTCAAAGTAGCTCAGGAAGAAATAAATAAAACAAGAGATGAATTAAGGGGCAGACCTGAGTAGGCCAATCAACTTATATAGTTTTTGAACACCCGGACTAAGCAACAGCTTGCAAAATTAGGAATTGAGGACAGGACCGGCACTATTTTGGAAATAAAAAGAGTTTTCATCAAAAGAACTTTTATGCATAATTTAGAAAGGAAGTGCTCAGATATTCTGGCTGATATTAATACTTTCAGAGGAAAATTTCAAGTTTTGTTGGACAGTGGGTTACCCAGTCCTATGCTCTCAGAGGACCAAATAATGGACCTGGAAACCTATGTTAAGAAAATAAACATCCATGCTAAAAATACAACTGCTTATTCTATCATTTTGCCAGAAGCAACGTTGCCAACAGGAAGAAATCTCTATGACAGATTGAAGAGTTTATTTCATCTTGAACATGAAATAATGTATTTATTCCCTGATCAGCCCAATTTTTACAAACTCACAGAGGCTGACGAGACATTGAGAAAACTCAAAAGGACCATATTAGCAGAAGATCAATGGTGGAATGAATTATTGGAAATTTTATGAAATTTATCTTCAGGATGAGAATTTTATCTTTTTACTATTGCGTAAAGGATAAAAATGAGCACAGATGAAAGAATATCAGTTACACAGGTTAAAGAGTATCCGTAAAAGACAAAGAGTATCAAACAAGCAAAGAAATTACTCCAAGGGACAGCATCGAGCCCTATTTCAGCACTTGCCTCCAGCACATCCGCCAAATGAGGAAACAGCACACCGGCAGTTACATTTTATTCTATCTACGAGACCATCTGTCTCCTTTTTTATTGTAAATTATTTATTAGTCACCCTAAATTAAGGGCTAGGTTAGTGTGAGATAGTTTCAATTATTTTTTGTATAAATAAACCCTCAAAGAGAGTATTGAGGGTGGATTCTATTACTTTGCTGTGACATTGAGATTTTTGGAATAAAAGCGTTTTGGAGAAATTTATTTGTGGCTTACTGGATGACAATTTGAAGCTCAGGACTTGTTGCAGAATTCATGTGTCGGACTGCAGTTCAATAAGTTTTTCTATCCTATGTTTTAAGTTTTGTATCTGTTTATAATATCATTGTGTCCATTTCTGAATAATTTACATAAAGGATTGAATCAGAATTTACTTCATTGTACTCTGATTTCAGATGTGATTGTTCTTAATGTTTTCCTCTAAATTGGTTATAAGCACGAATTCTTAAATGCTCTTTCTTTGCTAATTTAAATATTCTTGATTACTATAATAAAGAATTCTTCATTGCTCTTTGTTTGTAATCATTTCATTTCTTTCTTTTTGAACATGGTGAAAGATTCTTAACTGCCTTTCATCCCTTCAAACCCATTCCATCCACTTTAAATTTTAAGGATTGTTCTCTGTTTGGCTATCTTGCCCTGCAAAGCCATCTTGTGTTTAGAATAGAAATCCAGTAAAGCCATCCTTTGACTCCATAGCTCAATGGACTGAAAATCTTCAACCTTGCCCTTAGTTGACAGATTCCACCATTCAAACAAAATCAAAACTCTTAGATCTATAACTAGCCTAAAACCTTCTAAGAACAAAGATAAATTATAAAGAGAGAGCCCTCTCTGGATGCAGATTGGCTAGATTCTGCATCTGAAGGTTGGTTTGTGGTTACCTCGGGTATACTTTCCTCTTCCATAACTTCAAGGAAAACCTGAGTGATAACATAGTGGCAACCATACTGGGGACCTGAATCATTTTTATTTGTTAATATTGTTCACTTATAAGCTATAAACAGAGTCTGAAGATCAGCCAGGAAGCCTTTGAAATTGCTTTTGCTCTGCAATTGCAAAAGTAAATAAATGTTTTTTCAGTCTATCTCTGATTTAGCTTATATACTGAACCTTAGTTTCAAAATGTTTAATCAGACTCTCTAGTTTAATAAATCTTTGAGAAAATCTTAATCATAAATCATTATTTCTTGAAGAATTTGTAGAAGTTGTATTTGTTTTCTCAATTAAAACCCAAAATCCAAAAACACATAGTCTAGGAAAACTGGCTTTAGAAAGGATTCGTCATACTAGGTCAAATCCTGACCCTAATCCACCACCAATATTCGAAAATCCAAATCTGATTCCTAGGATTCTTAGAAGACAAGGAAGTCAAGAAAGTTCTGAAAGAGGAAGTCAAGAGAGTTTTGGAAGTTCCAGACCGCTTTCTAGATCTGCATCCTGTCCTGTGAAAATAATATATATTGATGAAATTCCTTTTGATGCACGATTTGAAACATCCTTATTTGTGAATTTTTCTGAAACCGAATTATTCAGATTAGTTCCAGATCCATTGTTTTTTGAAGATTTGCAATTCATATTTGTTTCATATCATCTTGACAGACAGTTACAAGACTCCATTCAATCTGAACAAACCTTTGAAGAAAGTTCAAACATCTCTGTAATTACCGAAGCTTCCCCAAGTTCAGTTACTTTTTCTCAAGCTCTTCAAATACCAGTCATCCCTTCTTCTCCTCCACCTAGTCCACCCTCACCTGTCGTTCCATTACACCTTCCAATGGCCAATCGATATGCCCCTTTAAGGTTGCCAGCCAACCCTGCTGCTTTGCCTCAAGATTATCAGAGTAAGATCACCCCTTTTGACGGTTCAGGAACTTACACAGCTCAAAAACATACCAAAAGGATGATTGATTACTTTGAGTTCTATGAAATTGATACTAATGATGTCCGAATGAGAATTTTTGTTCAGAGTCTTACTGGGGAAGTTAGGACATGGTTTAGGGCTCTTGCTCCAGATAGTATTGTTGATTTACCAGCTTTGTATAGGTCGTTTTTGAATAGATGGGAGAAGAAGAAAGACCCTCTTCAGATCTTATCTGAATTTGAAAAATTAAGAAGAAGACCTAACGAAACAGTACAAGATTACATCATTAGATTCAATGAAGCATATAACGCTGTTCCCCAGAACCTCAGACCCCCACCTGACTCTGTATTGGTTAAATTTCCAGATGTTTTTGACTCTGATATAGCTTATTCTCTTAGGGAAAGAGCTCCCCAAACATTAGAGGAAATGCAAAGCATAGTGGTTAGTGTGGAAGCAAATTTGATAGAAAAACGAGCCAGAGCTAGGGCAGAAAGAAGAATGCCTCTGAATGAAGAACCTTCAGCTTTTGAAAAGAAGCTGGATGCAATCATTAAAGGTATGGAAAGATTAGGAGACAGAGTGGAGACAATTGAAAGAAAGTCTAATAGTGATAATCAAAATGTTGTGAGAAACCCAAACTTTAGGAGAAATCAGAACCAAAACATTGGGAAGAATATCCTTGACCAAAATATCAGGCCACCTTTCCAAGAAAACTTTGTTGAAGGTTCAACTTATGAAGAACCTACTGAGGATGTCGAAATAAATAATGTGAATGAAAAACAAAATGAACCAGAAGTCTTCCTATCCCAGGATGATCAGGAGAATCACATCCTTGAAACATTTCAAACTCATTCAGGAGAGACTTTTGATTTCAAAGAGGGCTATGACACAACAATTTATGAGGTTCATAAACAATATAATTTGAGAAGCAGACGGATTGATGTGCCAGAGAATAGCAAACAGAAAAATTCAAAACAAAATGTCAAAGGTAAAGTTAACATTCCCCCTGTACAAAACATTCCCCAAGTACAAATTCTGTCTAGGATAACTCCCAACCCTTCAAATCCAATAATTGAAGATGTCTCTGACAACCAACCAAACAACAAACAACAATCTAATACTTTTCCTCCTGCAGGAAATGTAGAAGAAACAGTAGAAGTTAACTCAGAAACACCTTCAAATCAAAATTTCACTCATGAAAAAGAGAAAAACGTTGAAGACCCAAAAAATAGAGAAAACCCAACTGTGCAAAACACTAAAACTCAAACAGAAAAACCTTTCAATCTAGAGGCTGAAATAAGCAAACTAAAGATAGTTGTTCCTTTATCAGAATTGGCTAAACATGATGTCTATAGAAGCCAAATCAGCAAATCTCTAAACATTAACATTACTGGATTGGATGATTCAGTAAATATTCTTGATGATCAACCCAAACTCATTTTTGGCCCTGAGGTAAATGGCAAACCAGAAAGTGGAGGAACTCCTCCATTTTATGTAAGCCTGAATGTTCATGAAAAGATACTCCATAATGCAATGCTTGATTCTGGAGCATCTCACAATTGGATGCCAAAAGCAGTGATGGAAAGATTAAATTTAGACATTACCAGACCATACAAAGATTTGTTTTCTTTCGATTCGAGTCAGGTAAAATGTCTAGGTTTGATTAAAGACTTGTGTGTTACTTTGGTACAATACCCTGCGAAGTCTGTTTGGATGGATATAGTAGTGGCTGATATCCCTCCTAAATATGGAATGTTATTGTCTAGATCTTGGGGTGCTAAACTTGGAGGGTCTATTCAACTAGACATGTCATATGCAACTATTTCAGTATTTTGTCAGCCTAAAAGACTCTACAGAGAGACATTGATGAAATATTTAGTCAGTAGCCATGAGAAGCCTAAAAACTTCCCTGTCTATTCTATACATTCTGACATAGAATATTTTATTCTATACAATGCTGAATTGGACCTTCCTATTGAAATAGAAGCTCCAGGATTGGAAACTACAAACAAAACTACTGTTAAAATTGAAGAGATTTCTGAAAACAAGCAAACACCAGATGATCAAGAAATACCAGAAAAATCTAAACAACTAGCTCCTGTTAAGAAACATTTTAAAACAATTGATGAGGATTATGAACATGAAATTCTGTGGCATTTAGAATTTGATGGCTCAGTAAACAAATTAGGAGCAGGAGCTGGGATTTGGTTACATAATGTTGAAAATAATCATGTTGAGGGTCATGCTTATAGGTTGAATTTCAAATGCACTAACAACATGGCAGAGTACGAAGCTCTTTTGTTAGGGCTTAAACATGTCAAGAAGTTAGGAGCTATTAGGGTATCGATCATAGGAGATTCTGAGCTAATTATTCAACAAATTAAAGGAGAATGTTCAACAAAAGACATGAGATTGAAACAATACAGAGAAACAGTTGTGGAAATTCTCAACACCTTTCTACAAGCTCAACTTGCCAAGATTCCCAGAAAACAAAATTTGCATGCCCACAGTCTTGCAATGTTTGCTAGTACGTGTAAGTTACCTTTTGATCCTAATCATCAGTTTTCAGCTGAGATTAGACATAGGCCTACAATACCGGACAATCTTTTGAATTGGCAAGTATTTGTAAATAATAATCAAATCAATAGTTTTTTGACACTTCAAAATGAGTTTTCTAACTGTAATATAGATGAAGACATAACTATTGATAAATTTGATCAATAAAATGAACAAAAAATAGAAATTTCAAGAGAGAATGCAATTCATATGCTGCACCCAACCACATTCACAGAAAAAGACATGTAGGATTTGAAATATATCGAATCTGATGAGATCATAGAAGATGAGACAGAAATCATTAATCTGAAAGATAATTATCTGCCCAAAGGATTAACTCCTTTGGAAGATCTTTTTGACTCAAATGATATTCCATTTAGACCTAAAATGGAACCTGTAAAGGCTGATATTGAAGAATGCAACTTAGGAACTCCAGAAAATCCCAAAATGGTTAAACTATCCAAATCTTTACCAGAAGACCAAAAGGTTAAATATGTTGAACTCTTAAAGAAATTCCAGGATGTTTTTGCCTGGAGTTATGAAGATCCTAAAGCATATGATACATCTATAATTCAACACACTATACCTTTGAAACCAGATCAGAAACCTTTCAAACAAAAACTTAGAAGAATAAATCCTGTTTTATTACCTTCAATTGAAAAGGAAATTAAAAGGATGTTTGAAGCAGGGATTATAGCTCCTATTAGGTTCTCATAATGGGTTTCCAACCTAGTACCAACATGGAAAAAGACAGGAGAAATTAGACTGTGTGTCGATTTAAGAAATTTGAATAAAGTTTCTTTAAAAGATAACTATCCTTTACCAAAAATGGACCATATTTTACAAAGGGTAGTAGGATATTCTAGGATATCTCTATTGGATGGATTTTTAGGGTATAACCAGATTCTGGTTCATCCTGATGATCAGGATAAAACAACATTTACAACACCATGGGGTACGTTTAAATATGTCAAAATGCCATTTGGACTCAAGAATGCAGGAGCTACGTTTCAAAGAGCAATGGACATTGATTTTGCTAAAGAAATACATGATTTTCTGGTTATTTATCTGGATGATTTGACTGTTTTTTCTAAAACAGATCAAGAACATTTAGATAATTTAAGGCAAGTATTTATAAAGTGCAGAAAATATGGGATTTCTTTAAATCCTAAAAAATCATTGTTTGGTTTGGAAGAAGGAAAGCTATTAGGTCATATTATTTCTAAAGATGGCATTAGGATTGATCCAGAAAGAATACAAGCAATTTTGCAGATACCTCATCCTAGAAACATAAAAGAATTGCAAGCATTCATAGGAAAGATTAATTTCTTGAGAAGATTTATTTCTAGTTTAGCTGAGTTACTTAGATTGCTTACTAACATGTTGAGGAAAGATTCAAGCATTGACTGGACTGTAGAAGCCAAGCAATCATTTGAAGAAATCAAAATGGCTTTAACAAGAACACCAGTTCTTACCAGTCCCAAATTTGACAGAGATTTCATTATTTTTTCATTTGCTTCTGAACATACAGTTGCAGCTGTTTTACTTCAAAAAGATGATCAAGGGTGTGAAAAACCAATAGCATTTTTTAGCAAAGCACTTAGGGATGCATATTTGAAATACAATATCATGGAGAAACAGGCTTTTGCATTGGTAAAAGCAATTAAAGATTTCAGAGTTTACATATTATATTCTCATGTGATAGCTTATGTGCCTAATGCTGTAGTTAAAGACATTTTGACTCAAGATGGCATCGAAGGCAAAAGAGGTAAGTGGATAGCTACCATTTTAGAATATGATATTGAAATTAAACCAACAAAACTCATAAAAGGTCAAGGTTTGGCACAACTCATGACTGAAACTAATTGCCAAGCCTTAGACATCAATGAACTGGATGACGAACAGGAGATGGCGACTCCACAGATCAGTCAAGCTTTCTTAGATTCTCCCTGGTACACTGATATTATTCATGTTTTGCTAAACCTGCAAGCTCCTCCAGGGTTGTACAGAAAAAAACAAAGATTTTTGAAAATGACATCATTAAAATATTGTATTTTAGATGGCACTCTATTTTGGAAAAATCATGAAGGAATCTTATTAAATTTTCTATTAAAAGATGAAGCTGACAAGGCACTTAATGAATTTCATGCAGGTGATTGTGGTGGACATCTCTACTGGAAGTCAACTGCAGACAAAATCTTAAGGGCTGGGTTTTACTGGCCAACCTTGTTTTCAGATGTCAAGAAATTTGTAACTTGTCATAAGTGTCAGATCTTTGAGGGTAAAAGAAAGTTGTTACGTTTACCATTAAGACCAATTTCCATAGAAAGACCTTTTCAACAATGGGGATTAGATTTTATTGGAGAAATTCATCCCCCTTCTTCAGGGCAACACAGATGGATTTTAACTGCCACAGATTACTTTACCAAATGGATTGAAGCTATCCCATGCAGACATGCCAATGATTCTGTAATTATAGGGTTTTTAGAAACCAATATACTTTCAAGATTTGGCTGTCCAGAGAAGATTATAACAGATAATGCTGCTGCATTTAAGTCAAAGAAAATGATTAGTTTCTACAATAAATATCATATTACTTTAGGCCATTCAACAGCCTATTACCCTCAGGGTAATGGACTTGCAGAATCCTCCAATAAAAGCCTTATTAATATCATCAAAAAGTTATTGGAAGAAAATAAAAAGAACTGGCATAAGAAACTGACCAATGGATTGTGGGCAGACAGACTTACAACTAAGAAATCAATTGGGACTAGTCCATATGAGTTAGTTTATGGCATTGAAGCAAGATTTCCATCATCTTTAGGAATCCCTGTTATGAAGTTACTTCAGGAGGCTCAAGTGGAACCAAATGATATTCAGAGAAGAATTAACCAAACAATCCACTTGCAGCAAACCAGAGAAGAAGTGTACCAACAATCTCAAGTCTTGCAGGAAAAGTTAAAGAAGATGTTTGACAGAAGAACAAAGGCAGAAGATTTCCAACTAGGAGATAAAGTCCTAAGGTGGGATTCCAGAAGGGAAGAGAAAGGGAACCATGAGAAATTTGATTTATTATGGAAAGGGCCTTACATCATTCATGCCTTACAGGGAAACAACACATACTTTTTGAAGGATTTGGACAATTCAGAAGCTGAAGAAGGACCAGTCAATGGTCGAATGCTGAAGCACTATTTTGATCCTATTTACTAGGATGTTTTGATTTTTCTAACTTGTACATAATATATCCTTTTCTAATGCAGTTTTGATTGGATGGTGACTTCTTGGAGTTGAAGCCCGAAGTGAAGGCCCTAAGCTTCAAAATTTTCACTATCATATGTACAATAAAGCTACCAGAAAAAGGAGATTACATAGTTCAGTTTGAAAGCATTTTAACGCATCTGACCTGCTGTTCTTGACTTTTCACAAGGAAAAGTCATCCCCAAGTGGAGCCAGTGTTAGTCTCCTATACCAATAGGTGTCATTTTTCATGATTGTCTTGATTGAACTATGGAATATGTTCAAACCTTTTTCTTGAGCAAAGGTGTTCCATATTCTTGAAAAACCAAAAAATCAAAAAATTTAAAAAAATGTAAAGAGGGTATACCCTAAAAGAAAAATCAAAGGGTAAGAAAAATAAATTGGTCAAGAAAATGAAAGAAATGAACCCCAAGCAAAAAATAGACCAAGGAAAGTGTGCAAATCGAAATGCCACTACTATTTCATTTTTGTAATAAAGAAATTGTGTGCAGCTTGTCAAACTTTGCCACAATTTATGAAGAGTCAAACTGTATAAACTTGACTTATTCATGTTTCAATTTCATGTTGTAGAATAGAGAATAAGAATCTGACCAAATAGTTTAATCTTGGCAGATAAGTAGATAGGTAGAGTTAATAAAAGGTGCTCAACAGTTTAATCTGAGCCCTTGGATGTAATAAGGGTAGAATTAGATAGATTTGCCATGTAAACAGAAAAGATTGATAAGGGTTTGCAAGTCTAAATGCACCCTAATAAAGAAGAGACAATGGTAGTGTCAAGTAGATAGGGTAGGTAGATGGTGTTGCAAAGTTTCATATGATGAATGATGGTGCTAAATATGTTTAATATTTTACCTTCATCACAAGTACTGAAGCAGAAAATACACTGAAGAATTCACAGAAAGCAAAGTCAAAATCATTAACTTCCCACATCACTTTTTCCCTAAGATTTTTACTAATTTCCCAAAGTACTAAGGTATTTGGAGATTAAAGGGGCTCAAGGCATTTCCTTGACTTTTGGAGGGACCGGACCCTCGGCCTGATGATCAAAAAGACCTAAGTACTTGAAGTTATCCATTATCATTCACTTTTAATCTTTTCCTAAGTAAAATTCCATTTTACTTAGGAAAATCATGTAAAATTCCATCATAAACCCTCAAGATTACTTACTATTCTAAGTTTAAGTGTTGAAGATGATATATTGTAATTTACTTTAGAAATTGTCACTTTCTTAGATGTGCAAAGTATTTTGAGTTCCCTTGTCCCTTTGTCATATTAATGTTTAACTCTAGTTATTAAATCCCTAGTGAAATGCCCTATCCTAAGTATATAACTCCTTTTATATAAATATCCAAAAACCCCTCTATTATAAAGTTTAGCCAAAGTATTTATTTCCCCATGCATTCAAATAAAAACCCACTATATAACCCCTTTGGTTAAAATATATCATTATATAATACTCCCGCCCCTATGGTAAGTCAATCATATCGATTTATTTATCATATAATAAAAACATATATGAGAAAAGCTTTAGACATATGATATATATGTTTAACACAAAAAAAGAATAAACCTGAAGTTTTATTTTTAAATCAAAACTTCAGAAAAACCCCCATGCCACCGTGGCTCATCCACTTGGCATCCCACCCGACACTTTAACCATAATTGAACCCTGCCACGACCCCTATTTTTCATTAACCATTGGGATTAATTAATTATCAGAATTAATTAATAACCACACTTTTCCGCCTATTAGACGCCCCCCGGGATGTTTAATAAAGTTAATTGCGTTTAAAACCCCGCCGGGCCCGCACGATAACGCCCCACCATCTCCCCGTTCCTTCCATCGTTGGATCGCCCCTCCACAGATCAACGCTCCACATCAATTCCGCCAGCCCTCCCTTGTCAGCACTTTAACGCGCGGGGGCACGGTGGTATTGGACTAATGTTCCGGCCACGTGTCCACTGACCAGTGGAATCGCTGCCCTCGCGTTTAAAACCGCCATTGCTCATAAGCGGTGCGGGGATTACCGCTTACCGCCCGGCCCCCACCACACGTCAGCCCGTACTAATCTGACGTCATTCCTCGAAAAACTAAAAACTCCTTTTAACTTGTAAATAAAACAAATTTCCGTATTTTTTATGTCATTTTCGTTATTCGAAAGCGACTGCGCCTTCCGCTGCAAAATTCAAATTTTCACTGAAATCTACTGTTCTATTCAATTTCGCTCCAGAATTCCACCGGACCAGTGTTCAAGCATCCTCGTGCTACCACCTGATACCTGTTAAAACCCATTTTGCCTCCAAGAACAGGTATTTATCCTATAGCACTTCGAACTTCAAAAGAAAGTCTGTTTTCCTTGTTTTCCACTGGATTAGTGATCAAATTTTATCGCTAAGATCATTCCCTGAGGTTTAAAACTGTGAATTGTTCCCCTGAAACTGCAATTGTGTTAATTTCCTTCATTTAAACTGAAATCATGCCCGGCCTGTGAAGAAAACATAGAAACTTCCATTTTGAACCCACAAGAACCAAAATGGAAGCCCCGACAGCCTTGAATGCGACTCCACTGAATGCCCCCCCACAGAGAGTTAGAATATTTTCCCTTAGTAGATAAAGATTTTCAGATTAAAGACTTGCATTTTGATGAAAACTCCCTTCTGAGTTATTGTCGCTGCAGAGACGATTATTCGAAGGGGCAAGATGTCATTGGGTTGTGGGAATCCAATCTCCCGAGATATCTCATCCCCTCAGTCATTACTTTCCCAGAAATTATCCACTATTGCCATTCTAACTATGATCCCACTCAAAGAGCTGTAATATCCCCTGACCAGAGTGTTCTTTTCCCCATTACTCCCCAAGCTATCAATGCAATGCTACATTTTGAACCTGATCAAGAGCTAGCACCTTTTTCTATGGAAGAACTGATTGAAAAGTCTAATCAATTGACCCTAGAAAAATTGAAGTCCATTTGCCAGAATTTTATGTTGCCTGAACATCAACCTAGGGGCCCTCCTCCCTATGGTTTTTATTATTTCACTAAGTTGGGAAGGCTCATCCTGAACATGATATCCTTTGTCCTAGGTTTCAATACCAGTGAATATGTTGATGAAATAACCCTGGTTTTGTTGTCTATCTTTACTCCTGGGCAACCTCCTGCAGTAAAATATGACTTTGCATCTTTCATAGCCAATAAAATCCATGACCAATTCATGAGGCTAGATGATGAGAAGGTGTTTAAATATTCATCAGTCATTTATCATCTCATCATTTACTATCAATCAAAGAAGTTTCCTTTTCCTGTTAAAAAGCTCGATGCAAAGGGAAACCCCATATCTGTTATATTTTGGTCTCCCATAATTCACTCTTCCTATGATTCTCCCTATTCCTATGTTGAGTTCATCGATATTTTTGTATATCCTGCAACTACCTTGTTGACAGGAATTCCTCCTCCAAGGCTCAGTAATGAAATCAAGAAAACCTTGCAGCTTTCAAGGATATATAAAGTTGGAGAGTGGTATTTATATCAAAACCATTCAATCATCAGAATCTATGGATGTGAATTGCATCCTTTCAAGTTGCCAAAGTATGTACCCATGAGACTTTTTTCCTTGGAATATTTCAGGCAAATGAACAATTCTGACATGATTCATTTTTGTAGTGTGAAAAAGAAAGCCCAACTCAGGATTAAAAGTCAATTAGGTCCCTTCATATGCAACTCTAGGTATGTTGAGCGAGAAGCAGAAAATATATTACAAAACCATTGCAAGTTCCAAAGAACTTTCCGTTGGGTTCCTTATGATCCATTTGGTTTTATTTGTGAAAAAAGAATAAAGAACAAATCATCCCCTTACATGCACCACAGGATTCCTGAAATAGAACAATATGCCAATCAAGATGAATGGGTGGAAGAAACACTAGTTGAAGAAGAAAGTGAAGAAGACAAAATGAACAAAATTATGAAAGATCTTGAGAAGAAGTATGACCTAGAATCTTATGGTCAAGTGAAGGTACCTCACATAGGCACTTATTCAGTAGCAAATATACAACAGAGATTACAGGAAGGCAGTTCATCAGTTGCAGCAGAATCAAAAGGCAAAGGAAAGGAACCTGAGATACAGGTCATTGAAACTTTAGTCATGGCAGAGAAACCTCAAACCTCTAGAGCACCTGATCAAAAACAAGTTTCTCCCATTCAAGTAAATCATCCCGAAGTTTTAGGATTACAAACTCCATCCAATGTAGAAATGAGCAAGAAAAGACAGGCTCCAGATCCTACTCCTCCCAAAAGGTCATCAGAGCTACATCAAGCCAAAAAACAGAAACCAGATCCACTTCCAGATGTGGAAATCATTGATGAAATATTTGATGATGGAAGGGAAGACAGTCAACTAACTGGCACAGTTAGTGAAACAAACACCGGCCAGAAAGGAAAAGCTTTGCAAAAGCAGTTGAGTATTGAAGTATCTTCTTTTAGGCCACCAAAAACAGATACAGGGGATATAAAAAGAACTTTCATTAATATAAAGGCAAAGAATGATCCATTGAGAATGAAAGTATATGATCAATATCTGAAAATGGCTCCACATAATCAGGAAAGGTTAATGTTAGCATTTGACATTTCACAAGGCAAAATGATAATGAGCCACTTCAAGTCCAAGGTACCAAAACCCATGACAGCAGCTGATTATATTAGAACACATTTTGAGGTCCTGGCAAAGGACATTCATCCATTGGACCAGATAGAGCTGCATAGACAAACTGGAGAAATGGTCTATTCCACTCTTACTGATAAGGCCATGGCAGCCTTAAGGCTGCAAGATTCTTTAAATAACACAAGCACCCAATTTCAAATTGAGAAGGCCTCTTCTCAGGCCAAAGAAAACAGAATAAAGTCTCTGGAAGAAATAATCATCAGTTTGGGTCACAACCCCAAAGATATCAAAAGCATTGAAGCATTAATTAAGAAGAAAGATGATGACATAGCTGCACTGAGAAAGCAGCTGAAATTGCCAGCCTCAAGACATCCCCAGACCCAAGAAGTTTTAAAGGGAAATTCACAAGAAGAGATAATGGAGTTGCTCCTAAAGGTAACTGAACAACTGGGTGAAACAGAAAAGGAATTGGAACAAGCTTTACAGGAAAATGAAACTATCAGGCAGGCACCCATCACAGAAGCTACTACAATCACAGGTACTACAACATCAGATCAAAAAACACAGTCAGCGCAGGTAAACACTTCTGGTCTGAGTTCTGATGAATTGATAAAACAAATGGAAAGTTTACAACTAAGGGTCACAGAAATTCAAACCACAAAATTGCAGTTAGTAAATTTGGAGCAGAAATATGACACTTCTAAGAAGACAATTGCTGATAATACCAGGGAAATAAAAAGGTTAGAAAGATTGGTTAAGGCTTTGGAAAAAGATCTTTCATTAGAAAAGCCTTTAAGGGAAATAAATGAAATTCTTTGGGGTAATATAATTGAGTTAATAAAAAGTATTTGGCCCTTTGTTCAAGCAATTTTTGAACAAAATGATTTGGTCAAAGTAGCTCATGAAGAAATAAATAAAACAAGAGATGAATTAAGGGGCAGACCTGAGCAGGCCAATCAACTTATACAGTTCTTGAACACCCGGACTAAGCAACAGCTTGCAAAATTAGGAATTGAGGACAGGACCGACACTATTTTGGAGATAAAAAGAGTTTTCATCAAAAGAACTTTTATGCAGAATTTAGAAAGGAAGTGCTCAGATATTTTGGCTGATATTAATACTTTCAGAGGAAAATTTAAAGTTTTGTTGGACAGTGGGTTACCCAGTCCTATGCTCTCAGAGGACCAAATAATGGACCTGGAAACCTATGTTAAGAAAATAAACATCCATGCTAAAAATACAACTGCTTGTTCTATCAGTTTGCCAGAAGCAACGTTGCCAACAGGA
Organism: Pinus albicaulis; assembly: GCA_034641835.2. NCBI lineage: Eukaryota > Viridiplantae > Streptophyta > Pinopsida > Pinales > Pinaceae > Pinus > Pinus albicaulis. The sequence continues at coordinate 1,479,258,835 of CM076570.1, forward strand.
AGAAATCTCTATGACAGATTGAAGAGTTTATTTCATCTTGAACATGAAATAACGTATTTATTCCCTGATCAGCCCACCTTTTACAAACTCACAGAGGCCGACGAGACATTGAGAAAACTCAAAAGGACCATATTAGCAGAAGATCAATGGTGGAATGACTTATTGGAAATTTTATGAAATTTATCTTCAGGATGAGAATTTTATCTTTTTACTATTGCGTAAAGGATAAAAATGAGCACAGATGAAAGAATATCAGTTACACAGGTTAAAGAGTACCCGTAAAAGACAAAGAGTATCAAACAAGCAAAGAAATTACTCCAAGGGACAACATCGAGCCCTATTTCAGCACTTACCTCCAGCACATCCGCCAAATGAGGAAACAACACACCGACAGTTACATTTTATTCTATCTACGAGACCATCTGTCTCCTTTTTTATTGTAAATTATTTATTAGTCACCCTAAATTAAGGGCTACGTTAGTGTGAGATAGTTTCAATTATTTTTTGTATAAATAAACCCTCAAAGAGAGTATTGAGGGTGGATTCTATTACTTTGCTGTGACATTGAGATTTTTGGAATAAAAGTGTTTTGGAGAAATTTATTTGTGGCTTACTGGATGACAATTTGAAGCTCAGGACTTGTTGCAGGATTCATGTGTCGGATTGCAGTTCAATAAGTTTTTCTATCCTATGTTTTAAGTTTTATATCTGTTTATAATATCATTGTGTCCATTTCTGAATAATTTACATAAAGGATTGAATCAGAATTTACTTCATTGTACTCTGATTTCAGATGTGATTGTTCTTAATGTTTTCCTCTAAATTGGTTATAAGCACGAATTCTTAAATGCTCTTCTTTGCTAATTTAAACATTCTTGATTACTATAATAAAGAATTCTTCATTTCTCTTTGTTTGTAATCATTTCATTTCTTTCTTTTTGAACATGGTGAAAGATTCTTAACTTCCTTTCATCCCTTCAAACCCATTCCATCCACTTTAAATTTTAAGGATTGTTCTCTGTTTGGCTATCTTGCCCTGTAAAGCCATCTTGTGTGTAGAATAGAAATCCAGTAAAGCCATCCTTTGACTCCATAGCCCAATGGACTGAAAATCATCAACCTTGCCCTTAGTCAGCGGATTCCACCATTCAAACAAAATCAAACTCTTGGATCTATAACTAGCCTAAAACCTTCTAAGAACAAAGATAAATTATAAAGGAGAAGTCCTCTGCGGATCTCAGTTGGCTAGATTCGCATCGAAGGTTAGTTTGTGGTTACCCTCGGGGTATACTTTCCTTTTCTTATAACCCGAAGCACGAGTGATAATAACATAGTGCGCCATCTTGAGAACTGAATCATTTTTTATTTATTAATATTATTTCATATAAGCTATAAATGATCGAAGATCAATAGGTAACTTTGAAATTTCTTTATGTAGGTCAGAAAAATTAAATGTTGCTTCGGTCTATCTCGGTTCAACATATATTGAACTTATGGTTTCAAAATGTTTAATCAAATATAGTTTAGTAAATCTTTGGAGAAAATTTTAATCAAAAATCATTATTTCTTGAAGTATTTATAGAAGTTGTATTTATTTTTCAATTAAAATCAAAAATCCAAAAACACTTAGTCTAGGAAAACTGGCTTCAGAAAGGATTCGTCATACTAGGTCAAATCCTGACCCCAATCCACCAACGATATTTGAAAATCCAAATCTGATTCCTAGGATTCTTAGAAGACAAGGAAGTCAAGAAAGTTCTGAAAGAGGAAGTCAAGAGAGTTCTGGAAGTTCCAGACCTCTTTCTAGATCACAGTCTTGCCGTGTCAAGATAATATATTTTGATGAAATCCCTTTTGATGAACGATTTGAAACATCCTTATTTGTAAATTTTTCTGAAACTGAATTATCTAGATTAGTTCCAGATCCATTGTTTTTTGAAGATTTACAATTCAAATTTGTTTCATATCACCTTGAATGACAGTTACAAGACTCCATTCAATCTGAACAAACCTTTGAAGAAAGTTCAAACATCTCTGTAATTACCGAAACTTCTCCAAGTTCAGTTACTTTTTCTCAAGCTTTTCAAACACCTGTCACCCCTTCTACTCCTCCATCTCCTCCTGCCAGACCATCAACTCCTGTTACCCCACTATATATTCCAATGGCCAATCGATATGCCCCTTTAAGGTTGCCCAACAACCCTGTTGCCTTGCCTCAGGATTATTAGAGTAAGATCACACTTTTTGATGGATCAGGTACTTATACAGCTCAACAACATACTAAAAGGATGACTGATTACTTTGAGTTCTATGAAATTGACACTGATGATGTCCGAATGAGAATTTTTGTTCAGAGTCTTACTGGAGAAGTTAGGACATGGTTTAGGGCCCTTGCTCCAAACAGTATTGCTGATTTACCAGCTTTGTATAGGGCATTTTTGAATAGATGGGAGAAGAAGAAAGACCCTCTTCAGATCCTATCAGAATTTGAAAAATTGAGGAGAAGACCTAATGAAACAGTGCAAGATTACATAATAAGATTCAACGAAGCATATAACGTTGTTCCCCAGAACCTCAGACCCCCTCCTGACTCAGTATTGGTCAAATTCCCAGATGGTTTTGACTCTGACATAGCCTATTCACTCAGGGAAAGAGCCCCCCAAACCCTAGAGGAAATGCAAAGCATAGTGGTTAGTGTGGAAGCAAACCTTATAGAAAAACGAGCTAGAGCTAGGGCCGAAAGAAGAATGCCTATGAATGAAGAACCTTCAGCTTTTGAAAGAAAGCTGGATGCAATCATTAAAGGTATGGAAAGATTAGGAGACAGAGTGGAGACAATCGAAAGAAAGTCTACTGGTGATAATCAAAATGTTGTGAGAAACCCAAACTTTAGGAGAAATCAGAACCAAAACATTGGGAAGAATGTCCCTGACCAAAATATCAGGCCACCTTTCCAAGAAAACTTTGTTGAAGGTTCAACTTCTGAAGAACCTACTGAGGATGTCGAAATAAATAATGTGAATGAAAAACAAAATGAACCAGAAGTCTTCCTATCTCAGGATGATCAGGAGAATCACATCATTGAAACATTTCAAACTCATTCAGGAGAGACTTTTGATTTCAAAGAAGGCTATGACACAGCAATTTATGAGGTTCATAAACAGTATAATTTGAGAAGCAGATGGATTGATGTGCCAGAGAATAGCAAACAGAAAAATGCAAAACAAAATGTCAAAGGTAAAGTTAACAACCCTCCTGTACAAAACATTCCCCCTGTACAAATTTGTCTAGGACAAATCTTAACCCTTCAAATCCAATAATTGAAGATGTCTCTGACAACCAACCAAACAATAAACAACAATCTAATACTTTTCCTCCTGTAGGAAATGTAGAAGAAACAGTAGAAGTTAACTCAGAAACACCTTCAAATCAAAATTTCACTCACGAAAAAGAGAAAAACGTTGAAGACCCAAAAAACAGAGAAAACCCAACTGTGCAAAACACTAAAACTCAAACAGAAAAACCTTTCAATATAGAGGCTGAAATAGGCAAACTAAAGATAGTTGTTCCTTTATCAGAATTGGCTAAACATGATGTCTATAGAAATCAGATCAGCAAATCTCTAAACATTAACATTACTGGAATGGATGATTCAATAAATATTCTTGATGATCAACCCAAACTCATTTTTGGCCCTGAGGTAAATGGCAAACCAGAAAGTGGAGGAACTCCTCCATTTTATGTAAGCCTGAATGTTCATGACAAGATACTCCACAATGCTATGCTTGATTCTGGAGCATCTCACAATTTGATGCCAAAAGCAGTGATGGAAAGATTAAATTTAGACATTACCAGACCATACAAAGATTTGTTTTCTTTTGATTCTAGTCAGGTAAAATCTCTAGGTTTGATTAAAGACTTGTGTGTTACTTTGGTACAATACCCTGCAAAGTCTGTTTTGATGGATATAGTAGTGGCTGATATCCCTCCTAAATATGGTATGTTGTTATCTAGAACTTGGGGTGCTAAACTTGGAGGATATATTCAACTAGACATGTCATATGCCACTATTTCAATATTTGGCCAACCTAAAAGATTATATAGAGAAACATTGATGAAATACTTGGTGAGTAGCCATGAGAAGCCTGAAAATTTCCCTGTCTATTCTATACATTCTGAGATGGACTCTTTTATTCTATACAATGCTGAATTGGACATTCCTACTGAAATAGAAGCTCCAGAATTGGAAACTACAAACAAAACTACTGTTAAAATTGAAGATATTTCTGAAAACAAGGAAACACCAGATGATCAAGAAATACCAGAAAAATCTAAACAACTAGCTCCTGTTAAGAAACATTTTAAAACAATTGATGAGGATTATGAACATGAAATTCTGTGGCATTTAGAATTTGATGGCTCAGTAAACAAATTAGGAGCAGGAGCTGGGATTTGGTTACATAATGTTGAAAATAATCATGCTGAGGGTCATGCTTATAGGTTGAATTTCAAATGCACTAATAACATGGCAGAGTATGAAGCTCTTTTGTTAGGGCTTAAACATGTCAAGAAGTTAGGAGCTATTAGGGTATCAATCATAGGAGACTCTGAGCTAATCATTCAACAAATTAAAGGAGAATGTTCAACAAAAGACATGAGATTGAAACAATACAGAGAAACAGTTTTGGAAATTCTCAACACCTTTCTACAAGCTCAACTTGCCAAGATTCCCAGGAAACAAAATCTACATGCTCACAGTCTTGCAATGTTTGCTAGCACATATAAGTTACCTTTTGATCCTAATCATCAGTTTTCAGCTGAGATTAGACATAGGCCTGCTATACCGGACAATCTTTTGAATTGGCAAGTATTTGTAAATAATAATCAAATCAATAGTTTTTTGACACTTCAAAATGAGTTTTCTAACTGTAATATAAATGAATACATAACTATTGATGAATTTGATCAAGAAAAAGAACAAAAAATAGATATTTCAAGAGAAAATGCAATTCATATGCTGCACCCAACCACATTCATAGAAAAAGACATGCAGGATTTGAAATACATGGAATCTGATGAGATCATAGAAGATGAGACAGAAATCATTAATCTGAAAGATAATTATCTGCCCAAAGGATTAACTCCTTTGGAAGATCTTTTTGACTCAAATAATATTCCATTTAGACCTAAAATGGAACCTGTAAAGGCTGATATTGAAGAATGCAACTTAGGAACTCCAGAAAATCCCAAAATGGTTAAACTATCCAAATCTCTACTAGAAGATCAAAAGGTTAAATATGTTGAACTCTTAAAGGAATTCCAGGATGTTTTTGCCTGGAGTTATGAAGATCTTAAAGCATATGATACATCCATAATTCAACACACTATACCTTTGAAACCAGATCAGAAACCTTTCAAACAGAAACTTAGAAGAATAAATCCTGTTTTGTTACCTTCAATTGAAAAAGAAATTAAAAGGATGTTTGAAGCAGGGATTATAGCTCCTATTAGGTTCTCTGAATGGGTTTCTAATCTAGTACCAACAAGAAAGAAAACTGGAGAAATTAGACTGTGTGTCGATTTGAGAAATTTGAATAAAGTTTCTTTAAAAGATAACTATCCCTTGCCTAAAATGGACCATATTTTACAAAGGGTAGTAGGATCTTCTAGGATATCTCTATTGGATGGATTTTCAGGGTATAACCAGATTCTGGTTCATCCTGATGATCAAGATAAAACATCATTTACAACACCATGGGGTACTTTTAAATATGTCAAGATGCCATTTGGACTCAAGAATGCAGGAGCTACATTTTAGAGAGCAATGGACATTGCTTTTGCTAAAGAAATACATGATTTTCTGGTAATTTATCTAGATGATTTAACAGTTTTTTCCAAAACAGATCAGCAACATTTAGATCATCTAAGGCAAGTGTTTATAAAGTGCAGAAAATATGGTATTTCCTTAAATCCTAAAAAGTCATTGTTTGGTTTGGAAGAAGGAAAGCTCTTAGGTCACATTATTTCTAAAGATGGCATTAGGATTGATCCAGAATGAATACAAGCAATTTTTCAGATACCTCATCCCAGAAACATAAAAGAGTTGCAAGCATTCATAGGAAAGGTTAATTTCTTGAGAAGATTTATTTCTAGTTTAGCTGAGTTACTTAGATTGCTTACTAACATGTTGAGGAAAGATTCAAGCATTGACTGGACTGTAGAAGCCAAGCAATCATTCGAAGAAATAAAAATGGCTTTAACAAGAACACCAGTTCTTACCAGTCCAAAGTTTGATAGAGATTTCATTTTTTTTTTATTTGCTTCTGAACATACAATTGCAGCTGTTTTACTACAAAAAGATGATCAAGGGTGTGAAAAACCAATAGAATTTTTTAGTAAAGCACTTAGGGATGCATCTTTGAAATACAATATTATGGAGAAACATGCTTTTGCATTGGTAAAAGCAATTAAAGATTTCAAAGTTTACATATTATATTCTCATGTGATAGCTTATGTGCCTAATGCTGTAGTTAAAGACATTTTGACTCAAGATGGCATTGAAGGCAAAAGAGGTAAGTGGATAGCTACCATTTTGGAATATGATATTGAAATTAAACCAACAAAACTCATAAAAGGTCAAGGTTTGGCTCAACTCATGACTGAAACTAATTGCCAAGCTTTAGACATTAACAAACTGGATGACGAGCAGGAGATGGCGACTCCACAGATCAGTCAAGCTTTCTTAGATTCACCCTGGTACACTGATATCATTCATGTTTTATTAAACCTGCAAGCTCCTCCAGGGTTGTCCAGAATGAAAAGAAGATTTTTAAAAATGACATCTTTGAAATATTGTATTTTAGATAGCACTCTATTTTGGAAAAATCATGAAGGGATCTTATTGAATTGTCTATTGAAAGATGAAGCTGATAAAATTCTTAATGAATTTCATGCAGGGGATTGTGATGGACATATATACTGGAAATCAACTGCAGGCAAAATCTTAAGGGCTGGTTTTTACTGGCCAACCTTGTTTTCAGATGTCAAGAAATTTGTAACAACTTGTCACAAGTGCCAGATCTTTGAAGGTAAAAGAAAGTTGTTACCTTTACCATTAAGACCAATTTCCACAGAAAGACCCTTTCAACAATGGGGATTAGATTTTATTGGAGAAATTCATCCCTCTTCCTCTGGGCAACACAGATGGATTTTAACTGCCACAGATTACTTTACCAAATGGATTGAAGCTATCCCATGCAGACAGGCAAATGATTCTGTAATTATAGGGTTTTTAGAAACCAATATACTTTCAAGATTTGGCTGTCCAGAAAAGATTATAACAGATAATGCTGCTGCATTTAAGTCAAAGAAAATGATTATTTTCTGCAATAAATATCATATTACTTTAGGCCATTCAACAGCCTATTACCCTCAAGGTAATGGACTTGCAGAATCCTCCAATAAAAGCCTTATTAATATCATCAAAAAGTTATTGGAAGAAAATAAAAAGAATTGGCACAAGAAACTGACCAATGCATTGTGGGCAGACAGACTTACAACTAAGAAATCAATTGGGACTAGTCCATATGAATTGGTTTATGGCATTGAAGCAAGATTCCCATCATCTTTAGGAATTCCTATTATGAAATTACTTCAGGAATCTCAAGTGGGACCAAATGACATTCAGAGAAGAATTAACCAAACAATTCACTTGCAGCAAACCAAAGAAGAAGTATACCAATGATCCCAAATCTTGCAGGAAAAGTTAAAGAAAATGTTTGATAAAAGGACTAAAGCAGAAGATTTTCAATTAGGTGATAA